>SEMN01000206.1:315000-869568 GCA_005408345.1 Macquaria australasica | reverse complement strand
CAATGTCTTGCTCTTTTTTCCTCTCCCTCCCCCACTCCTTCTCTCCATCGATCAGCTAAAGGACTGTGTGTGTGTGTGGGAGCGTTTGATTATCTGAATCATTTGCCTCAGTGAGCACAAACCCCATCTCTTTCTCCAGTCCTTTTTCCTTGCCATGGTGACATACACGCTCTCTCTCTCTCTCTCTCTCTCTCTCTCTCTCTCTCTCTCTCTCTCTCTCTCTCTCTCTCACTCACACTCTCTCAACACACACACACGCAATAACACACAACAAACACACACATAAAGCCCTCGCAGCTACTCCTGACATTTTTTTCCTCACAGAAACACAACCATGAATCATAACACAACAACAAAAATACCCATTTACCAAACTGACAGTAAAAACAAAATGTATTCAGTAGATGTTGTTCTGCAGTGAAGGACTGGGCAAGAATTAAATATTTCGATTTTCAGTGGAATCATGACGCTGATACATGTGATGAAACAGCAGGTTACTGCAAACCTTCCACAGAGCAGATGGTTTAAAACACGTTGTGTGTAAATCTCAACACTGTTCTTTTTTAGGTCCTTTTCTGAAATTAATTTCTTTTTTCTAATTTAAGAAAACGGTGGACTGCATGACGACCATGTCCGTACCCTCCACGCTGGTCAAATGCCTCTACCTGTTCTTCGACCTGCCTCACATGGCTGAGGCCCCGGTAGGACCCACCCCACAGCCACAGCCGCCGCCGCCTCCACCGCCACCCACCCAGGAGAAGACCCCAGGCCAGGGCCACACCCAGCAGGAGCTGCCCCTGGCTGACCGCAGGGCGCTGCTCCAGAAAGTCTTCGTCCAGGTAAAAAGACAACAGGACAGTTTTCCGTACAACTGGTCCATTAACGTCCACAGCTACAACATTTTTATTCAGTTTCTACTCCTGCCTCTACCACCACAGCCACCAGTTAACTTTATTTCTAAAGTACATAATAAACTATTTATTAATTTTCAAAAATAAATAACTCAAGATAAGGACATACACTTCTCAGTTGCATTTTAATTATCCCAAATTAATACAAACATTGATATAGAAATGACTTGATTTGAAATTGATCTAGAAAGCCATATTTCAGTCCTGGAGAAAAAACAAATCTCAGTCATGTGTTGTTGATTCAGCATAAACTTAAGTCTGCATCAGCAGATTATAAGATGGTTATTGTTTTAGTCTGATGCTTGAAATCCATATGTGCACTGATTGGTGGATCCTTTACTGCAATCATGGTGGCAAGTTCTACCTGATATGTGTTATTTCATTATGACCTTAGCCCCTGAATGTTTTGTATTTTCACATATTAATGATGCCACTTACAAAAGGCAGATGTAACAAACACTCTTCAATCTCCATGATGAAAGACTCGGGCCTGACTGTGCAAGCGGCTCTTTCTTCCAGCAACACTTTTCATCAGACTGATGCCTTTGGCTGGAGTCAATTTCCTGTCCTCTCCCCTGTTGCAGATCCTGGTGAAGCTCTGCACTTTTGTGTCTCCGGCGGAGGAGCTGGCCCAAAAGGACGACCTCCAGCTGCTGTTCAGTGCCATCACCTCCTGGTGTCCCCCCCACAACCTGCCCTGGAGGAGGAGCGCGGGGGAGGTGCTCACTACCATCTCCAGACACGGCCTCAGCGTCAACGTGGTCAAATACATACACGGTATAAACAAATGTACTGCATGTGTAGGACGTCTGTGTACATGCTTCGGTTTATTAGATCCAACAAGGAAGTGCATGCAAAACATCTGTCATGTGCCTTAGTAACAAAAACCCATTGTGAGAGTGCTGGCAAAGTAAACAATAGAGTTTGTTTACTGACATTTTCAAACTAATAATTCAAGAGAATTTACAGTTTCTGTTTTGGCAAATTAAACTTTGTAAACCTCTTAAGGGTTACACAATTTGTTGTGAGACTTACAATAATTTACAATGATTTATGTTACACAAAAGTAATAAGATTTGTTTTTGAAATGTTATTGTTTATTTCAAGTATCAAGGCAAAATATGTTATTCTGCCTCCATTATTACTGTATATGTGAAAATACACACAAAACCTGGACCTCAAAGCCATCCATGACATGAGTTTATAGCACAGGGTTCGTACAACATCTTGAAAGTTTGGAAAATGCTTAATTTTAACCATTATGTTTTCAAGGTTAGGAATATGCTTGATTTTCAACATAATCTGGTGTTTCATCATCTACACAATCACTCATCTAAACCAAAAATATTTTAATATTTGAAATGAAACGATCCCATCATCATAATTGTTTGTTGTCTCATGGAACAATTTAGATGTGATGATAAAGGTTTTAAGATCCCTGAAAGTGCTTGAATTTTATTCTTGAAAAGCTGTACGAACCCTGATGGCAGAACAATTTTTACCAAAACTCCAGAGGGCGTACAAAATGTTTGTGCAGCGTTGTACAGTAGATCTAGACACAAATGGGAAAAAGACACACTGAAACAAGACATACAAGCCGTTACAGTGTGTTAGTAAGGCCCTGTGTCCATTGGAAACTTGGATGAAGTGCAGCTGCTGCTCTTTTGGTTCCCATCAACCACCTGCAGCACTGATTTCTAGAAATGACCTTTGGGAGGTAGAGAGCAGTCCAAATCACTTAACAAAGATTACATCTTATTGAAGTATGTGCTCAGTGAAGTTGATGGAAAAAGAGAACGGCACGTATCAGAGCTGCTTAATGTTTTCCACCTGATGCTGATTATTTTCCTTTTTTGTAGAAAAATGATGAAAATAAGCCTAGAGCAAATAACCCATTCTGCCCTCAACCCCTTCATCTACAGAGAAGGAATGCCTGGGAACATGTGTTCAGAACATGCAGCAGTCGGATGATCTGTCACCGTTGGAGATTGTGGAGATGTTCGCCGGCCTCTCATGCTTCCTCAAGGACTCCAGCGACGTGTCCCAGACACTGCTGGACGACTTCCGAATGTGCCAGGGTTACGCCTTCCTCTGCGATCTCATGCTCAGGTACAGCTTCAGTCCTGCAGCTAACATGCTGCTGTATGTTCCTTGAGTATGTTGTATGAATATTCATACAAGCTTCTCTGTCTGTATCCAGGCTGGAACAGGCCAAGGAGGACGAATCGAAAGATGCACTGAAGGACCTGGTCAACCTGGTCACCTCTCTGACCACGTATGGGGTGACGGAGCTGAAACCTGCCGGCCTGACCACCGGAGCCCCCTTCCTGCTGCCTGGCTTTGTTCTCCCGCAGCCTTCTGGGAAAGGTGTGTTAATGGTAGCAACTGTGGCTGGTTAATCTGTAAATGCATCCACTGCTCTCATTGTTTCCATAACTAACTAGACTTTTATTGCTCGTCTACTCGTCATGTCCTTTGATTGGGCAGTCCTGGTGCAGACTTGACATCTAAATAATCTGTGCTTTCAGAAATAATTAGCTGGTAAAACAGAAAAACACTCAATGGCATGATGATTGAAAGGTATCTGGCCTTGATCAGTGTCTTTTACTACCACAAACATTTTGTCCCTTCTGTATAATAATGAAAATGATAATGAAAGTATATATTCATGATATAAGCGTTTTGAGTGCCAGAGACAGGGTAGGGAAATTGGAAAGTATTAAGTAGATTTTTTGACAATAACAACAATATAGAATAGCGAACCTTATCCTTAAATGCTGAATTCTGCCTGTTGACATTGTTTGAAACCATCTCCAGATATATCAGAGAAGGTGGAATGAGGAGAAGGAGGCGTCAGATCTTTCAAATACAGGTTGTGTCATTTTGTATTGAAATTCAATGGATGCAAGAAGACCAAAGTGAAAAATCAACACACAAAACACCAGACCTCTGTGAAAGCACCTCTCTCTGCTAAAATGATCATCCATTGTCGTCATCTAAAGAAGGACTCAGGGACACTTTAAGGGTAAATGTTATGGGAGTGACATCGCCCATCCAGGATACAACCCAGTGATTTTCTGATCACACGCCTGCCTCACTCCCACAACTAGGTTTGCCCAAAGCCCTGAAACAAGAGAGGAATTACTTGTGGAAAAGTCTCCATGTATACCCCAGCCGCCGCATCTCCCTGTCAGATCTTAATCCCTGAAATGACTTTGATGCTTGGCTGATCCCAGTAAGCTTAACCTGTTGACAGACACCATGGCAACTCTGGCACCTGTCACACTGCTGGAGATGGATGCCTGAAGCCTCCTGCATACAAATTGGCTCTTTGGAGTCCAGATAAATGCTTTAGTGGTTCAGAGAATTGTCTTTGGCCACATATTTACTTCTACTGCCATAGAACCTATCCCCCTTGACCTTCTGTCCTGCATCTCCCTCTTCCTTTTAAAGAAACAGGCAGCTAGATCTACCTTACATCTAAAATAATTATAATGCACTCCTTATATGCTTCCTTATAACACTATGTAATCAAGCAGTGAAATACAAAAGGGAGTGCCTGTGATCTCGTTGACACGAAGGCAGTTGGTTTTATTATCATATAACGTCGCTGGTTTGAATCCCAGCCAGGCATCTTTGTTGCGTATTATACCCTTCGCTCTCTCCCCAAGTTTCCTGTCTATATGTACACAGTACGATGTCACATAAGGGCAAAATCAAAATAATGCTTCCCTTGACTTTCACTCATTCCTTCATTTACTCAGTTTTCTATTTATTCATTTGTCTTTCTTTCTCTCTTATAAATATGAGGTTTTTCTCTGTTCATTTTTCTTTTGTTATGCTTTATTCTGGCTTTGATAGCATGTACCATTAAGACTTTGTTTTGAGTAAGCTTTTTCATTTTAGGAAAGCACCCATGATGACATGTTTCCATGTGACAGGTTTTAACGCTTCTAGTAGCTGTACAGTGTTGTAACTTGATTTGTCACCTCCGCCCCATGATGACCGCTTTCTAACTGCATACACACTGGCCCTAACACTCTGCTCTGCTGCCTGTTCCACCACACACACATAAGCACACAGAGACACTTACACATACACACACTTGTGTTTACCCACCTAGCTGTGTGCAAAGTCATTACCAGAAGCCATCATGGTGTGAGGGTCCGCTTACACGCCTAATTAGCCCCCCACATTCACTTAGCGGCTGTGTGTGTCATGACACTCGTCAGTGTCACTTTTTCTTGTATGTGTTCCTATGTGTGTGAGTCATACTTTGTGGTTTTTTGTTAGCTACTCAACCCCAAAATAGAGGTCAGATTATGTGTGTAGCGTATTTCACGGATCACATCCATCCTCCATGCTCTTGCACTTCATCCTTTCTTCATCTTTCCATCCTAAGTTTAGGACCTCCCAAACCCATAAAATATTTTAATTGATTCACTGTACGTTTGTGTTATGTACCCGCCGAAAAACATGGGACTTAAATGTTATAGAGCCAAAGAACTAACTAGTGAATTTTGACATCAAATAAGGATTTAATGCTTCATACTCCAATACTATGTTGACAAAGCAAAACTGCCAACATTTATCATTAAACAACAAAAATATATGACAAAGATAAGGGATTATGTAGAAGGAGCAGGCCATTACTACAAATTAGACTGGTCGTGTTGACTGTGGAGTGATAAAATCAGATGTGAAGAAGCGGTCTAATGTAACAGATCCCAAGATAAGGTCAACAATGTTTCATTTAAAAATCTTTGGAGTCATTCAGAAAGATCTGAAGGAACAATTTGTTGCCTAATTAAAACCAAGGGCTCCTTTGTGTGAAGTTATTACCATTTTTTAGTAACGAGTCCTTCATTACAAAAAAGACCACATAAAACCATTAATGGACTAAAAACGTATTAGTCAACCAAGACCATGAATTATTCCACTAATTCACTCAAAAAGGGGCCCTCCAGCCCAGCGTGCCTTTAATTGGTCAATCATTCAATAATCACAATTATTGTGTATCCAACTACGGTGTGTAATAAAGCTGGATAGAACTTTTAGAAAGATAATTTATCCCATAACTCCTGATGGTTCGACCACTGGGCTACACTTTTTCCTGCCCTATTAAAGCTAATTAGAGCAACATTTTGTTTGTTTTGGAGGTTTAAATCTGTAACTGGGGTTTGGGTTTCCTTTCAGCAAGTACTGGGCTAAATACTGTAAAAGCCTGTGAAAAGATACATAATCCCTCTCCATACCAGCAGTGCTTTTGCATGAGATTCTTGTTCTCAGTGTCACTCCTCCTGCAGTTACTGCTCTTTGAATTTCATGCACCTTCGAGGCATTTTGTTCTCATCTCATGTACCGTCAGGAGTGGTCTCAGATATCTGCTTTCCGTTTAGCCAGGGAGCTTTCAGGGCCAATAAATCAGTTTCTGTATTGCTGGATTAAGGCCAGCAGAGTCATATGTAGGCCTGAGTCTGAGAAATGTGAATGTGTCATCAGCCTCTATCTGCCCACTCTGTTAATGTTTGATCTCTTTTTGTGTCTTGATACTCTTGTACTTAATCACTTCGCATCTTTACACTAAATGCATACACGATGCAAAGCAGAGCAGTGTTTCCACCACTGAGTCTGTTAGGCTGTGTCCACGTTTTCATCCTTTTCTCAAGTTTTTTTTTGTTTAACTCATGGTTGGATCCATTTTGCCAGTGAGAGTAAATCATTGTTGTCATGCTTACCTGCAGTTTAATGCACTGTGGTTTAGCTGAACTATTTTTGAGGTTTCCTGATGACTTTAATGGACACATGCCAGCCAATTAGAGACAAGTATTTTCCATTATCATGGTATAAATACAACATAGAGAGCGAGTAATACACACCATGCTTTTGGTACATTTTGATATAATTACATGTTTTGCAATATTTTTTATTTGCAGTTATCACTGGCTGTATTTATGCTGCAAACAATTTATCTTGTAATTCCAAGATTAGTGCCTCAACCCGGAATCATTACAAATTCATTTTGTTTAACCTTTTGATCATTCATGTTTATTTTGTCATAATCACAAACACTTCTTCTTTTTCATCTCTCCTCTTCCAGGCCACACAGTTCGTAATATCCAGGCTTTTTCGGTGCTTCAGAACGCCTTCCTGAGGGCCAAAACAAGCCGCCTGGCCTGTATGCTACTGGACGCCATCGGAAACATCTATGCAGCAGAGCCGGCCAACTACTTCATCCTAGAGTCGCAGCACACCCTGTCGCAGTTTGCAGATCGCGTGGCCAAGCTGCCCGAGGCCCAGGCCAAGTACTTTGAGCTGCTGGAGTTTGTCGTCTTCAGCCTCAACTATGTGCCGTGCAAAGAGCTGTTCAGCGTCAGCGTGCTGCTCAAAGCGAGCACATCGCACGCCTGCAGCATCACGGCCGTCCGGACGCTGCTGAAGCTGGCCCGCCACGACCCGGTGTTCAGTGACGTGCTGCGGGAGGTCGGCCTGCTGGAGGTGCTGGTCAACCTGCTGCACAAGTACGCTGCCTTGCTCAAAGACCCGGCCACTCAGCAGCAACCACACAATAATGACCAAGGTGAGGCGCTTCTTCGATGTGGCTTCTTCGGCTGTAGTCACGACAGGAACTTGAGTCTCTTGCCTTAGCAGCAGCAGTCCAAAGGGAATGTAGTGATCCAAACTGAAACTAGAATGGATCATAATTGACCAAACACAAAATAGGAATTTAAAAGTCGGAGTCAAAACTGGTCCAAGAATACAGGCTGTTTAACTTGTGATTTTAGCTACACGTTAAATGGATCTATCCAACTACAAGCTTGACCTGAAATGCACTGAGCTGAATCAAAAGCAGATTATAAACCCATTAGAGCCAAAACTGTACATTTCTTTAAATACAGAACGTTAGAAAATTCAATTCTGTTTCTTATTGTGTTATTGCCTTATGGTAAACTATTCCACATTCTAATATTTTTACCACATGCTCTTTATTATATCATTAGTGTTATTCGCTCACTGTGTGCATTAAATGCGGTCATGATGTCTTCTAATGCTAACGTCTCTTCTCTCCCTTTGTTTCCCCTCCGTCTTCAGCAGACTGTAAAAACAACACAGTAGCAGAGGAGCAGAAGCAGCTGGCCTGGCTGGTGATGGAGACACTGACTGTGCTCCTGCATGGCTCCAACACCACCAACACTAATGCAGGTAAAAACACACACACACACACACACACACACACACACACACACACACACACACACTTCCAGGCATATGCACATTATGGCATACACAGCATTGGTGGTTCCTCTAAAAAGTGTCAAAAAGGTCTTAAAATCCAGGCAGAGGATATTTTTTTAATTATGATAGATTAATGAGCGGTTTGGAGACACAGCAGGACTTCATGTCCCTTAATAATTAACTTTCAGGTACCCTTTACGCTTATAATGTAGAACTTTCTTAAAGCCTTAATTCAATCAATAGTAACAACAAGATAAAAGCTATAAAGGAGAATGACCTGACTTTAAAGGGTGTACCCTCATTTTTGTGTCTCTGTAGGGTTGGTGGGCAAAATTTTCCACAGCAGTGGAGGCACATTGAGCTCCAATACTGCAGCAAACTGGATTACAAAGCATTTAACCCTTTGATCTCTGCAATAAAAACGGTCCACCAGTGCCTACATTGGTATTTTTGCATATTGTGATGTCATTTCCTAGATTATCTTAAAATGTTTTATATCCCTAAAATCTGTACAACCTAAGCTAAAAGGCTGTAAGTCAATAAACCACAATGACTGAGAAAACCTAACTTAACGTAATGACGTCAACAACTCGCAACACGAGCGTACAGCTTGATGACACAAAAGACAGAAGTCTTAGCTTTCAGCTGCAAAAAGAGTGAATGCTGTAGCTATTCTGATTGTTATTCTTGATCAATTTAAACAGGATTGTGCAGACAACGACCTCAGAGGATTAAACCAAACTCATACTCAAATGATTTTCTCCTAAAAAGCCATCTTGCAGCTGCAGGTGACTTTTGTTATGCTCTGCAGGATGTTGTTCAGGTTCAGGATCAGTGAAGGACGCACATTACCGGTGCCTTCAGAACTACTGATGACACACAAATTGTACTGCTGGCTTTAATTATTTGCGTCAAGTTTGATCTTGAATGCAAAGATCTAAAATCACTCAGTGTGCTGATTTAATTCGGCCCAAAAAAAGTCAAATCGCCCATTTGTGTCTGCATGTCTCCACCTAACTGAAGTGTCCTTGAGCAAAGCACTTGTTCTGAACCATCTCCAGGGCTGCTGAGCCTTGACCTCGGACCTCTCTGTGGAGGTGGAGAGGATCAATAAAGTATCTTATTACATTTCCTTAAACCTCCCTCTCCTCCCACATTACTCAGTCTCTTATTGACCCTCTGTTAGTGTGTGTGTGTGTGTGATGATGACTGGTCGCTTTCGTCAGAACAACAGGATGATGTGTGTGATGTTTGTAGCACCGCACTCTGACATATTGATTTAATTTACATTTTACGCTTGAGGCTCTCAGCTGGCGGTCTTATCTAGAGAGACTTGCAACGAGTGCGAGAGTAGAAAGAAATTCAGTGCATCACAAAAATTACAAGAAAGCAGTACTAAAAGTTCAGGGTCAGAGCCACAACGCCCCCATCAGCAAACAGATCATCATCAGCAAACAGACATTTTAAATTTAGGTTCTTCAGATCACCAATATCACGATAAACCAATTATTTTTGAGGAACTTTTAATCATTACAACATTTATAATTGCTTTACGACATCCACATGATGAAACAAAACGACAGAGTTCAGACCTTCAGTTTGAGTGACAAGAAACCTTGTGAAAGTCTAAAATAAGCATCCAGTAGTAAGTTTCACCAAAACCTTAATGTCACTCACTCAGTGGCATTAAAGGCACTAAAAACAGGTGTGAGATTGGGAGAGACGTTTTTAGTTGATCGATTAATCGATTAAAAGTGATTATGTAATGAAAAGAAAGAGACAAAAGTAACAACATGACATTAAAAAGTCATCAAAATCAAATCACATTACCTAACAGCAAGTCTATAAAGTGTAATGAGAGGTGAGTTTGAAAAAAAACGACCTGGGTATTACACACTTAATAAGATTTATGAGTCTGAACTTGGATTAAAACATTCAGAGGAGCATAAAGATTTCAGCTGTGCTTTTGTGGAGGACAGAGAGCTGTAGGATAACAAAGCAGTTATAACGGATTCCAAAGGAGAGTTGTCCATGAAAATACTTCCTAAACCATTCCTGCAGTATAATAAACTCCTCCACTGTTGATCCGTATGTTTGTTAAGTTCCAAGCAATCTTCGATTCACTAATAAATTGCTAAATATAATGCTAAAATGAAATCCAGATATTTAGCATGTAAATGCATATAAACTGATTCTGATTCCAGCTTCTGACATCTGAGGATTTGCTGCTTTTCTCTGTTTGATATGATCGCAAATTGAATATATCTTTGGGTTTTGGACTGTTCGTCTGACAAAACAAGCAATGTAAAGACATCCACTTGGGCTCTGGAAAATTGTGATGAGCAGTTTTTACTATTTTCTCACATTTTTAGACAAAACATTTAATCTATTCATCGTAAAAATAATTGACAGATTAATCGATAATGAAAATAATGGTTAGTTTCAGCCCAAGCTAAATCCACTGCTTGCAGCTGAACTTCAGAGCTATGAGGAGGAGATGTGAATGCATGATGAATATACGATCAACATCAGTGAAGGGTATTCCTTAAAAGGCAATCTGACTGTATTCATTATAAACCTTTCCTGGTGTCATTGTGTTGAGTTAAAAACATTAAGACTCCATTTCTGCCCCTTTTTCTTCCCGTCTCCCAGCTCTGTTCAGGGAGTTTGGCGGTGCTCGCTGCGTTCACAACATCGTGAAGTACCGTCAGTGTCGGGAACACGCCCTGCTCATCATCCAGCAGCTCGTCCTGTCGCCCAGCGGAGACGACGATATGGGAACGCTGCTGGGCCTCATGCACTCTGCACCGTCCAGTGAGCTGCAGCTGAAGACTGACATACTGCGGGTAACACAGACAAACTTTTAAAATTAATTTATTTTATTTAATCTTAGTATGTTGTATTATTGTCAGGTGATACACTTTTAATCAATTTTAAATGTATATCTTTTACTGAATACTTAATATCTAAATTTAAATGTTGTCTGGAAACATACTCCTTTGATTTTTGAGAATTTGTCACCTCAAATATGATCAGAAGAATGAGTTTGGATATACTGTAGTGCAGCTAAGAGGAGTTCAGAAAGACGATGTGAGAACACTGAGGTAAGGAAAGTCTGTGATTTAGAAAAATCAATATGCACCCTGCATACAGTAATTGCTTCAAACCAGGGGTAGTAAGTGTAAGATGTACATATATACACACATTCCCACACACAGGATGAGAGGATGGCGGCTCAATTTCTGAAGCATAATTACATTTTCAAATTCCGCTCCTTCAGCCGAGGTAATTCTCACGCCTTCTGAAAGCTTCGGCTGGATTAACCCGTCAGCATTTTGCTCCTATTTCACTAATCTGGGATTTTAATTATCACCCTCAAAAAAACCTAAAGGCTGCAAAGAACTTATACCAAATCCAGTTTGAGTCAAATATTTTTTGAGGGGTTTATGTACCATTGACAGCTACACACTGCAGACACACAAATAGATCCCAAAATTAAGCTGATTAGCCTTGTGAAAACATTTAACCCTGTAATCTCTCAGGAGGACACAGTCGAACCCTGATACGTTGCATCTAATCCTCAAGGCCTCCACATGGCTGGTAAAGTTAACACCTCGGTTAAAACCTCAGTTTTACTAGTTGCAGCCTGGTGGTGATTTCCCAGCTTGGAGGACAGGAAGAGGATGTCTTCAACATCCTGTGACTGGTTAAAAAAACCCCACTGTACTGAGTTGGGCAGTATTTTCATGCAGCAGGAAACAGCTGGCTCAGCAGTGCAACTTATCACTGTTTTTACTTCTCTTTTATTCTCTCTTCCTCCACTGGGATGCATCATTATATCTGAAACCATCCCAGTGACTCTGCAGGATATGGTCTAGGTCTAATGATCACAGATTTCAGGATTCCATTTTAGAAGTGGGCAAAATGGATAAAATCCTCTGAGGGTATAATCAGGGTATATGGGTTTAAGTTTCTGCAGTGACATTGATATAATCATGATATTGTCAAATTTATGGAAAATTAAGTTAAGACTCTTGAGCATGGAAGCTGGTAAGTGGACCTTCAGCTAAGGTTTTTTGAATCTTATTGACAAATTGTTTAACCAGACAGGAGTGTCTGTTTTTTGGCATTTCTGGTGAACACAACGAGGCTGTAAAGGTGGATGAGTGAGTCGATGAGTTTCTGTGTTCGGCGTGATGACGTTTAATGTCCCCGACAACCTCTGTAGTCTCATTTAGCATTTTGTTATCGACCATCTTTTTTAAAACGCATAAAAGCTTCAGAATCCACGAGTGGGGTATTTGCTGGCGTATTTTAATGTTGTAGAACAAAACGTGAAAATCTCTTCAGCTTGTGTTAACCACAGACGTTATTTCAGGCATCGAACCAAAAACCCATTCAAAAAACCCACTGACTTTGAGACGAGGGAACAGGAAGTGCAAAAATGCTAACTCATTTCTGGGTTTTAGGACTCATTCCTGCTGCACTCTGTTATAACTTATCCTATCATACAATATATGTTTCTGTCCTATCATTCCAACATCACATATTCCTTCAGAAGCAAGATTGAAATAGCTAAAAATCCCCCAGTGGTACTGATCCCTGTTTTCCCTGACATGTGCCGACACTTCACTTCACCTGCATCATTCAGAAGCTTCTGTTGCAGATCCCAGACGTTTTCTCCACTTTTCAGTTGCCAATTAAAAACTTTGCCTGTCACAGTCATCCTATGCTCTCAGGCTGTTTTTAGGTCCCCAAACTCATATCTGGGTTACAGTTTGATGTTTCAGTTTAGGTTACTTGCAAATGCGAACCATAAAAATGTTGGAAATAAATCCAGTCAGTGCAGTGAGACAAAGGAACCTCGAGGGGCTCATAAATACATCTCACTGCAAAAGAAGAATGGGTTGATGAATGGAGATATGACTGAATGAGGCGACAAAAACCAAATGACATGAAAACTCAACATAGGAGAGAATAATTGAGTAACAAAATGTAAAATAAGTAAGTGAGTTAAAGTGAAACAGAGGGTGTGTGACACCTTCAGAATAAATGATCTGCCCTGGGGAAAGCAATATAAAAAACTATCACTAAATGTGTTTTATGTCTTTGTAACAGCTCATGAAATAAAGAATTTAAACAGTAGAAATCTTGAAGAAACTTAAATAATCTCTCCTCTTCATCTTCATCTTCAGGCTTTGTTGGCGGTGTTGCGTGAGAGTCACCGCACCCGGACGGTATTCCGCAAGGTGGGCGGCTTTGTCTATGTCACCTCTCTGCTGGTGGCCATGGAACGCTCGCTGTGCCAGCCGCCGCGACACGGCTGGGATCGCGTCAACCAGAACCAGGTCTTTGAGCTCCTGCACACCGTCTTCTGCACGCTCACCGCCGCCATGCGCTACGAGCCCGCCAACTCCCATTTCTTCCGCACGGAGATCCAGTATGAGAAGCTGGCCGATGCTGTAAGGTAAGTTCTACTCACACAGAACTAGTGATACCTGAGGGCCTCATGAGATTTGTATTACTTGCAAAGATCATCTGTGATCTTAAGGAGGTATGTGTTTTTCTACATACCTCGGGTCTTTAGCAACCCGGCACGCACTTGTAAACTTTTCAGAATGTATTATTATTAACAACAAACACACAAAATATATTTTTACCATTTATGAAATTCATTAATATAGGCTATTTCAGATTAGCCTGTTAAACTCCAAAGCGTACCTTTTACTTCATTTTAAACCTACAAATTTTGGGGTCTAAATGACTAATAGTAACCAAAAGTTTTGGAATTGGTCCAGCAGATCGCCTCCTCCGGCATCCACGAGCAGGCTGCAATTGCTGCAACGTAATCCTTTGTGGCAATTGCGCCCGTGAAAAGTACGTCCACTAAAAGTGCTTGTGTTTGACAGGCTCAGATTGTTCTTCTAAGTGTCGGACAACATTATGGAAAGGATCACTACAGAGACAGACCGTTTTGTTAAAGAGTAAGATCCTTTTTGGTCCAGGTTTAAGAATACCGGAGTTTCCCTTTAAGTATGAAACTTAGAGAAAACTCCATCCGCTAATGAAGGCCACAAGATGGTAAGTTGAGATTGAATTTTTTTGTTAAACTATTCAGACTTTATGCTGTGTGGACACACTCCTATATTACTAAAGGTCCTCAAATAATTGTAGCCCAGTGCAGATCAGGTTGTAGAGGCAGGATAATGCATGAAAAACCTCTGAAATCACTGTTGTGCTTCCTATTTGGTGTTTTTCCCATTGCAGGAAAAGTCACAACAACATCAAAGTCCAAAGACAGACAGAATTTAGGCAGCGTTTTTCTATGCTTCCATACTTTCCTCATGTTAACCACTTTGTCTACTTCCCATCAGGCTGCTGGGCTGTTTCTCAGACACTAAGAAGCTGGGTGCCACAGGCGTGTTCCCGTCCAATGCTCAGCCTTTCCAGAGGCTGCTGGAGGACGAGGCTGCCCCTGGAGGCTGCGCAGGAGACAGCGTCTGTCCCACACTCAAACACTGCAGCAAGCTCTTCATCTACCTGTACAAGATGGCCACAGACTCTTTTGACAGGTCAGTGGATCACAGAAACTGGGCATTTGGACCACCGTAGTGAAACGATTTTAATAGTGACACTTATTCATGCCGCACAAAGTGTGAAATTCTGTTCTACAAAGAATAAATGTATGTATGTCTATCAAATGTCCTACTAACATGTTTCACACTATGTGTCTATGGAGTGTATGAGTCAAATGCCAAAATGTAACCACCTACAGTAGAAATTCAGTCTTTTCTGTTCATACAATAGCCAGCAGATATCATGGACATGTTATGTGTGATTTAAGAGCCTGTCAATAGTCGTGTTTTCATAAACTTATTTTTATGCGCATTTTGAAGTATTGTATTAGAAAAGCTGTCTTCGTCTCCGGACAGTATGAAACATGGCCGACACCAGCTGACATGAAAGAACAATTCAAACTTGCCCAATAGAAACTAATTCCTGAGGACCTCTCTCCATGTTTCTCCCGTAGATGGGTTAGATGACTTGTTTTGTTTCCTGTTCGCAACCTCTACTTCTTCTACTGTGTTTACTGGCAGATTACAGCCATGCGTAAAGCCTATACCGCCAAGTTCTGACCAAACTACGCTTTGCAACGAGCCGAGTTTATTCGCTCCAAACCAGTTGATGGAAATGCTCCTAATTCACATTTCTTTTTTGCAACATTTCAAAAGTTCACTTAAAATTTGCTAGAATTTGCCATAAATCAGGCCAGAAGGGTCAAATACAACTTAAAGGCTGTCATCTCTTTGCGTCTGGTCAGGCCATTGAGCTTATAAATGAGTAAAGATGAAGCACAGTTGTTAACATACTGTGAACAAGTTATTCATTTACTGTTGGTGGGGTTTGTCATTACTGAATGACTTACTATGTGACGGTGGATCAGTGGGTTCTCAATGTAAAAGAAAGCGGAGGAGCTTTTAGTTCAGCCGATTGCAGCCACATGTTCCTCGAGAACATTTCTGTAGTAGATCAAGAACCTCACATTTTTCACTACAACATGTTGGAGTTAATAAAAACTTATTTTTCTTTTTCTGGTCGTGAGGGACTGTCTTGTTCTTTTTGGCCTCCTTTTGAATCTTTAAAGAACCCTCTGTGAACATGTTTTAAAAAATATTAAAATGTTAAGTACTTACATTGTAATACTATCATGTACACATGTCACATCACATGTAAAGCAAACAAAGATGCTCATGAATTCCACTACAAAAATGTGCATAACCATGATTTTTGTGAACAAGGGAACAGGGCGTTTGTAGGTCCAGATCAGTCAGGTGCTTCTCTGTGTGTTGAAAGTGTTGAAGCAGGTCCACAGCTGTGTTTACCTCAGTCAGGTCATACTGTACAGTGGCAGCTCCCACTCAGCCGACCTCTTCATCTGAGACACACATGGCTGAAAACTCAGAGACAGTTTAAATGAAGAAGCACACTGGTCCTGATTCAGCTGCAGTAGCGTGGGTAGTGTTGTCATGATGGCAGAACGAGTGACATCGGTGTAAATGATTAATATTCAGAAATGAATTACTACGGTGACACCATGGCAAACACGAAAGAACACCCAGAAATTTGTGACTAAAATAGAAATGCACACTTGTTAAACCATTCAAGGTGGGTTGGGATTGAGTTGAAGATGTGTTTTGATGCTGTTCTCAGCTGATTGATTAGATTTATTGACCACTGCAGTTAAGGAACAAAGTGCCGAATCATCGATTACAATCCTCTTTTACCATTTCTTCTTCTGTTTGCACCACTTCTATAGAGTTTTAACGCCTTGCCCGCTGTATTCAAGTTTTAAGTCCTTGGTCACTATGACAACACTACGTGCCCAGCTCGTGTGTAGTTCTAGCTGGCGTCATGCATGTGCTCCAGCTGTAGCTCTGACCCTGTTTCTCCTTTCAGCTTTCCACTAACAGCTTCTTTCCGTCTTTTCTCTCTTTCTCTTTTTCTTCCTCTAACCTCTGGTGCTGTCTGGCTGTTCATCCCCGGCCTGGTCCATCTGCGCGGCTGCATGTGTGTGTGTGTGTGTGTGTGTGTGTGCGCGCGCGCACATGGTTGTGTGAATGCCTGTGCTTTTATGTGTGTGTGTTTCTGTGTGTGTTCGCAAATGTCTGCATGTGTGTTTGTGTGCCCTTTTTTTTATTTTGGTGTGTGTGTGTGCATGCTTGTGTCTGAATGTGTCCTTCTGCGTGTGCTCTTTTCCACTCTGTGTGTATGTGTGTGTGTGTGTGTGTGTGTGCGCGCTGCCATGCAGTCGTGCGGAGCAGGTGCCTCCCTGCCTGACTCATGAGACCTCGCTGCCCTCGCCATGGGGCACGCCGGCACTCGCCAGGAAGAGGTAGCTACAGCGCTCTGCCACCTTCCTCACCCTCATCCCTTCCTCTCCATCTTCCTCACCTTCAGTCGACACTAAGAGTGCAAAGCGATCACGAACCCTTCAGATTGTCACGCAAATCATGAAAGTGTGTACAGAGATGAAAAAGGCTGCCGTGAGAAAAGCAGAAAGTGAGAAGGAATTTTATTTTTGGGCGAGTTGGGATTTTTGTCAGCTAATAAAACCTTTAATTTGAGGTTTTCATCTGATAATTAAAACAACAAAGTGTTCAAAAGTTTATTTCTACACCCATTGGCACTTTAAGTGGGAGCACCATGTGGTGGACAGACACTTAACAGAACTAATGATTATTTTCATTATCTTATAATCTGTTGATTATATTTTTGAATAAGTGATTTATCATTTAATATATAAAATGTCAGAAAAATAATTTAAAAAGCCCAGACCAACAGTCCAAACCCCAAAGATTCAAATTACAATGAAATAAGAGCTGAAACAATTAGTCAGTTAATCAATTAGTTGATCTATAAAAAGTTAATCAGCAGCTGATTGACTATTGATAATTGATTAAAATGTGTTGCTTCCAACTTCTCAAATATGATCTTTTGCTGATTTGCCTTGTCTTACTTTGTGAAACTGTGATGACCATTTTTTATTTTATTCAGCTGTTTTATAGACAAATAATTTATTGATTAATCAAGAAAATAATTGGCCGATTAATCAATATTGAAAATCCTTAGTTGCAGCCTATAAATGCAACAAATCCTCCCATTTGAGGAGCTGGGACCAAAAAACGTTCTGCATTGTTACTGATAAATAACCTAAACAATAAATCAATTATCAAAATAGCTGTAAATTAATTTTCTGTTGATTGACTAATTGATTAATCCAATAATCATTTCAGCACTAGTTTCTATTGCTCTTAGAGAAAAATGGCTTAATCAACTATAAACTCTTCTACCTGAAGTGAGCATTTTGTTCTTGATTCTATTGATCTTTTCTGATTCCTTACGTCTTAATTCTTGGGGCATGAATGGAGTGATGAAATTGACTGACTCCTCATGTTACACTTCTTTCTCTGGAAAAATCTGGCTGCTGACGGGCTGTAAGAGCAGGGGAAAATCACTCAAAAATGTGTACTACTGTATGTGACAAACCAGCAAAAAATGAGATTACCAAAGTGGAGTACGTTTCTCCTGTTAGCACCACAAATAAATGTCTGTCTCACCACTTTATTTGAAACAATTTTTCCACAGCTTCTCTCAGGCAAAAAGGGAAAAGTGTACAGAATCAGCCAAATGACAGTCGGGTCTAAAGTAGGCTTTTTTCTCCTCACCACATTCCTCCCCGCTCTCCTGCTCCTCCCCCTCCTTTTCTTCTCTTTTTCTCTCAGCTGAAGTTGCCCCCTCCACCTCAAACCCAGACTCTGCTGCTCTTTGAATTTCATTTACAAAAGGGAAAAAAAACAAAAAACGGTTGGGATGTTTTTAAATGTACTCTGCATTTAGTGAGCTGTAATAACTGTCAAGGTGAAACTGGGGGTCTCCCCGTCTGTCTGTCTGGATCAGCTACAAGGCTGCATATTCATGAGGTGGACTAATTTGAAAATTAGAGATGAAAAGGCCCTTATTCTTGTTTGTGTACTTCACTTAAACCTCATCTTTGTGGACTAAATAGCATTAAAAAACACTCTTCTGCTTTACTACCATCATCTAACAACCTAAAAGGTTCTGTGATTGTAATGTGATTTTATGTGATTTTTCTGTACTCCAAATTATCCCAGAACCCGTAAAATGTGAGGAAAGCGAGATGCTAATTTGCTTGGTTTTATTCAAATGAAAACATCTCTCATGATTTAATCTCTATCCAGATGATACTCAGCAGCAGCTCCAATACGTGTTGTGCGATGAGCTCTGTCTTGAAGAAAGTGCAGTTTGCGATGTGCAAATGCAGAAATCGGCGTCGTGATTATCCCGTTTGTGATGGTGACAAAGCAAGAGCTTGAGATTAAACAAATGGATTTTAGTCTGAAAAAAATGAACTCAGGCTCTTTGAGCGGTTCATGTTAGGATGTTTCCACTGCTGACTCCTTAGACTAGGTCCGCACTGAGCTCGCTAAATCTGAAAACAGTGGGTATGTGTGAAAACACCATGAATTCACACTAGCTTAAAATAGTGATTTGATTTTAGCTTCTAAATGCTTCCTCTCAACCAGGCAAACAGTAATTCCTGTACTGATGGATTAAGACAAGAATCAAATCAATTCAATTCAATTCAGTTTTATTTATATAGCGCCATATCATAACAAAGTTAAAAAATCACTGTTTTATGATTGTGAAGTTGTCTGACAAAATACAATAAGTGAAATTGGCTGACATTTTTATAGTTATCCACCCTGGAGACTGTTGTTGGGTGTGAAAAATACAGGATTTGTGTTGAAGGAAGGCCAAAACGCAGAGAAAAAGATGTGTTTTCAAATTTAGCCGACTGAGTGTTGACACAGTCTCAAGCCGTGTCCCAAATTCATACTCAATTCATAATCTAGTGTAATGTAGTGTGTGTTTACACTGGAAAAGTGACTATAATAGTATACTCAAAACAGCTGGTATGCAGACTAAATAAGACCTGACTTTTCAGTGCATAAAAAACAGCTTTGTGATGAGCACCCAAGAAAACAGGAAATAACTATTCAGTTCTTGGAAAAACATTTGGACGTCTACTTGCAAAGTTTATTTTGCAGTGACATCCTAAATTTTCAGTTTGATTGACATGCATCTGTGCACATACTGCATCAATTCCTGTTAGTATATAACAGTTAAGTATGTTGATTTTTTTATATACTAACTGCAAAAACAGTGTACTAAGACAATTAGTAGATAGTATACACTGTATACAGTTAGTATGTTCTATGGAATTCAGACCTGCTGCTTGTCTCCCCTTCATTTGCTTGTGCAAGCTCCCCAACCATGCTTATTTACTGCTGGAGCTTCTTATGTAGCCTACCACCAGCCAAAAAAACTCAAGTCAGCTTTGTTCGTGGCTACTAACTTTGTCCTCTCTTGTCCTTAAAGAAGTAAAAGTTAAGTTAGCGCCAGCCACGGTGAACATGAACAACCCAGTTAGTTTCCTGCCCCACATTCAACCCCTCCAGCACTTTATGCTGACTGCAGCCTTTTCCAGCTCGGCGTCGCTCCTGAGGGGGGATTTGCCGCTCTGTAATTTGCATCTCAGCAACACGCCTGTTTTGCCTAATTGCCTGACTGCAGGCCCCAGCAGATCTCCTGCTCTCTGCTGTTTGCATGAGGAGGGCTTCACGCTTCAGATGAAATGGACACCTTCACCTCTGAAGTGTGAGGACCACTGACTCATGTTAAATAATGTTGGAGTCAGAGTGTTAAATACAGTGCTTATATTTAATTGATTCAGGGATGTAATTGTTTTCGTCCTCATTATAAGAATATTTCCACTGAGCTATGAAACAACTTCTGGAAAACATGGGCTGTAAATCTGAATATTTAGCAGCCACTTTCTCTATTTTTGTGAACCAGTTACATATTTTACAGCAGAGTAGGGCTTCCAAATAATGGTTGAGACTCTTGAAAGCGAACAGACTTATCTCCTACAACCCAAAGGTCCCAATACATGCCTTCTGGCAGGTGTTAAAGTGGTACATTTTTGACAGTGTTTTTACATTTGACCCATTTCTATCATTTGTGTTGTGATTTTTGTTTGAAGGCGATGTCAAAGTTTTGTGAATGACTTTGGCTTGACTCACGTTGACTTAACTAAATGTGACTTGCTCTCTCCCTTGTGCTCCCAGACAAGGCTACTACGGTACGTCAGGCCCTCCCGCCCCAGTCAAAGCCCTGACAGACCTGAAGCTCCACTTAGCCAACCCCTCCCACCCCGCTTCGTCCTCCTCCTCGTCTGACATGGTGGTCATCCACCCGGGGGCCGTCCTGGCCATATTGGACCTGCTGCCCTCCATCTCCTCCGACAGCCAGCCAGAGGTGAGGAAACACAGGAAGGAAATGTGCTAACATGCACTTCCAGTTAAAGCGGGTGTAAAGAGGTTACGTACAGGGCAGGAAAGAACCTTTTTTTGTGGATTTTACACGTCAAAGCTAACCAGACAGTTTGTGCCAGGCATGCATGTACATTAAAAAATAATAGTATAGTACATTTTATTGAGAGTGATGCCTGAAAAATCAAGGTAACGTCAACATATTGACACAACAAAATACTGAAACCCACTTCTTCCCCCTCCTGTTGTCCCTCCAGCATGCCCTCGACCTGCAGCTGGCAGTGGCCAACATCCTCCAGCTCCTGGTGAACAGCGAGAGGAACCAGCAGGTGCTGTGTGAAGCTTGCCTCCACCAGCGGCTGCTGCAGCGCTGCAGTCAGGCTCTGGGTGATGAAGACCATCCTCTGCACCCCCCGCTGCAGAGGATGTTTGAGAGGCTGGCTTCGCAGGCCCTGCAGCCAATGGCACTCAGGTACTGGACTTGGCTAATATTTAACCTATCTTATGTAGGCTACTGCATTGCTAAAATTAACATTACCATAAAAGTACTATCCCAACTCTAGTGTGACTTCATTAACACTGAGCCACACCTAAACATCACCACAAGTTGTTCCTTTATCCTAATCTTTTGTGAGACTCCACTTTGCAGAATAGGTCCTGACTGAAATGTTGAAACTCATACTACAGAAGTACCAGAAAACGTGGTCAGGATGTCTGAGAGGCTTGTGTCACTGGTGATGGAGCAGGACAGGACAAGTCTTTTCTACCCCAGACACAGTGGCTTGAAGACTCTAAAAACTATAAATATTAAATTCACAATTTAACAAACCCACCAGATTCCGAGTACAGCAAGATTTTCAGCTAATAGTTTTTGTTGACATTTCTCTGGGAGAATCAAAATTTCCTGGTTGATTTTTTTTTCTGTCTTGTGTTGTTTTTTTGTAGGTCCACCCTTTTAGCAAGTATGAGTCTTTCTGTTTCCAATTTTCCTCATTGATTAGGTATTCTCAAACGACAGACATGTTGATTTTGGTGATTGTATGGATGAAAAGTGAGAAAAATGTAACATTTGGCCCGAGTAGTGCCGGAAGAAAAACAATGTTGTTACCTACAGTATATCAAGAGTTTGTCATTTGAACAGTGGCCATTTTAGGACATCTCTGCTTGTCACATCCTGTTTTTTGACTTGACTTCAATTCAATCATATTAAAAATGAATGAAAAATGAACGTGCTTTTACTTTTACTGCGGCAACTGCGGCCGCCATTGTCATGCGTTGGTGGTCCCTCCCCTTCCGCTACGTGGCCAAGATGGCACCCGTTGAGGGTGAGAAGTGTGCAGCGTTCCACACTCAACTTTCTGGCCGTTTTGTGTACACCATCCGGGTACTTGCAGTACACTGCATTTTGCCATACTTACCAGTGTGAACGCACTTATGCACTCAAAATACTAAGTTTGAGTACGCAAGTACGCGATTTGGGACACAGCATTGGTAGCATTTAGCTTGGTTACTTGCTAACTTTTAGTGTTAACTATTAAGCTATACGTAGAGGTGAGGTTTTTCCACCAGTGAGTGAAAAAGTCGTTTGGGAAACGTTATTCGCTTTGACAGGTTTCAGTGTGTGAAGGACGTCTATGTATGCAGACAAAACTGAGCGATTCTCATTTCCCGCTTGACTAGTTAAATGAGGTGGGAGGTTGGGGTTGAGGAACGTGGGGGAAAGTTATTTGACATGCTGGTTCTTTTTATATGTAAATTCAGCCTCGGCTGGTTGATATTCTCTCCCCCCGTAATTGTGCTGGAGGTAAACATATCTGTAGCTGTCAATCTGTTTCCCGCCCTCCTCTCCTCTCTTCCCCCTCTCTGTCTGCCTCACTCTTTTCTCCGTCAGTCTTCTTCTGTTTCTTTGCCTTCATAATTCTTCTCCTCCTGCGTTGTTTCTCATTTTGTCACCCGCAGCTAATCTCCAGAGTCTTTCTGTTTCTTTGGTGGTGTTCTGAAGCTGTCTGGTTCCAGCAGCTAGTGTCGCTCACTCTGCGCTCTGACAAGTGACACAATCCATCACTGGGACTCTTTGCATTCAAGTCACTCACATGCCAGTCAACCTTGTCATTGACTTTTAAACAGACTGAAACATGCCGTTAACCACAGCTGCTGAGGAAGTAACTGCTGACTTAACATACTGCATGCATTTTACCCAGAGTGCTTTATAGTTTCCTGAGAACATATAGGACGTGTTTATGATTGTTGGTCCCTCTGGGAAAACAACAGCTGTGCCTGGCAGTGTTGGAGCCATACGCCACTTACTGATCAACTGCAGGCCATAAAAATATTACTAAAAACTATTGTAAAATGTGCATATTATGTTGCTACATAACTTCATTTTTAATATTTATCTTTTATCTTTTAAATGTCTTTGAGTATTATTAGGTTCTAAAAAACAAAATGCATTTATACTATAGATTAAAAGGCTGGTTTTACCTTCTTATCCAGAGTCACATAACTCAAACATGCATTTTGTTTCTCTGCATGACGTGTGTAGGTTTAATGGTGAGTGTAGGGCTCAACAAATACTTCCTCTTTCAAGCCACTGAAATGATTTTGATACAGATGTTGAGTTGCAAATTTTAAGTCTGCTGTAACACCAAACAGTGGCAACAACTACCGGTAATTAATGCAGCAAATGAGGGCTGAATATCATCAAAAATAAGAAGGCAAATTACACCTAAATAAAAACTAGGCACAGTTCAACAATAATAATCATAAGAAGAACAGTAATGTTGTATTGCTATTTGATTCGTCCTGTGTTTCTTTTTTACTCTGTTGGTGTATTTCTATTCTTGACATCCTGGTCATCTTCCCCTCCAGGGAGTTCTTACGTCTTGGAAACCCTCTGAACTGCGGTGCCTGGGACAAGAAGCTACTGAAGCAGTACCGGGTCCACAAACCGAGCTCTCTCAGCTATGACGCCGAGATGAGAAGTAAGACGATAACTCTCATCCTGGTTTTGGTCACTGTGCCAGGGCTGTTCCTGGTGTTCTTCGTCCGAGGGGCTGCACTGTGTTCGGCCAACTGCAGGGGCCACTTCAGAGAACATTTCAAGTGTTTTAGATCTTAAATATTATTCGGCCTCTAAATTAGAGTTTTGGTAGATTTATGATCGATATTAATTGATGATAAATTAGAATGACTTTCATCTTGGACTGTAGCTATCAGAATGTATATGAAACAGTTATGTGCTAATGTGCAGTAGCAATTTTATTTAAAACAAACAAACAAAACCTAATCTCTGGATATTTCTTCTATAATTTTGTTCTGTAAAGATTGTCATACCTAAAGAATTGAGCTTTTAAATTAATGTTGGATAAGTGTTTGTTTTTTATCAGCAATTGCCTTATGTTGTAGCTGCAGTACATCCCTCAAAACTAAAGTGAATTGGTAAATTGCTGAGTAAAAGTTGGACATTTTTATTATAAGAATTTTATTTGTTATAAGCAGTAAAAAAACACAACAGTCAGGTCAGTTTTTGAGATCAAAATGGTGCATATTAAAATGTCACTTCCCAAAAACACCTTTAATGCATTTTGTAGTGAATAAAAAAGCAGTGTAAATTCTCTACAAACAAATAGATGAGGGAACAAACATCTAGTAATACATATTCTGTATGCAGTTGTCAATGTATTTTTATAACATGTTATTTGAATTTGTGGACAAAAACGCCTCTTTACAATTGAACCTCTCAGTTTTTAATAGCTGAGAATTGAAGAGTTTCGTCTATAGCAGTCCTCCAGTACGGTTATGAAATGATAGTGTCATTTGAGAGCCATTCTCATCTGCCACAGTGATACCAGCTTCCTCCTGGGAGAAAGTTTTGCTCTGTACTAAAAGCTTGAGAAAAAAGGCGGCCATCAATCTTCTAGCTATTCTGCTCTTTTTCTTTGCTCGCTCTCTGCGAGCTTGTTGGGACGAATCCTCCAGTGAATAGGCAGGTGATTGCAGAGGATGAGCTTTCCGTTGCCTTTTAATTGCCGGTGGAAATTACTAGCAGCGGCTCAGCGGTGGAAAGGGGGACGATTCTACAGGTTTTCACAAAGATTCAGATGATTGCAAAGTCAGTGGAACATCCTGGCTTCAGTATGTACAACCCTTACATTTTAGCCAGTACAACTCAGATTTCAGAGTTGGTAGGAAGACTAATCCGAATGTATCACTGTTAAATATCTCTCTGCCTTGAATGCATACAAACGTTTTAGGTAAAAAGTACATGAGGTGCATATGGAGTAGGGTTGCTTAACGGCTGCACTGCAAGTAGAATAGACCTGCATTCATTTTTTTAAGCAAAGCAGCAAGTTGACAGCTCATAGGAAACCCAAAGTAATCTTCTTGGCCTCTGATTAATATCCAGTTGATGTGTAAACTCCCTGTTTAATCAAAGATTGTCTTGCCACTGTGAATCTAATGCAAATGCTTTGTTTTCCATTAACAGCTGTTAATGTTTGTAATTTTGTGGGCTCCCCAGCATGTCCTAATTGCTTATTGTGTCTCCTCCCAGCTGAGAATGGATATTAAGTCCCTACTAATTACTGCTCTTTTCAAACAGCCACTGTTAGAACACACGGTGCTATCTTTCTCTGTCTGAGAGAAGATAATCCAGAGTGGTTTATTGGCTGCCATTGCTGGGTGTTGCAATACCAGCTTTGATCTAATTTCTCTTTGTCAGTCTTAACAATGTTAACATGTTCTTAATAGAAGGTAAAGTATTGTACCTAAACCAGGAGTTTATTCTAGTCCTTCTAGGAGTAGCAGGACTAGTTCTACTCACAGACTTTAAATTTGATATGAAAATGCTGTAAAAGGGTATCAAAACTTTTTTTTTTCTTCCACCATGTTCAGGGTTGCCAAATTATAGCTAGCTACAAGAGAAAACAAGTTTACTAACCGCAGCCAGGCTCACCAGATTTAAACCAGTAGTCAGTTTCCCAGTGAGTTTAACCCGTCCTTCCTGACTTCACAGGCAGCATGACCATGTCCATGGAGGGCTTCGGCCCTGACAGCGTCTTCGCCACACCGGCGGAGGACAACGGCCAGTATCGCATCAGCCGCAGCCTCGTGCGCTCCGCCGAGGGCAGCACCGTACCCCTCACCCGAGTCAAGTGCCTGGTGTCCATGACAACGCCCCATGACATACGCCTGCACGGATCGGCCGTCACGCCTGCGTTTGTGGAGTTCGACACCTCGCTGGAGGGCTTCGGGTTAGTCAGCATGAACATTAAAAACTGAGGGTTTACATATCTGGTTTTCTGTTCGTATACAGTAACTATTATTTATTTATTTATTTTTTGCACTTTTTTGCTTTTTCTTACCCGGATACAGGGGGTGGGTCACATGCTCTTTACACTCCTCATGTGAACTGCACTACATGGGAAGGAAATGTGTATAATGTGCAGTTAGCCCGATCACAGAGTTATCACCTCCCCTCCAGACACTACCTCATGTGCTACATTAAAATGAGTTTCATCAGGGAATATGTACAGTTTTAGCCATTGCTGTTCCTTTTTGTACAGCATGCAGCATGCTTCTTCTACCAGTTAATTATTAAGTTCCAATCCTAAAAATACTCTAATTTCAACAGACCTTATTTATATGTAATAGCAGTTGCTTGTGAAATATCACACCATACAGATTTGTAATGATTATATAACCTTTAAAGCTGACTCCACAACAGGCTGAAAAACACAAACATACTATCTTATTTTCGGTTCTGCTCGAGGTTTCTACCTGTTAAAAGGGAGTTTTTCCTTGCCACTGTCGCCTAGTGCTGCTCATGGTGGGAATTGTTGGGTCTCTGTAAATATAAGGAGTCGGTCTAGACCTGCTCTATATGAGAAAGTGCCCTGAGATAACTTTGTTATGATATGGCGCTATATAAATAAAACTGAATTTATTTCTTATGACTAATATGTTTGCCAACATTTTCCTATTTACACATCCAGCAGACACAGAGCGACATTTGCATTCATTTGGAGTTGTGTTTCTGTCCACCTGATGAATCTAAGTCCAATATTCATTCTCTTTTTCACTCTGCTTTGGTCTCCACCAATTCCTGAGACAAATATCTGGCTCTTTAGCTGCTAAATGTTCCACTTTCTTCACCAGCCTGTTGTTATACTTTGTCTCTCTGTCATTTGCTGCTGGGCCGGTAGCGTACAGTGGGTTTATCAGACCTTGTTTGCTGAAAACCAGACTGTAATTGTGCCATAAAACTGAAACAATGAGCTAAAAGAGGCTCAAAAGCTGTGTAAAGCTGTGGAGGACTGCTGCACTCAGTGATAATTCTCTTGAGTCGTCACTTGAAGCAACACCTTTCATTTTTTTTATTCATTACCTTTAGGGTTTGATCCATTGTTAAAATAAGAAATATTTATTAGAGGACCTTTAAGTTTAGTTATCAATAATACTAATGCTAAAAGGATGTTGGATAAATGGATGGAAGAGGGTTTAAACTGCCCCTCAAGCCCCATTGTTTGTTTCCATTGATTTTTGTCTTCTTCGTCTTCTCCTCCAGGAGTGGACCAGTCTTCATCACATGCTTTTAAAAACTGCTCTTGCAGCAGCAGATGATGCTAGTCTTCTGTAAACCACTCTTCTCTAAATCTCTCTTTGTGGATCAATTGTCCTCACCAGTGGCACCCACCTCAGGGTGCCGTATGTTGTTTTTTCCCTGCAATTAAACTGGTTGTGTGTGTGTTTTTTTTTTTTGGTTATTGTTTTTTTTCCTCTCAGCATCACCTGCAACTGTCTCAGCAGGAGACTGTTATTCGCCTCCAGCTGTGGAGCCGCGCATACAAATAGGCTTATTTTCCGCCTTTTATGTCACAGGACACCCTTTGCTGCACTTTGTGGGTGCTGCTGCTGACAGCTTGTGCTGCGCCCCGGGCCTTGTGCTGTATGTTGGGGTCAGTGGAAATGGCGGCGTGTGGGATGTGACCATGGCAACTCGCCCACACACTTTTAGCAGCACATACATGACACACATGTTAAGCTGACACACAGTGAACAACTGTTAAGAGAAACTTAAGGCTATGATATGTTATCTTCATTAATATTCATAAGGATTCATGTTTAAGAAAAAGGAGACGTCTTTCTAAAGGTCATTATAGATGTTTTCTGTCAGTTTAGCGGCAAAGTGCCAAAGGTTGTTTCCTGTGATTACCTGACCAGCATTCAGTTACTGCATAGCATCAGTTTGATTGGGATTATGTGTATGTAGTATTATGCTGTTGTAGACAAAGGCAGCAAAGGCATGAATTTGAAATTTGAAATGAACTAGTCTCTTAGACCTTCAAAAAAAATCTTTTGTCCAATTGTTATTTCCAATGTCCCTGAATCTTTTGTGTGTTGCTCTTCAAATACACTTTCAAGGGCAGCACACGCCAACGCATTGCATAGTGTCATTTGATACGCCAGATTTGTCAGCCATCACACACATGCCAGATTTGTCTTCAAGACACAAGATGCTGTCAAGGTACAGTGGCCAGGATGTGCCAAATAAAATTGGTGCTATTCTGGAGCTGGGAGATCTTAATGCGTCATTAGGCATCATCCTGCTCTAACCACGCTGGTGTGTGAGATTGCATAAAAAATACATAGCCACACGCATAGCTCCTTCAGTGTTGTGGTTTCTTTTTGTTCTGCTTCTGTTTTTTTCTGTTAGGTGTGCACTCAACTCTTAGACATAAAGTTTGGACTCTGCCCATGTTGGTGTTTTTTAGTGCTGTTTCTGCCCTAAACAGGGTTATATTTGGGAATTTGCCCCCAGCTGTGAAGAAAACACTGCGTATGACAGTTGATCAATACAAATCAATACAATATTTTGATTAAATAATCTCAACTCAACTCAATTTACTAGCTTTTTCTGGAGCTTTTGATCATTCAACGATTATTTTGTCAGACTACTTTTTCCAAGGTCAAGAATGAGCTTTCACTCTCCGTTAGAGCTGCAGCGATTAGTCGATTAATCAATTAGTCGATCAAAAGAAAATTAAATGCCAGCTATTTTGATAATCGATATATTGTTTCAGTCATATTTCAAGCAAAAATATCAAACATTTGCTTGTTCCAGCTTCTTAAATGTTAGGATTTGCTGCTTTTCTTTGTCATTTCTGACAGTAAATGAAGAGTCTTTGGGTTTTGGACTGTTGGTCGGACAAAAGAAGACATTTGAAGATGTCACTCTGGGCTCTGGGAGATTGTGACAAGCATTTTTCACAATATTTTGACATTTTATAGACTAAATGATTAATTGTTAAAATAATCAGCTGTTTAATCGATATCCTTGTTGAATGTCCATTGATTTTAGGGTACGTTAGCACAATGTGAAATTTAAGGTTCTCTTAAGGACCTGGTGTCCAGGTCTTCATGTTTTAAAGAAAAACATTAGTCGCCATCTCCTATTGCTTACCTACTTCTTTGATTGGTGTCAAAACACAACCAAACAGCAAGATCAGTTGCCTTTGACTTACTACTTTTAGAAACCCCTCACCTTCCTAGTGACCATATATCCTGGTTCATCATTTCTCAGTTTCTTTTACACATAAGAACCCATCTGACTCGTCGCAGCAGCCGCCTCTGAATAGAACATAGAGTTTCTCCTAAAAACACAGCAAAGCAGCAGCACACAGGCAACGAGGCACTGGCCCACTTTCTGCTCAGCATAAACAGAGGAGACACACACACACAGAGACTACCCCTCCTTTCTCTCCCATCTGTCACCATGAAATATTGATGCCCCTGCTGCTATTTGGAATCACACATACATGCACATACCCACTCATGAACAACATGCTTACACACACTGAGACACACCAATGCACGTTCCTCACCCAGCCAGCCACCTCATAAGGGGCTAGAAAGATGCTATCAGTGTGGGTGGAGGGAAAAAGACTCTTTTTGAAGAATTAAGAAAACTGCATCTCATTCTGACTGGGAAAAGAATTAGCATAGCAAGCTGGTGAAATCCCTGGAGTGTCTTCTTTTTTGTTTAACCTAATCAAGGTGATGACTAATGGGGGAAAAGACAGCATACATGTAGTTTATTCTGAAGCAGCAGGGTGGTGTGCTTGTTAGTTAGACAGACTGTTGTGTCTGCCCTTGAGAAGTGTCCTTGAGCAAGTCATTGAATCCATGCCAGCTTCAGGTATGCTGTCCTGTAGCTAACCCTGACCTCTGACCGTCCTGTCCAGGTGGAAAACCAAAAAGAAAAAGCCAAAAAAAAAAGTATTCATTTTGGACCTCAGTCAGTGCCCTTTTAAAAATGCATCATTTATAGAGCACTAATAAAAAGAGATGGATTATATGTAGGGCTGCAACTAACAATTATTTTTACTTTTGATTAATTAATTTATGCACATAATCAGTTATTAATTAGATAAAATGTCAGAAAATGGAAAAAAAAAAGCCGCTCTCAATTCCCCAGAATCCAGGGAGTTGTCTTCAAATTGTGTGTTTTGTCCAACCAGAAGTCCAAAACCTAAAGATATTCCATTCACAAAGATATAAAACAAAGAAAAGCTGTAAATTCTCAGGTTTGAGAAGCTGAAACCAGAGAACGACTGGGGATTCTGCTTAATAAACAACGTAAAGGATGAGACTGACAATATTCTTTCTTTTTTCTTATTGTCAACCAGTCCCATTAAAAGACCAAAACAATGAATTGATCATACCAACAATTACTGTCTGTGTTTCCAAAGCCTGATATATCTTATTCCTCTGTGCCATAGAGCTCCATTATTGTCCAAAAACTACTGATAAATGCACTAATGTCCAGCAGTTTTAGGAAATTACTAAGTCGCTTTTAAAAACTGAAACTACATATATTTTTAAAACGTCATGGCTCATCATTTCAGCACTAGTTATATGTTCCTTGTTGTTATTGTGTAGAGATCCTTGCTAGGTTACAGGGGGAGCCCCTTTCACAGTTGTGCTAATTTCCTCTTGATTTGTCCTGAATATATTGCTGCAGTTTGGCTCTCTTTCCTAGAGAGAATTGCATAAGAAAAAAAAAGATCTCTTTTTAGATACTGGAAGTTAGAAGGAATTCTATTGCAATTAGTTGGTTTGAGATAGAAATAGTTTTTAGTGCATAACATTCAAAAAGTAATTTCCTGTAGCATCAATATGAGAGGAACTCATAAAGGGATACTGATGCAATAGATGAATGTATAATTTTATATTGCCTGCGTAGATATCTAGTTTTTGTGATTCAGGCTTTCTGCTGTCATAAAGGCTATCTTACAGCGTGGTTCGGTCCAGGTTTCTGGTCAAATTCACCACAGTCCCTTCATACATTTTGAGGTCTTTTTGTCTCTCAACAGTGGAAAAAAAACAAAAAACAAATTCCCATGTTCATTTCCCAGAGCAGCAGTGTTCTTCAGTGCTGGTTCAGGGTGATTAGAGAGGAGAAAATAGCACCTTCACCGGGAGGCAGTGAGTCAGCAGAACACAACGCCAACTCACAAGTCAAATTCTCTGTAATTTTGTGGAATGATTGTCAGTCTTTGTCTGCTGTAGAAGTCCTTGAAAAACTGGATGACAGTGCATACAGACATCAGACTTAAATGTGTATCAAACAAAATAAAGGTACATCATGTTAGAAGGAAGCTTACGGGAGACTATTAAACCTTTTATGTTTGATATTTTAATGCAGTTGTCATGCTTTTTGTTGTAGTTAATTGTCATATTATCATCAGCATCAGCAAGTACCTAAACCATAGTGCAAGGAGATGCAAGTGACTTGAGTACAAGCAGATTTCTTTTTGAAAAACCAGCCTGAATATATGCTTTCATCCCACCTTTATCCTTCTCTCATACATAATTAATCCTTGAGTATTAGGCAGTTGAAATTTCCATATTATAATACAAAGCTGCTGCGTCTCCAGCGCTTGAATTACCAGACTGCTCTTTGTAACTTCAGACGAGTTTTTCCAATAGTTTATCTCAGGCGTGGAGGCAGACTGCAGCAGTAGTTCAGCAAACCTGCAGCAAATCTCTTTTACAATAACTACACATGTAAGCTGACAACATGTTTTGTGTCTGTTACAGCTGTTTCCCCAGATAACAGCCATTAATCTGTCCTCTGCTGTCTTGTGCAGGTGCCTGTTTCTGCCCAGCCTGGCGCCCCACAACGCTCCCACCAACAACACCAACGCCTCAGGAGTCAACGACGGAGCAGTGCTGAGCGGGATGGGTTCAGGTAAAAACACCTAGATTTTTCTGTTTTTCGTTGTACTAGGTTATGTTGTAGCTGGATAAAGTAGTACAAGACTTGGCCTCTACATTTCACCTTGGAATATGGACACATATTGAGTACTAGTCGGACAGAAAGTTCACACAGTTTATTCAAGAACTGTCTCACAACTGTCTGCACACCTTGCCTTTTTTGTGAACAGTTTATATTATTTTATAAAATAATTTGGTACAACATTGCTAATATATTTTTTTCTCTTTTTGACTCCCCGGCTCTGTGTTCCCTCAAAGGTCAACCATGTTAAGGTGGTTTGCAATTGATAAACAGCGCAAATTCACCTGTCATTAAGTTCAAACCAAAGTTAAACCCTACACCAAAGCTAAGATTTTGTGGTGTTTTTGGATTTACTACACCTCCATGAGCATGATTCCATTAAAATGAATTAACTTCTCTCTGAAATCTGGTTTGTTCATGTGACACAAGGCCTATATACTTTATATTATGGTCCACACTTTGGCTAACTGGCTAACACTTGGCCATATTGTGGAGCTAGCTCTTTGCCTCTTCTACTAAGCAGACACCAGCTGTGACACGGTCCTTCAAAATAAAAGAGTTGTATCAGAAATATTGTTTGTGATCCACTCTTAATGGACCCAGACTATTCTACGACTCCACCAGTAGGGAGTCACTGAAGTAATACGTTTTTGCTTGTATCCATTAAGGGAAAACAACAATATAGCCCATAACCAATTTAAACCCCTAACATATGTCATGTTTCTGGCAAGTTACTTTGTACTAAACAGAGGAGGAACTGGGCAGTTAGAATGACAGCCAGCAGTTTTTAGTGAACAATCGCTGTCATCATATTGACAAACCTTAGCCTGTGTGTGTGAGAACATTTTCTTCAGTGATGAATATCTTTGTCGATATATGTAGTTGAAGCCTATTTTGAGTTGATGTGTTCATGCTAGCGACTTGTTGGATTGTTGGCACTTTTCATTTTCTTCAAAAGGGAGAACATTGCATAACCATGGCAAAGTATTTTAGTATCAGGGTGGGATTTAACCACCAACCAACAGCCAATTTCTTGTGCAGTTTTGCTGCTTTACCCGCCAGTTTGGCGAACAACAAACTGTTAGTTGGCAAAATAAGTTTTTTTCTTGCTCCCATGGTATTAACATGTTCCATCATTGTTTCAGAAATGATTAAGGTATAAAAACATTTTTTTTTTACTGAAGCAGTGAAAGAATATGAATAGATCCTGATGATTGAAATCTTCATATGTCTTTCGTGCTGCACATCCCACATGAAACACATTATATCCCTCTTTGAACACTTACGTGCACATTTTGTTCAGCACACCACTCACATCCTTGTATTAGCTTGTTACATGTGTAGTGTTGTATTTGTGCACCATCTGCCTCATCTCTTTGTTTCCCCCAGTTCACCTGCGTTCCTGTTTGTATTCTTGATTCTCACTTTCTTTTTTCTTCTTTCGGTTCAGTGTTTTGTTTTTTTTAAACTTCTCAGGGTTTCTTCATCTCACCCACAAAGAGTTTATTTTTTCTGATGTTTTCTTGCAAAATAAACTACAGCACCTAAAACCCAAACAAGCAGCCACTCTGATGTTGGTGTTTCAGCCTCCCTCCACGATACTCAGATTCATATCTGCAGTCGCAACCCTCGTCTGTCCTTGGGCCTTTAGTTTATTGCCAACTGGTTATAACTGGTGTTAAAAACAAATCTGTTTGTTGCAAAATGCACCATAAAAAACATAATTTTACCAGCAGAAATTTTACAGAAGAGGCTGCTTTCATAGACCTGAAGGCAGAGATAAATTTTATCTAAGACGTTATGGTTGATTTTCTAGTCTGTAGCCTCATTTAGTATTTATGAAGCCCAGCTAGACTCTCCTCTCCTCTCCTCCACCCCACTCATACATTACTATCATTTCTCCATCTGTTTGCCTATTCATCCACCCCACGCTGCCCTCCTCTTGTGTTCTCCAGCCAGTCACCCAACACTATTTATAGACCTCACTCATTTCTTCCCGTCACTCACTTTTTTCTTTCCTCTGTCCTTTTCACCGCTCATCTCATTCTCTGACCTTTCATCCTTTTTTTGTCTTTCTTCCTCCATCCCTCCCTCGTTCCTCCTTTACGTTTTTTTGTTTTTCTTTTTCTTCCCCCCATCCCTCACTCTGTCTCTTTACCTCCCCTCCTTTTTTTCTTTTGCCTCATTTGCCTTAATTCCCGTCCTTCCCTTTCTCCTTCCTCCCCTGCTTCCCCCTGCTCTCCCACTCCTACCTGACCCATATCTTTGGATGACATCATCAAGAAGCCCATTCATCAAAATATCCTCAGTCTGCTCAGGAAGTCATAGCCCCTCTGTTGTTATCAGCCATCTACTTAATAGATGTTTTCCTTCAAACCGGTTTTCATCGCAGCGTCTTTGTTCTTGCAGCAGGTCCACTGCAGCTTTTCCTGCAACATTAATGGAATTGTTTTTTCTGTAATCCAAGTCCCACGAGTCCATAGTTAGCTCCACAAATAAGAAGTAATGTAATGGTACCAGTGAGCTTGCATTTAGCCTGTAGTTGGGTCTCTCCTCCAGTAAGGCCTAATACAAAAATCAATCCATGCTCATTTGGCTCAGAGCAGATGGTGGTGCGTCAGCCAGGCGGCGAATTATGATATTCTGGCCAATTTTAATTTGGTCCAGTGTGATAACCTGTTGAGTGACAGCCTGATACTGAGGCGCAGTGAGTTTGCAATGCTGTGAGTAGACTCATTTCTGCCTTCAGGTTTTGGCAGTCCAACATAGTGTCACTTATTTTGATTTGACTCCCTAAATTGTAGCTCTTTTTGATTTTAGCACAAGATATTGTCCGCCTAATTCTGCCCTGAAGGCTGAGTTCAGATCCTTTCTATGCACTCAATGTGTTGTTCTGCAGTTGTGTCTGACAAGAAGCTATAATGTATACATTAACTTGACATAATTTAGTTTGGTTTATTTGCCAGAGATAAAGCGCTTACATGAAATGACTACAAACTTGTGCAAAATACAATGATAAGCCAGAAAAATGATGAATGCTTGGAGAAAACTAATTTGTACAGGTGAGATAAGATGACCCAAGGGGCTGACTTATGTATTTCACCTCAAAAGCAAAAAGTAAACATAACATTCAAGATCATAAATAACATTAAGACAAAATGAGAGTGACAATATTGAACAAAATCTACTCGAGCAGCTGAATAAAATGCATGAATAAAATTCACATTACACACTTGGTTGTGTTTGTTTTGCCCCTATCAGCAAACAGTGCTGTAAAAATTCCAGCTCCATTTTGGCTGTAATATCAGATAGGTGCTGGCAGCAACAAAACAAGAGTAAACATGCAGTCTTTCCAGAAATGACAATTTCTGTGGCACTCGGTAAATACAATTAAAAAGTTTTTCAGAGAGAAAAAGTTAATATGGTGTACACACCAATAATCCTGGAGGCAAATATGTGGAGAGAAAGAATCAGCGTGTCCTATTTTGCACCGTTAGAGTAGAAAGATTTACATGTAATAGTAAGTAGTGTTGTTTGTGGACAGACCATGCTGTAGTTGTCTCCACAGTGTTTTAAATGGTCTGAACTTTTGGAATATTAAAGAAAATTTCACCTCCTTTTTCATCCACCTCTTTCACTTCCAGGGGAGCGCTTGTTCCCTCCTCCGTCAGGCCTGAGCTACTCCACCTGGTTCTGCGTGGAGCGCTTCAGCACCGCTCCTCAGGCCCACCCGGTGCGACTGCTGACCATTGTCCGTCGGGCCACGTCCTCCGAGCAGCACTATGTCTGCCTGGCGGTGGTGCTGTCTGCCAAAGATCGCTCGCTCACCGTCTCCACCAAGGAGGAGCTGCTGCAGACCTACTGTGAGTACAGCAGTAAAATTTAACAACCGGTTTTATTTATCGCATCAGATGGTGTTTTTGTTTTACACCAAATGGAGTCCAAATAATTAGCAAAGTCAACATGAATAACAATTCAGCTCAGTTTAGTTACAGAGTGGGCCACAGTGGCACTGCAGTGAGTGAAGTCAGCATTTACACATAACTCTGAGCCATTTAGATATTTAGTATGTTTGTGTAAACCTGACATACAAATACAGCATGGCTTTTAAATGGTTTGGTCCAGTGCATATTGTCAATTTTAAACCTGCTTCTGTTGTTGTAGATATCAGTGATATAATGTATAGAACATGTTCTCAACCAAGGAATCCATCATCTCAGTATGTATTTGGAAGTAAATGTTTATATTGTGTTTATATTTTGTATTTAAGTATTGCCTTGTTAATATTGGTGGGTTGGAGCAAAGCAAGGCACAGAGCAACAAGGAGGGAGGGGTGGGAGAAGTCTGCATATGTAAAACACCTTTTAAAGCTGTCCCTTGTGGGATTTCAGCCAGTAACCCCAGAGTTAATGTTTTTACGTCTGCCCGAGCCCTCTGACTCATCGATATTGCCCCCCTGCGTCCCCCTCCCTCTCCCCCATCAAGCAGCGGACGAGTCGAGTGAAGAAGCCTCCTTCTATGAGATCCTGCCCTGCTGCGCTCGCTTCCGCTGCGGCGAGCTGATCGCTGAGGGCCAGTGGCACCACCTGGTGCTGGTCATGAGCAAAGGCATGCTGAAGAACAGCATGGCCACGCTCTACATTGACGGCCAGCTTGTCAACACGGTCAAGGTAAAGTTACAGACCGAATGATGTCATAACGACTGTGCGCATGTCGAAAAAGTTATATTCTGATTAAATGCTTTGGGGCATGTAAACTCACATCTTATCAGATCACTTTATTTAGCGTCCATGTAAACAGTTAAGTTGGAATCTCTAATCAGAACAATTTCAGTCGGGTTGAAGAAATGTAACCGTAGCTACTGACCACTATTTTGCTAAAGAAGAAGCACAGAAATACATTTTAAAGCAGGCTTTAAACAGTAGCCTTGCAGCACAGCAGTCAGTCAGCAGACTGTGATGTGGCTTGTGGTTTAGTGACTTTAGATCCCCCTGACATTAGAGCGCAACACGGTTTGGCAGACCGCAAGTCTCAGCTTCCTCTCGGCGCCACTGATAACAGCTTCATTTCCTGCTGAAGTCGTCATACAGGAAACAACAAGCTGGTCATATGAATCCTATGTGTCTGTGTGCATGTAAGAGTGTACTTGTGGTTGTGTTTTTTGTCCCCTGTGAATGGAATCTAAGGATCCCTTGGGTGCTCTTTCATAGAAAAATGAAAAAAGTATCCACCCAGAAACAACAAGAACAATGGCAGCTTCCATTAATTACTCATCAGTCAGCTCTCAAACTGATGATTTATGAATAATGATTAGATGATACATTGTGCAGTCTTTTCACTCCATTCTTCAGATTGCCGCCATAAGGCTCACGAACACTGACCTTAGATTTACATATCTCTAACATATGGGTGATTGCTCAAAGAACCGTTGAAATGTTGTTTTGTAGTGAGTATAAACAGTATTTGTTGGCTGCATTTGCATCTTAAGCCTCTGTACACCCCTAGCTATCAGTGTGTCTACATTAATCACTATTGTGGATCATTAAGGGCTGCAATCAATGACTATTTACGTTCATATATTAATCTTATGATCATTTTTCAGCTTACTGGATTCATGTTTTGGTCAGAAAATGGTAAAAAAAAATGGCCATCACAAGTTCCCAGGGCTCAAAGCATTGTCTTCAAATGTCTTATTTTGTCCGACCAACATTCTCAAACCCCAAAATATTCAATTTGCAATGATATAAATCTGTCAATCGACGAATCAGCTAATCATTTCAGCACTAGTATCAATGGCTTTTATGAAAACGTGTATAAAAACTGAATTCTTTCTAGGATTATTATTCTGCAGTTACTCTAATATGTGCAGATTGGTTGTTGTGTTCATTTCTACTCCGTCTTCTGCTTCAATTGTAATAAAACGCTCAAATTAAAATGTGAAAAGCTTAGCTCACTGTTCTGGTACAACACAAATGGCTGTCTGTGTGGCTGAAAGCTTCAGGTACTATTTCTGGATGTGAAATCACTTATCTGCATCATCACCCTCCGCTTCCCTCTCCTCCAGCTTCACTACATCCACAGTGCACCAGGCGGCTCCGGCTCCACCAACCCTCCTGTGTTGAGCACCGTGTACGGGTATGTGGGGACGCCGCCCGCCCAGCGCCAGCTCTCCAGCCTGGTGTGGCGTCTGGGGCCCAGCCACTTCCTGGAGGAGGTCCTGCCTGCCACCAGCGTTGCCGCCATCTACGAACTGGGACCCAACTACGTGGGCAGCTTCCAGGCCGTCTACCTGCCCTGTGAGTGCTCCTCTTATGCCCCTTTTTCCACCAAATTAGCTCTGGTTCTTGAACCGGTTCCAATGTTGCTATCTAGAGAACCAGCCCGCGTCTCCACCAGTTTTGAGTGGAATCTTTGTTGATGCGTCAGACTGAGGAGGACGTTGCACAATGCACAACAGAAGTAAATAGTAGTAGCAAGATGGCGGACCACATTGATTAACTGCGAGCTTTTGTTCTGTTATTACAGATATTTGTTTTTGGACCATCTATTACTGATAAGAAGACGTAGAAGACTGTTAGCATAGTAGACCATAGACCATTGTTGCCTTCTTCATCCTCTTTCCAACCTGCAGAATAGGACACGCCCACTGATGTTGTGATGGTTCGCACTTCAGGTCAAGGAAAACCTGCTATTTTTTGGTACTGAACCAATTTATTTTGGTTGAAATGGTTCAAAATTAGGTGCGCGAACCGCAACAGAACCCGCTCCATGTTGGTGGGAAAAGGGTGTGACATTCTTCTTTCTTTTAGTCTACTATTTTCTCTTTTTCTCTCTTCTATCTTCTAGCTTTTTGTCATTTTATCCCCTTTCTTCACATGTCCCTGTTAATCTTTTTTTATCTCATCTGTCTTTTTATTGTCCCAGGTAAAGACTCAAAGACAGAGGTAGCACCTACCTCCCCAGTGGCGCTGGTTCCAGAGGAGAAGGTGTCCTTCAGTCTCTATGCGCTCTCTGTCTCTACTCTCACTGTGGCCAAGATCAGGAAAGTCTACAACAAACTGGACAGCAAAGCCATTGCCAAACAGGTCAGACATACCTCTGCTCGGTAGCGTGAAACTCACCATGCTAGTATTGTGTTTTATTAAAGCCGCTATTTAACTAACTGTGGGGACCTTTGGGGAAAAGCTACATATTGACTGGAGCTGTAAGATTTTTTTCTACAAACATAAATAACATTTCTGTATATATAAAAAAAAATCTATACAATGGCTTTTAAAAAAAAAAAGGGACAATGAGTGTTTCTTATGCAGAGTTAAAATTAAATTACTGGAGAAACGTATGCTGGCTCCACTTCAAAGAGCTGCTGTTTGGAATACTTAAGAGGTTGTTGGTTTTTTTTTTTAATCTTAAAAAGGAATTATTTGGTTTATTGTCAGACATATAGTGTAAGAGTTTTATTTAAGAATCTACAAATTTCATCTGACTAAGAAACCTTCAAGACAAAACTGTAAGTTAAGTGCAATATAAATAAGTAACTTTTGTAGATTTTGCGATCTACATATGTTGGGAACACTCCTTAACTTTAAGTAAGTTAGTCGAGTGTGCAGGAGCATTGAGCTTACCGGCTTTCATTACATCATCGTCTGACTGATGTAACTGACTGAAAAACAGACCTCCCTCAGAGAGCGGTGGTGTTTTCAGTGCAGACCTTTAGCAAAATTGCAAAGTTTGCAGAGAAGAAAGATTCATATCCTAAATAATAAATAAATACGCACATAAAAAATTCTGTGGAGGTTTCTATTGCTCACTTTCTATTTATAAATACACACACACACCCACACACACACACATATAAGGACAAACATGCAGGTGTATACTGCATATTGACAAAGGTCAAACTCGCTCCTCAACAGAAAATATGCAGTCAATCATTTACAGTGACTAACACACCGTCCTTTTATCCCACCAAAAGTGTGTGTTTGAGCTCCAAATGAGCTCCCTCCTCCGTCCTTATCTCTCTCCCCACCTGTCAAGTCATTTCCCAGCCTGCTCTGCTCTCCCTGCTAAGCTTCGGCTCGCGTTGAGTCACAGGAAGCAAACGGCAAAGAAGTGCGGAGGCAGCATTTTTGTATTATTAAAAAAAACAAAAAACAGAGTGTAACATTATCACTTCTTTCTCATTAAAACAAGGGAACTGCCACATAAAGACGGTGGTTTCACACCTTTTTCACTTCGCTAAATTGGCCATCATGTTAAAATGAATAAATATAGCTCCTTAAATACAGTATTTTCCTATAGAGCAACAGAGTGTGGTGCCTCTTTCTTTTCCTCCTGACTTGCTAAATTGGTCCCATATTTCATTCTAACTGGCTGAATAAAAGCCTTTTAGAAAGTTCAGACCTTGATACACGACTGCAGCTTTCAACACTGAATTCTGGTGCCCTCTCTCCCTCTTTAGCTCGCTGTGTCCTCTCATGAAAACGCCACTCCGGTCAAGCTGATTCATAACGCCGCCGGCCACCTCAATGGGTCAGCTCGTACCATTGGAGCCGGAGTCATTGGATATTTAGGTAAAGTCTGTGAAATAACCCCTAATATCTGCAACAAATCCTGTTTTATACAGTAGTGTTGTAATTGCTCAGGGGCTCGTGGATTGGTTTGGTATGGTAAAAGTCTTCTTGTCCATTCTTTACTAGAAGAAATATCTTTGATGATCTCTGACCTTGTTATATTCATCAAATTGTTATATAAATCTCCAAATTAGCATTTTATTCTTGAGCCCTTTGATTTATGCCCCTTGAGTGAATAGTTTCTTTAATGAAACTTGGTGCTGCACTTACATTGTGAGAAGCTCATGAATGTAATTTGACATGTCTTTTTTTTACCCCTTCAGGTGTCCGTGCCTTTGTGGCCAAACCTGTGGCCACCAACCTGCAGTATGTGGGCGGGGCGGCGGCCATCTTGGGCCTGGTTGCCATGGCGTCAGACGTGGAGGGGCTTTATGCAGCCGTCAAAGCTTTGGTGTGTGTTGTAAAAAGCAACCCGTTGGCCAGTAAGGAGATGGAGCGCATCAAAGGCTACCAGGTTAGATACGACTCTACTCTTGAACACTGGTCACATGACACATTTTGATATTCTGGATTTTGCCTTAAACTGAAAATAGCAGCTAAACAAAAACTAGGTAAATAGTTTCCTGAAGACAAAAGATGGCAGGTTTCTTTCAAGATTTTTTCACACCTTTTATATTAATTATAATATAATTATAAGTTCCAGACTCTATTTTATGCATAGTTAAGTTTTAGTTTAGCCTTTAGGACTGATTTACAGCTTTGTCAAAGTAATTATTAGCTTTTTGTAGCAGTTCGCTGGTATCTTTATGTACTGTAGATGCCTTAAGTCTTCCTCCACAGTATTCCACTGTTCTAGTCTAACAGCTGAACAATACCATCAACACATCCTACACCATTTTGAGTGTTTTTGTAAACCTGTTTTAGGTACCTATTACCAGTTTTGAAATGTATACCCAAGTTTTATTTGTATTTCCAGTTACTCGCTTCTCTTTGCAGCTATAATTTAGTATTTTTTTCCTTTTCTTTTGTGCATTTAAATTCTTGAGAATATTGTCTTGCCACCATGGCTGTGATCTTAAACCTTACTGCTGTTCATTTTCTGGATTGCACAACCGCAAACTGAAAGCAAATAAGTTTGGTGGAACTAAGTTATTTTAACGTGATGTGACATTAAAAATGCAATGAAATATGATGGTTAATGCTGTCGTCTGTCGCTTGCAGCTGCTGGCTATGCTGCTGAAGAAGAAGCGCTCACTGCTCAACAGCCACATCCTCCACCTCACCTTCTCTCTGGTGGGAACAGTTGACAGCGGCCACGAGACCTCCATCATTCCCAACTCCACCGCCTTCCAGGACCTGCTCTGTGACTTCGAGGTGAGGGCAAATGGAAACACTATGCCAGTAAATGCTATATGAAAAAAAGTAATTCGATTCTACAGATTATTGCAGAACTTAGTCTGTCATTTTGGCAGCTAACCAGCCAAAAGCATCTTGTTCCACTTAAACCCCTACCTGGCTGATGAAACAGTTAGAGTCTCAGGTATAGTTTGGGATTGTACCGGCCGCTGTGACCAGATGAGAAAAAGAGTTTCTTACACGGCTGTTGAACCTTAGAGAAACTGGGCCACTCTGTGCCAAGATGCCACCTCTCCTTGCCAGTAGTTTGAGGTGCCAAACACGGCTTGTGTCGCAGAGGTCTCAGTCTGCTCCTTCTGCTCCTCAGGTCTGGCTCCACGCTCCCTACGAGCTCCATCTGTCTCTGTTTGAGCATTTCATCGAACTGCTGACAGAATCCAGGCAAGTGTCAAAACTTTCTTTTCCTTGAGATGGTGAATCATAATGAATATTATTTTACTGAAGTTGTTTTTTGGCACCATTACCTACTTTTTGATGTTGTTTCCGCAAAGAAACTAAACTCTGATCAGACTGTGTGTGCCACTTTCTGTATTGAACAGTGAGGCGGCTAAAAACGCCAAACTGCTGAGGGAGTTTCAGCTGATCCCCAGACTGCTGCTGACCCTGAGAGACACGTCGCTGTCCCAGCCGACTGTAGCTGCCATCAGCAATGTGCTCAGTCTGCTGCTGCAGGGCTTCCCCAACCCATATGATCTGCTGCGGTAAGCACACGTTCAGACATAGCTATCCACAAGGAGTAAACTTGTTGTACATCTCACTCACGCAGGATAAAGTATGGGTGGAATATGTAAAATACCAGAAGCAGTGGAGCTACAGTATGTATGCATATTGCATTCGTTCAAAAACTGGACAAAGGAAAACAAAAACACAAACAAAAACTGAACTTTCCTTTTTGTTTTTCACTTCACAGATTTGGCCAGTTCATCTCCTCCACTCTTCCCACATTTGCTGTGTGTGAGAAGTTTGTCATCATGGAAATCAATAATGAGGAGAAGATCGATGGAGGTAACAATAAATTAAATGCAATTGGATTCTTGTTTATGCTGGTAAATACAAAAGAATCAGTTTTGGCTTGTAAAATAGACAAATATATGTTCAGTTGTTAGCCCTATCAGCCAGTGGAATGATGACAAATGTTCTAACCTGACTGATTTAACTGTTTCCTCGTGAAAACGTTCTTGTGTCTCCAGGTAATGATGATGATTTCGGCGGCCTCCTGTCAGCCAACCTCATTCTGCTGAGAAACCGACTGCTGGACAACCTGCTCAGACTGCTCTTCACCACCAAAGAGAAGTGCTCCGTCAATGCCCAGTAAGACAAAAGTCTCCTCTGCTTATCTGCTTATTCTATAAATCTTTGAACTCCACAACAAAATTCCCAAGGCACCCATTTATTTTTGCAAAATGTGGATCTTTCCTGGAACATTTTTACCACTAGTGCAAAGCTGCTTTGTATACGTTTTTCTGCTCTACCTGACACTTTGCTCAGTCTGCAGCCATTAATTAGAAAGCTAACCCTAAAAGTAATCTAAGATGGTTGTGAGAGTCATGATATAATAATTACAAATAGGTATTAGACTGCATTTATTTTATTAGTATCACTGCCTTTAGACCGTCAGTTTACGCCATTTGCTCTCCGTCTCCCCCTGCAGGGCGTGTGAGGAGCTGGTGCGGACGCTGGGCTTTGATTGGCTCTTGATGTTCATGGAGGAACATCTTCACTCGAGCACGGTCACAGCAGCCATGTCGATCCTGGTGGTACTGCTCTCCAACCAATCCATCCTCAACCGCTTCAAAGAGGGCCTGTGTGGAGGAGGCTGGCTGGACCACACTGACTCCGTCCTGACCAATAAGATCGGCACAGTGCTGGGTGAGTGCACGAGCCTCGGGTAGCTTCACGATCATCACGGCTACACAGTTAATGAAACTAAATCTGATACACAATTTTAACTCCGAAGTTGGCAGTTGGAAGGACCTGCTTGATATTAACTCAAATTATTGTTTACATTTTTTAAACGTTGACATTCCCTACCGCAAGAGTCAGAAGCATGCAGTAATAATGTGCAGTGTGTATGTTGTAATATGGCTCAGCAGACGCCTCTCCTCACTCTGGCAACGCTTTCCGTCGGAGTTGGCCTTCATTCAGTAAACAGAAAGCTGCGCAGTTTGTGCGGCGCACAGCCAAGGGTTCGTCCTCTCATTGTTTGCCTCCCTGCACTCCCTGCTGCTGCGACCACAGTCCCTCCTGAGCTCAATGGTTTTCAACCTCGTCAGTTCATCATTTGAGGTATTTGCAGGTATAAACTTGCATAATTGTGAACTTCTGCCTCAAAATGCTGATCTTTACAGGCCCCTTTTATGCTCTAATTATTCACTGTTTAAGCACATCGATGAAAAAAATAAAGAATATGCTCACATATATGCTTTTTTACTTCCTTTAAATACATTACAACCTCACCAATATCTTACCAACCTCCAGGTTGAGAGCCATTGACCCTGCTCATGAAAACCACGCTAAGTAGTGCCATGGCCTAACAGAACTTCTGCTGCTGTAGCATTGTCAGAGTGTGTGCAATCAGGTTGAAGCCCTTACTGTAGTTTTATTCAACCAAATCCTCTTCTTTAAGTTATTTTGGTAGTACTCCGTTTCCAATTTAAATCCTGCCTGATTAGCTCAGTTAGGGTTATTTCTATAACCACCTCCTTGATGAACCCCATTAAACTCCAAACCACGTACAACAGCTGTGTTCAGAGTTGCCAGTAGGTGCCTTTAGTCAGAGGGTGTATGTGGTCCTCTCCTCCCTTAACTCTCCCAACCCCCCTCTTTAGGCTTCAACGTGGGCCGCAGTGCCGGCGGGCGCTCCACAGTGCGTGAGATCAACCGGGACGCTTGCCACTTCCCAGGATTCCCTGTGCTGCAGACGCTGCTGCCCAAACACACCAACGTGCCGGAGCTCTACTTCCTGCTCATGGCGCTGTTCCTGCAGCAGCCCGTCACCGAGCTGCCGGACAGCCTCCAGGTACATGTTAGTATACCCCACCTTTTTTCTTCTTCTTCCAATAATGATAATAATAATAATGCATCTGCTCAGTTTGCTTGTGATCTGAATTTTACTGAAAAAAATGATTGTAGCTTTCAGTATGTATGAAATTTTAAAATGAAAGTTTAAGGTCTTTAGGAAAGACTTAATTTCTTTCTCTTTCAAATTAAATTACATTTTTTAAAATAGTTTTCTTGGGGAAGGATGCAGTGAAAAATGGGGACATTGCTACATATACTGAAACTTGTATATGTTTAATAAAACTGAGTCACATTTGACAGCTTAATAGCTGTAAGAGACCATAATTAATAATGTATATTGAGGGTAATTTACATGTGCAGCTCCTCTTACTTTACCCAGTTTTATCAGCATGACTTACAACAAAACCACAAAGTGTGCCACAGAGCCCTGATAAGAGGTGTATCAAACTTAGTTTGTGGCCATCAAATACTCCATGTAGGTGGCCCCCTGTGGCCACCAAGTTTTATTCCTACACTGGATATACTTTGCCATCGCCAAAGCAACGTTTTACAGTTCCACAAACATCCCAAATCTGAACTAAGAGACTGTGAGAGAATATATGTACCATATGTTTACAAAGAACTTTCAATTTTTACAAACGAATTTTCAATTGAAATAAATTATTATAAAAATATATTTTCATTCTGTTAATGTCTTTTCATTTATTGAAGTGTCACAGTTAAGGAAGGCTGTGTTAAGTTGCGTTAAATTTCCTTTTCTGTATTGTTTTTACATAATTTTACATTTGGGCCACCAAAAATGTACTTTGGCCACCAAATTTAGGGGCTTGGTGGCCCGTGGGGCCAGTGCTTGAAAATATTAGTGTCTATCCCTGGTGTGTATATTACCCCAGAGTGTGTGCTCGTCTTCTCAGTTTGACCTGGACTCCATCTGGACGTTCATCTTTGGCATGCCGGCCTCCAGTGCGACAGTGGTGGGCTCCATCCACAACGTGTACACCGAGGCTGCCTTCCTGCTGCTGGCCATGCTGCGCAGCATGCTCAACCTGGTGAGAACCACCGTTCAGCCTACACTGGGAAAAACCCGGGGTTGTCAGAAGTCCTTTTTGAATCCATCTGTACTGTCATTTTCAAGAATTACCACGGTAAAAAACGCCCAGACAAATATCACAGTTTAATTTAACATGACCAATAGGATGAATAAATGGAAAGAAGACAAATAGAGCTACAAAGATAAGTTAATTAATCCATTAGTCGATTGAAAAGAAAGGGTTTTGGACTGTTGCTCGGAGCAATTTGAAGACGTCTCTTTGGGCTCTTGGAAATTGTGATGAGCTTTTTTTTCACAATTCTTGGACCTTTTTATAGACTAAACGATTAATCTATTAATCGTGAAAATAATCGGCAAATTAATCGATAATGAAACTGTTGATAAAATTGAACAGAAGGAAAAAAAGAAAAAAAGTTGGATTCCAATTCTCTAAAAACCTATAATCAATGCATATTTCAGTTGCCTCTACAGTGTCAGATGTAGTGCCCAAAACCCATAAAGTTTGGTTTTTGTAAAGTAGTTTATCTTTTCTAAAACAAATCATCTTTGAGCCACTAGGAGATTCCACAGCTTTCCTCTTTATTCCATCAACTGAATGGACAGAAAAATGACCTTTAATTTCTTGAGGATCAATGTTCCAATTGCATAGTTAAGGCTTAAGAGAAACCTCTTTACCCATAATTTGACTAATTAAATCCTAACACCTTTCCCCAAAAGCAGATTACTTTTGAACACTCCTACACAGACAGCTTATGTGTTGGAAGACTCTTATATGTGAGAGGTTTCTCATGTTCATCAGTCCTTGTTAAGTGGTTCTTTATGTAGGATGTTCCTGCAGTTGCTGCCTGGATTCTTTAAGGTGTCTTTTTAAACTCCATTAATCCAACAAAAAGTGACTCTGCGCTCATGCTGTTTTCATCCCCATCCACACACTCACACCCGGGGGTTTCTCAGTGAATCTCGCTGCTGGTTGCTGAGAAGCTTCACTCGACCACCTGGGAACTAAGTGCCTCGCTCATGGCACGAGCTGCTGCTTGAATGAGTTCCACTTTACCTAGATCCTCTGGATTTGAACTGAAAATCTAGCACTTTCACTGCTTCTAAATATGAAGTTTGAAGGAAAATGATTCAGTCAAGTCAGTGCTTGACAGGGCTGTCCAATTGGATGAATATATCGGTGATCAGCGATTGGCTGAGTCCATCTATGGTTGTTTTCTTTTGGGGCGATTTCATTTTATTTTGCTTTTTTAAATTTAATTTAATCTGCCTCCTTGAGAATTCAACTTGGTAAATAATTAACCTGTAAAGCGCAATTCAAAGCGTGCGCAAATAGGAACTGGCAGTTGGAGTCGGACCATATTATGCACGTTCTTGTTGCGCTGATTTCCGATGAGTCTGTCACAAAACAGGGCAGTGACTAAATGACTATTAAGCCGTTTTTAGTTGTTGCTGTCTGATCAATTGACACTGAAAATCAACGTCAATTTATATTTGAGAACTAGACCAAAAACTGTATGTGCAGTTGTGCACCCTGATCATTTAATAGCACAGTTATGTTCTTCCCACCTGTTTGTTCCTTTGGAGGCTGCAAGCGGAGGCGTCCTTCATCTGACGCCATCAGACTCTTTTACAGATAGTATCGACAGCTCTTTAGCCTGTCTTTACAGCGCATTGCTTAGCAAAGATCTCAAGAGATTTTCACATTAAAGACCATGGATGTCAGTCTTGGGAGTGGGGAACACTTGAATATATCTTAATAATATCATAATATATATATATATATATATTGTTGTGTGTCTCTTTCCAGCCGTGGCAGTCAGAGGAGGAAGGTTCCTGGCTGAGGGAGTACCCGGTCACCCTCATGCAGTTCTTTAGGTATCTTTACCACAACGTGCCCGACCTGGCTCCAATGTGGCACAGTCCTGAGTTCCTCTGTGCCCTGGCGGCATCTGTCTTCCCTTTCAACATCAGGCCCTACTCTGAGATGGTAAGGCTGTACATATTTTTCCCCCTGAAATGAATCTGAAGCCAAACTAAGTTCTGCACAAGTGAAGAAGCAATAGGAAATGTGACCTTTACTGCTGACTACACTTTACCTTCTGCACAAATCTCTCGTCGTTCAAATGCACGAGGAGTCTTTGTTCCAAAACTGAAGGAATGGGTCTGAAATTGGGTTTAAAAGCAAAAAAATCTCATTACCAGAGCAAGTAATCACTGGTATTGATCAGTAACCCTATCAACCCGCTGCAGATATATTGAGATATGATTCTCTCCTATGGGGCAATAAAAGCTGTAATTAATTGCCCCTTTGGAATCTTCTTCTGGGCACTTTAACCTTTTTTACTTCAGTTTGCAGAACAAAGTGCAAGACACTGCAGTTTTTCTCAGAACAAAATGTGTTTTCAGACAGTTTACTGCAAGAAAACTGTATATTTATGAATAAAGAAATGTCTCTAATTTAAATGTTTGTATGATTTTCTGTAATAAAATGTCATTATCCTGTTCCGTGATAAAGTGCTGTCCTGTTAGAACTGTAAAATAAAAATCAATATATATTAAAACTATTGATAAATCGTCTCTTTCCATCCGCTCCAGGTCAGCGATCTGGACGACGAGGCGGGTTCTCCCACCGAGGAGTTCAAGGCCTTCGCAGGGGACTCGGGTATGAACCGCAGCCAGTCTGAGTACTGTAACGTGGGCTCCAAGACGTCCCTGACCAACCACCCAGCCAAAAAATACGTCTTTGACTTCATGAGGGTTCTGATCATGGACAACCTCTGCATGACCCCGGCCAGCAAGCAGACGCCCATCATCGACCTGCTGCTGGAGGTGAGGAGGGTGGGGGTGTCGCTGGGTCAACGACAATATGGACACAGAATTTAAATATTTCAGTCAAATCATCCAATTAAGCACCTTAATTAACAGATAATCATGTATAATTCTGTGTGTTTTCTCTCATTTTCTTGGTACTAAAGACCAGCCAATACTGTAGCAGACTGTTCTGATAGTTCTGATAACTTGATTTTAACTGAGAGCTTCCATCGTAATTCTTAATGAATAATGGTCCTAAATGTGTGTGTCTGTTTTCTGGTCCTAGGCCTCCCCGGAGCGCTCCACTAGAACTCAGCAGAAGGAGTTTCAGTCCAACATCCTGGACGGCGTCATGGAGCACCTTCTGGCTGCTGATGTCCTTCTAGGTCAGAACAAAAGTCCCCAGCCCCTCATACAGAGGGATCCAGTCTGTCTCAGTTTGTAGTTTACCTACCTCACCTGCCAACCTTATTGTTTTCCTGTAATCTACAGTTTCAGGATAAACATAAACCTCCAAATAAGTTCCTTGTGCAGCTCACTGAGGTTTCATCTTACCTTAATGGTTCACTACCTGCCACAGTGGCGAGGAGAGAAGACAAACCCGCCTCTTAATTGAACAGTATTTTGCCATCGGCTGTTAACAGAAATAGCTGATGATTAGGCAGAAAGTGGCCCGGATGAGCATGCTGCAGGACAGCCTGGACCCATTCTTTGGCTCTGTGAGAGACCAACTCTTTGATGGTTGCACCATGAGTCAGCAAATCACAGTCTGGAGCCCAGAGAACTGCAAGCATCTTCAGCATTTTGCATGGCTGCTTGTGTTATATTTAGCCTGTAGTCTGTACAGAAAATGTATATTTACCATGTTTTTGTCCTTTGAACACGTCACCTCTGACCTCACCTCTAAATGTATCTGAGCTAGAAATCTACGTTTCAGCTTGTTTTACTGTACATTATCTATAACATGATGGAAAAAAACAAACTAATTCAGCAAATATTACTGTCAGCATGTTATGTTGTTTAATGTGGAAGATCATTTCTGTTGATAAAGACATAGAACTCTGTTGTTATGGGAGAATATTATTCCTACAAGTCTCAAAATACTTAACTTACAATCAGTCTCTGAAACCAGTGCAAATAATTGTGAAATTGTTTAAAAAAAAAAGATGCTTTGCTCTCTCAGCTGTAAGTAGGAAATCCTTCTGTATCACATTTAGGCTAAATGCATCAAAGGAGACACTGTAAATGGCAGCTAATCTCTCTTTATGTTCGTCTCCGTTCAGGTGAAGATGCCTCTCTGCCCCTCAGCAGCGGTGGCAGTTATCAGATTCTGGTCAACAACGTCTTCTACTTCACCCAGCGGGTGGTGGACAAGCTGTGGCAGGGGATGTTCAACAAGGACTCCAAGCTGGTGGTGGACTTTATCGTGCAGCTCATAGGACAGGTACAAACCAATTCATGTGTATCCAATTTTTTAATGAAAACTCTCTTCTACTTCACTGACAAGGACATCTTAAGACAATGCCGCTTTGTGTTGTGGCATCTGGACAAGTGGTAGTTCATAATTCCAACCTCTGTGCGCTCAAGTTATCAAGTTCAGAAAAACCAAAGATGGTTACAGTTTGCAGTCTGTAAATGAGGTTGAGATTGATTAAAGAGTAACGTAACACAGCCTGAAACTCTGTCTTTGCTGACCTCCTGTGGTTTAACTTTGGTAAAGTACAGGTGGACTCCAGGACCCGGTGACATCATTGATGGGTGTGGTTAAAGGTGCAAAAGAGCAACCAGAGAGAGCAGCAAAACACTGCTTCTCAGCCTGGTGTTAAATTACTCTTTAAAGGTTTCCTACTTGTAATAATGAACTGAAGGGCTGCGTTCTTACTGAAATTAAATTGAAATTTGCAGCATCTCTCTAAGGCAGTGTGCAGTTTCCCTTCCTGTACCTGCAGACTGCTGCTGGAGGCACGAGGCCTGGCTACATTTACTATAGAACTGATGTTTGGCTGTGTGCCAGAGTCAAATTATAGTTAACAAACGTATCACATCCAGCAAAATGCAGCAGCACTGAGCTTTGAGCTGGTGCTTCTTGTAAGCGGCCTGCATTGTCAGACTGGACACTTTCACTCCAGAGCAGCCGGAGGCAGACAGCCGGCGTCTGTGTGCTGCCTGCACTGGATGGAGAAATAAAACAGTCCTTCTGCGAGTCTTCTTCCAGTTAATGGAACCAGTGAACACACTCAGGATTAAATTAAATAAGCGGCATCCATCTGACTGCAGGCCTCACTTACTCGTTTTAGCATGTGAAGGCACAAACATTAGATGTGTCTGTTAGTCCACTTAGGGCCTGACTGACTGACAGGTGTGTATTTGTTAGTGTGTCTGTCTGTATATATCTGTTGTATGTAGAGTTGGATGCATGTGACTTTTTCCAAATATTTATGTAAGATTAAGTTCATGTTTTGGGTCAGTGAAAAAAGGGAATTTGTCTTTTTTCATGATCAGGGATGGTTCCATAAATAAGTGATCATTTATGTTTTAACTCCCCAGTAAATCAGTAAAAAAAAACATGAGCTTCTGTGCAGAGACTTTTTCAAGTGAAGTCATGTGTGTGGACTTTGTACTCTACTTTTTATTCAGTGCCTTCTATACACACTACTGTGCATGTGAGAAGATAAGGAGATTATGCTCTGAAATTAATTTCTCAAACCATACTGCGCCTTGGAAATCTCCCGGGTGTGATTGGTGATTTAGATGGCCATGTACTTCATGCTGAGGCGTACAGTAGGAATTAGAATGTATTTACTTTTCATTTCATTCAATTGACTTGAAATGAAATAAGTACCCGCTCCATACATTATGTGCTTGTACAACTTAAAGCCCTTGAACTAAGTGAGGTATTAAAAGAGCAGGTTCTATTGTTTTATTCAGACTTTTCTCAATTTGGCCTTAAAACTGTTCTTCAGTAGCGCCTTTTCATCTATTTATCCTGTTTTTTGCAGGCAGACTGTTCAGCCATATTAATGAAATATTAAGGAAAACTCCAATGTATCTCAAGCAAGTAGTTATTGCATTATTCTGTGTAACTTCCAGTTGCTCAAAAGACTAAACTATTTAACTTGATTTTGCCCCTACATTCACGTGTGGCAGAAATTCAGCAAGCAGTATATGATATAGCAGTAGTAGGACATTGACCCTAAACACATTTTTACGAGTAGCTGTTTTATTTCAGTGTTTGCCTCTTTAATGTCAAGTAGATATGTAGATATGTTTCCACTTGACGTCTTTAAGCACTTCTCTGCTCAGACACTAAAACAACAACACTAGAATAACAAAGCCACATTCACGACCCTCAAACTACTTAACCCAGTTCAGCCCTGGTTGCACAAACAAATCCTGTTTCTGCTGAAATATTTCCACAGCAGCTTTATCTTTATCCATACCCAGAGCACAGCCACATAGCTAAAGAGCCAACATGCCAAATCTCTTTTCTTCAACTGTATTTCTCACTTTTCTTTTGTTGTAGCACTTTCTGATATGAAAATACTTTCCCTCTAACCTCCCACACCTGTTTGTTTTCCTCCCTCTCCTCCTCCTCCAGTCTAAGAGGCGTTCCCAGGGTCTTTCCCTCGATACCATCTACCACTGTCTGAACCGGACGGTGCTCTACCAGCTCTGTCGACCCCACAAGACAGTAGCTCAGCAGGTGGCCCTGCTGGACGCCCTGCGGGTCCTGACCGTCAACCGCAACCTGGTGCTTGGGCCGGGCAACCACGACCAGGACTTTGTGGCCTGCCTGGCTCACTGCTTTATCTGCCTGCACAGCGGGAGGTAAGGCGACATAAGGCTTGTGTGGTGGAGGGTCTGTAGCAGGTTATACGCAGATCCTGAAAGGTTGTAGATTGGATTTTTAACATTTAAGGCCATAAAAACTATTTTTTGTTTGACAGCATTTTGATCCCTAAAACTAGCTCAGCATTGGGCAGACATCATGTTTATAGACATGCTTTTGTGTTTACATTGCTGCACCGAAATAAACTAAACTTGTTGCGTTTAACATAATGAATTAATATGTCACCAACATTGAGGTATCAGCAACATTAGGTTGTGACTACACACACAATACTTGGCAGCTTGATAAAAAATTGTTGGTTTTGGTCTAGTTAGGGGGAATTTCTTTATAATAAAAATTCAAAACAACACCACCCTCACCCTTTAAACCTAGATGAGTTCTTTGCAAATGTGTATGTAAGTGGAATATATATTTTATGCACCTCTATAGGTCATTCGAGGTGTTTGAATGCTCACAAAAGTGCATTGTTCTGCAAGATGTCCAAATCACACCAGTCTTTTTAGTGGCTTATTGTGTGTCATCAATGTATTGCAGCAATGCAATAAGTTAAAAAAGATCAGTATTTAAAGCAGTTTGTGTAGCTTAGCAACATGTAGCAGAGAATGAGCAGCATGACTTTTAAAGCTTGTGTCCTTGTTTATGTCGGATAAAAATCTGCTACATTTTGTTCTGTGAAGCGTGCGTGAGTCATAACACACTCATCCCATGGCTTCTGTTACATGTACTCTCAGTGTGGAGGACGAGATGAAGATGATGACAAACATGTTTCTGATGAAGAAGACAAAATCTGCGCCTTTTTTCTGGCTGAATCATACAAGACAAAAGGACGTTGAATGGAACAGGGCGTAAGAGAAGAGATAGTCACTACCAAGGGAACATTTGAATTTATATCCAGCCTTGCTATTTATCAGGAGTTTAGCTAGTTAGCCTAGCTTACAGCTAGGTAAGTTAATTACTCTAAATGGAAGTGTCACGAATCATGTTTAATAGTAATACTAAGTGGTTCTTCGGCTGCATCTGTTAGGTTTAACTCGGTGAGATTATTTCTGCGCAGCTCTGTATCTGGGGAATGTTTGTGCAACTGAAACACCTGTTCTCACACCTTTGTTTTTTTATTTCCTGTGACTCAGGCTGTGTTGTGTCCACTTACACGCCATTGGAGTGTAATTGTGGCAAGTCATTTTTATTTTGTGCTTGTGTTTGTCCTGCCAGAAGTAGTGATAGTTTCCAAAACTGCAGCAGGTGGGGAGAGACCGAGTTTCCTACCATGCTGGGGACACAATATGCTTTAACGCGACACACTGTACAACTGCAGAGAGCAGACTTACAGAGAGGCCAAACAATCTAACTCTCCCTGTGACGCCCCCCACCCCCCCACCCCTCAGGCTGGTACTAAGGCGCTGTGTGTTTGTCTCTGCAGTAGCGTAGAGGGCTTCGGTCTGGAGGCGGAGGCCAGGATGACAACCTGGCATGTCATGATGCCCACAGAGAACGAGGCTGACGCTACGCACAGCCACGACGTCAGCGAGGGTGAGACGCTGTTATATTTGTGGACAGTGAACCTATTTAACCCTGCTCCTGAGCGTGGTGTTGAGATTTCTTGTCAACTGTTTATACAAAATATCCCCTGATGAGAAAAACATGTTGAAAATAGAAATATCTCTTTCAAATACATATTCATACGTCTCAGTACAGGGTTTATTTGAAACAGTCTTTGTCACTGGTCGTAAAAACAACAAAAAACAATTTAGAAGAATTTGAGACCAATGCACGCAAGAAAAAAAAAATGATGAAAATTTAATAAAATGGATTTGAAAGCTGTAATAATAATAAAAACAAACAAAAAAATTAAGAAAATACAAAGAGTTCATTAAAAACTCGACTAAAAACTCGATTAAAAAGACAAAAAACAAAACAAAGGGATAAAATTGAATAAGAGGGATAAATAAAATAAATAAATCCCATTTGACATGAGGCAATATTATGTGTGTAACTGTGACACAAATCAATATTCAGTCCATTCATAATTCAGACTCTTGCACCACATAATCCACAGAAAGTTGCAGGGGTTTAATACTTAGTAAAAGTAATATATTTTAGAATGTTTTGGTGCACATATGTGTTTGTGTGTATGTTCAGTGCTTGTGTTGGAACAAATGTTTATTTGTGAGAGTTTGCATAGAGACTGGACAGAATGATTGTAGTGAATATGTCAGGTATTTTAAAGGTGTTTTACAAATATGCCTCTAATAATTACTGCATTGTATCTGACAATTTGTTTCTACAGTTATAGAGGGCAGTTCATACCAGACTCATAACAAATCTAATGAGATTAAAGATTTATTGTCATTAAAGCAGACTGCCCTGTTTATGAAAAATGATTATTGCCCCCCCCCCCCCCAGGCCGGCAGCTGCTGCTAAAGGCGGTGAACCGGGTGTGGACGGAGCTGATGCACAGTAAGCGTCAGATGCTGGAGGACATATTCAAGGTGTCTCTGCCCTGCAACGACAGAGGCCACGTGGACATCGCCACGGCCCGGCCCGCCCTGGAGGAGCCGGCCCTGAAGAGCTGGCAGAACCACCTGGGTGAGGGACTCTGGGAAACACACACACACACACACACACACACACACACAGATATAGCAACACAGACTTGCTGTGCACCATCTGAACATTTCCTGAGCCATGTCTGTGTTGGATTTGTGGTATCCTCTTTTCCCTTGCAGTGAGTGTTTGTGGCTTATCCAGATTTACATAACTAGAACTATCTGGGAGCACCTCTTGTTGTTTTGCAAAGGAAACACTGGAGCCCTGCCAGTAGGGCTTATTATTGCTGATTTGCTCTCTTTCCTGCTGGTTCTCTCTCTCTTGCTGACTTCATCAGCGTTGTACTTTTGCTGATGTAAGCAGAGTGAATTAGTGAATTACTACCAGCCAACTGCCAAAGTTTTGACTCAGTCTGCTGAACCAGACACTTTGGCAGGTGACCAGATATTGTTAGTTTTCTCTAAATTAGCAATAAAGTAAAAGTAATAAAAGAAGCTAAGAAGAGTTTCATGTTTTCTAGGGACTATTTTTTGGTAGTTCTGATGAGAAATGTTGACAGTGTGTTCTGTGGATTATCCAGACTAAGAAAGACACTGTTTCTGAGAAGAGATGTTTCTGCTGATGTTTTTTTAAATGTCATTTTTCAATGCTTTAAGCACCAAAACCAATTTAATTCACGTTCTTTGTACTGGAGATTGAAATCTAGGAGACAAATATCGCAAGTGCCAAATTCAGAATTACATATGTGCCTTCGCAGTTTTTACCACACGTGCAATGTTAAAGGGTAATTCTGGTATTTTTTTAAAGCTGGGTCCTATTTTTTTTTTACATATTTTGGGGTCTAAATGACTCTATAGGTACAAAACGTTTTGGAACTGGTCCAGTAGATCGCCTAAGCCTGCAGCCACGAAACGGACTACAATGGCTGCAACATAATCCTTGTGGGCAACTGCGCCCCTCAAAATACGTCCACTAAAAGCTGAAACAAAAAGGATTTTAACACAACAGTCTGTCTCTGTAGGGATCCTTTCCATAATGTTATCAGAGACTTGAATAACAATCTGAGCCTGTCAGTGGCAAAAACAAGCACTTTTAGAGTGTTATTGTGTGTTAATGTCTCTACTAATATGTTGTATTTACGCACAGGCGCCACAAGATGGCAGTAGCTACAATTCAAGTGCTGTATGGGAACCTTGCAAGTCAATGTTGTTTTCCACAACATATTTCCTGCAAATGTTTCATAATAAAAGTCTTGTTAAGAAATGAAGGGTAAGAGTTTCTGTCCACTGAAACGCTAGAGGGCTTTTAATTTAAAACTGATACAGGAAGTGTTGAGGATCAGTGTAATGCAGTAACTTTAACAGGGCAAACGGGAGCAGATCAAAACGAGGCTTCATACTAAAATATGACCAATTATACTTATCAAACAGAGGGAATTAGAAAGAAAGGCCTGCCTCTAATACAAGCCTGTTTCAGATAAAGGCATGTTACGGCCCCAGTCACTATTTGATGAAGTACAGTATTTATTTTGTCAGCATCTTACATCTGACTGTTAAAATGGCTAATAAATACACTCATGTGACTGGCTGTTTTTTTTCTTTCTCCGCTCTCTGCTGTTCAGTCCATGAGAAGAAGTGCATCAGTCGTGGTGAGGCAGTGGCACCGGCGACCCAGTCCAAACTGTCCAGAGTCAGCAGCGGCTTCGGCCTCTCCAAGCTCACAGGCGTCCGCCGCAACAAGAAGGAGAACAGCCTGAACAAGAACAGCCTGTCTGCGCAGGTACGCTCAGAAACAGCCGACTCTCACTGCACGGCTGCAGCAGATGTACGCAACATCCTTAAACTGTGTGTTGGTCCGCTTTGTTTTGTTACCATCTTGTGTTTCTGATCAACAGGAAACTTTCCAGTGGATGTTCACACACATTGCTGTTGTTCGAGACCTGGTGGCCATGCAGTACAAAGAATATCAAGAGGTACCACGCTTTGCATCATTACTCGATGGATAGAATATAATATAACTTTATTTTAATTTTCCAGACACACTGAGTGCAGAAAGAAAGAAAGAATTCATGCTGGTTTATTACAGATGATTTATTACAGCGCAGTTATCCTGAGGAACCAGCTGCAGGACAAAACAACAGACTGTTACGTAACAGTTGTATGGGCACATTTTCACAGGCTGGTGTGGCAGTTGTGACAGCATGTATAATTTATAGCAACATTTTTAAAGTGACTCACCATTCACACCTCACCCATCCCTCCGTCTCCCAGCGGCAACAGAACTCCCTCAAGTACGTGACCGAGGAGTGGGCGTCCATCGAGTACGAGCTGCTGCGCGAACGGGGCCTCTGGGGCCCGCCCATCGGCTCCCACCTGGACAAGTTTGTGCTGGAGATGACGGAGGGGCCCTGCCGGATGAGGAAGAAGATGGTCCGCAATGACATGTTCTACATCCACTACCCGTACATCCCTGAGATGGAGCCAAACACCAACTCAGCACAGGTATTCACCTTTAAATCTGGATTAATAAGCTCCCATGGTCCCCTACGGCACTTATAGCTAACATGAAGTGAAAAGCAATATGGTTTTTCCATTTTTATGTCTGTTTCTTCACCTGCTAAATATTTTTTTTAACAGTGACGGTGACAGAAAGAGACTGATGTCTGATGTCCAGTCTGATGTACATTTTATACATTTAGTTGATGGCCTCGTTCAGAGTACCTTACAGTAAGAGTGACTGCAGAAAAAGCCTCCAATCCTTGATCACTAACTTTTCAAGCAACCAATAAATAACCAATAAATCTCCAAAATAGTACAAGAATCACAGTCACAGGGCCATAGCAATATTAAGTATTTGTGTGACTCTACAACAATCATGATAGATGTTAGTAACAGACAAAATGACAGAAGAGAGAGGCTGATTGATGATTTAAAAAAAATGAAAACTAGCTTATTAAAGCAAATAAAGGATGATATGTGAAGTAATGGATATACTGGCACAAACATCAGTATTTAAATACGTATTAGCCTTGACTGTAAATATTACATCCCACAATAGAAATGCACTATAAATATTTTGAATAAAACACAGTGAACTTGTAAGAATAGCTCTCCTGAAATAGAGCTCTTGGACGAGCTCGTCGGCGGCATCATGTGAGGAAGTGACACCAGCAGCCGACGGCTCTCTTGTGCTGGCACCGCCGAGACACATTTAGCTTTGTTTGCTCTACAAATAATCCCTCCTCTCTGTTTGCCAACGGGGCACCTCTCTCCACTCCACAATGATTTATTTGGTTTGGAAGATAGAAGACGATAGCTCACAGGAAAAGCCATTTTAAGTTTGTATCACTCTTAAAAGACAACACATGGCATTCAGCTGTCGATTTTACTTTAAATTAAAAGAATGTGTAGATTAGATCCCCACAACCCCAGATTCATTATATAGTACAAACTTGCTTGGTAGAGTTGGATGAGTTCCTGAACGCTTCATGAAGACACTCAGAACCCTTCTGGGGAGAAAGGTCTGGCTCATGACCCCTTAAATCGGCCAAGTATAATTAACTCCAACGTCCCCCGGGCCTAATCACAATACATAATTTAAACATGCCCGGGGAGTAGCTGCAGGGTGTTTGACAAAGTCATACACTTGTGCCTGAATATCATTACAAGCCAGTTGCTCGACTTGGTCTTTTGAGTATTTCATCTCAGCAGTTGTGGCGTTCCTGCCTTGCTCAAAGTGGCAGTGTCAGTAGTTGAAGGAGGTGAATGTCAACTTGACTCGATAAACACGTGCAAATTCTTGAAGAATCGCCCCCAAAATGCTGCACCACAGGACGTGAATTTGTTTTATGAAGAAAAACATTTGGTTCTAGTTCTTTAGTGGCTATTTTAAGGATTACGGTAATGCTTTATACTAAGGTCCTTGTAATAAGTGTTAGTTAATAGGAAATAAGGCCCTTATAAGTCCTTATAAGATGCTTATTAACATTATTATGTGTTAGTAAGACTATATAAGTGTTAATAATAGCATCATAAACATGTTTATTGTTAGATTATAAGACATTTATAAGCACTTATAATAAAACCTTTATAGACGCTTAAGAACGTTAATAACGGCCTTATGTATTACAAACTCATTTATTGAGTCTTACTAACTTACCTATTGTGTCATTGTTAAACCTTTATTTAAGCTTTTTTTGTTGCTTTATTAAGGAAAAAAAACCACTTTATTTTGCACTTATTAACAGTTAACAATGCTTTTCGCAGCTCCCCATCAGGAATGAGCACGACATGTTGTCAAGGTTGATAAAATGTGAATTAAAAAAATTGATTAAAAATGTCTTATAATCTAACAACATGTTTATGATGCTATTATTAACACTTATGTAGTCTTATTAACACATAATATGGTAATAAGCACTTATAAGGGCATTATTATTATTATATTAACTTACACTTATTAGAAGGACCTTAATACAAAGCGTTACCAGGATTATGATATATATGGAAATAAAAATAAAATTCAGAATCTTTGTACCAGATGACCTTTGTAGTGCTAATCTCTACTGTACTGACTTTAGAAATAAGTCAGCAGGGTTCATAACTGACATTTAAACACCCTCCTCATCCTCCCTCTTTTTCCCTCTAGCCCTCCTCCCCCCCTCTGGTGCCCCTGGTACCCTCAGCTGTGGCTGGGGTCCTTGACCGTGCCCAGGTACCTTCCTGAAGTCCACAGGATCAAATAATTGAGCTCCCGTTGATGCCTGGTGTGACTGCATGACAGTAACAAACGTGTTTCAGTCAGAAAGCTGCTGTTGCGAGTTGACCGTTGAAGCAACATGTAAATCCTGTTGTTGCGCCGTGTGGTTCACTTTTGATTTGAAGCCTGATCCGCTGTTTTCAGCAGCCGTGCAGTAAAAACCTGGACTCGTGCTGTGGAATTGACGGCCTTCCTGTATAAAACTCACCCTGTGTTGTGTGTGCTGGCAGGTTGAAAGGATTTTGGTGTAAATGTGATGCTTTGCCAAATTCAAGGAATTTCTCTGTGCAGTTTTTAATGTGTTCATCTGCGTCTACATGTACGTTTGCATGTGAACATGTATATGTTCAGCTGACCCAGAACTTATGGTTTACTTTGACTTTGAAGTTGTTTTCCATCCAGTATTAAATCTCCTAAAGTACACTAGAAAAATAAAATGCATAGAGTGTGATTGCCAAGAAAAAATGCTTCCTAGCTACTGTACAATAGAAAATTGTCAAGGCTACCAGGTTACAGACGAGGCTGGTGATAATTACCCATAATTTCAAAACCTCAGCTGTTGTTGGTCTTTGTCAGTTTGGACCTCACATCGATGTAGGTCACAACATGAGAATGAACATCCTTGTGATAAAACTAACCATGACTGACATTTTGTCTTTTGCATGTAAGTGGTTGCACATTATTGGTATTTTCTCAGCGGTTCATCCCAGATTCTTCTACTTTTAAGTCAACATAACACCCACAATTACAACTAAATATGATAAAGTAACTTTCATGGACCTGGTTTTGATGTTAATGCACTGCTTCCAGAAAATGTCTGCCTAGGCTTCTGTGCAGTTGTAGCATTTTTATTTGGTAATTTTCAAAAATACACACGCATACTGTTCTTGAATATGGATAAAATCTTAAATGTATGCCAACTTTCCCAAGCCAAAGGCATTTTCCTCTTAGGGATGGAGTCAGTTGATACACAAACACACAGTGCAAACTGGTATTTCCGCTACAACGACCTCATCTACTTCTCTTTTTTCGCCCCTCCAGAAGCCTCTCCGTTACCGGCGAGCCATCAGCTATGACAGTAAGGAGTACTACGTGCGTTTGCTGTCTGGAAACCCTGGCATGTACCAGCACTCTGTGGAGCACAACACAGAGGGAGAGACCACACAGCATGAGCCCGAGCACGGAGAGGACACCATCGCAAGAGTCAAAGGTACGGAGACAACACCAGCGAAGACGCATGGTGTCTAACTTCAGAATGGTGTTAAAAAAGCACAACTTGGTTTTCTTTTTTTGCGACCCATACTGTTCTTCTTGGAGTGAAAGCCCTCCTCTAACGCGTTGCTCTCCTCCGCTCTCCAGGCCTAGTGAAGGCTCCTCTGAAGAGGTCTCGGTCCACGGCGGACGGGGCAGATGAGGACAGCCAGGAGCAGCTTCAGGAGCAGCTGTTAGAGTCAGGAGGCCCCGAGGAGGAGCAGAGGACCGACAACACGTCTCTGCTGCGCCTCCTGGAGGAGGGAGAGAAGGTCAGAAAGAGACGCACAAACACAAGACTGGACAATTAAAAGTATAAAACTATCACAATGTTTCCTGAGGCCAAAATCAGTTTCCAGTGATATATATAATACTTTCTTTAGGTAATTATTTTCTATTGTATAGTGGAGAAAATGTATTTAGTTTACCTGTGCAGAACTATATCAGTGTTATAACCTTATTTTCTGCACTTATTCTTTAATATTTTCTCAGTATTTCAGTGCATTTTGTGTTATTAATTAGATTCAGATTGAGTTTATTGTCATTACATAGTACAAGTATTAATTTTGTCATTTTTATAGCAGAGCGCAAATTGCAAAATAGTTTGGAATATATTAGTTTTAATATTGAGATTGCTCTGTACAAATGATTCCAAACTCTCCTCCCTTTTTAGTTTTGCAGTCTCAAATAATTTACTGAGTGAACATGAGCTCACAAAGGCGATTTTAAACATGAAAATAGAACTGAAATAATGAACCGCAAGATTATTCTTATGGGTTTAAGCAAAAGACACCTTTCAGTTGCCTCTAAAGACAGCGCAATCCTCAAAATAAGAAAAATAAGAAAAGTAAGAAAAATGAAATGGATCAAGGGTTTTTATGTCATGAATTACACAACTAATTTTGACAAAACATGACCTTATTTTTACTAATAGGCCTAATCACTTAACTTACATTTCTGGGTGACGTTTATTTCCTACATTGTCTTATTCACAAAACCGGGCACACCAGCCTTTTAATTGAGTCCAATGCAGACCACTGAGCAACTGAACTGCAGCAGAATCCTTTGCCCAAGACCATTTCACCAGCAGTTACAGAGGAAAGGGAAAGCACATCTGCCTGCTCATTTATTTGTTCTTCGCAGAATTTTTGCCTGGAGGAATAAAACGGCTTTCTCTAAACTTTGGGAAATTAACACTCTTGTTTCTTACATTCGCTGTTCCAGATTCAACACATGTACCGCTGTGCCAGGGTGCAGGGTCTGGACACCAGCGAGGGTCTGCTGCTGTTTGGCAAAGAGCACTTCTACGTCATCGACGGCTACACCATGACCGTGTCCAGGGAGATCAGGGACATCGACACGCTGCCCCCCAAGTAGGTCCAGGCTTCTGTATCTGCCACTTTACATCTAGGGCTGCATAATTAATCCTAAATACATGATGACACAGTTACTGTACTTTCCTTCCCTGAATAAAAGATGACATCATTCCTCTGGACGCTGCAGTGGGAGTTTCTGCTGCTGGAATGATGTAATGCTGCTGATGGAGCATGCGTTGGGAAACTCAGCAGAGATATGACACATTTATTTGTTTAGGGAACTCGCTCTGTCTTTTCCTTTGAGACACAACGTGAAAATAACCAACAGATGCCTCTTTGACTTCACTGAGTTCTCCTGAGGTGTTTTACTGTCTTACCCTCTCATCAGCGTCCACACAATCTGCCAAAACATGGTGTCTTCGAGGGCTGAAATGAGGACGCAGTTAGCTTATTGGTCAATTGAGAAAAAAATGAATGATGACAGTTTTCATAATCAATTAATTTAGGGCTGCAACTAACGATTATTTTCATTATCTATTAATCTGCCGATTACTTTCACAATTAATCATTTTGTCTGTAAAATGTCAAAAGATTGTGAAAAATGCTCATCACAGTTTCCCAGACGTCTTCAGATTGCTTCTTTTAGATAGAAAGATACTTTATTGATCCCAAGGGAAATTTGGTTTTAAATTTTTGTCCGACCAACAGTCAAAAACCCAAAGACTCTTCATTTAATGTCATACATGACAAAGAAAAGCAGCAAATCCTCACATTTAAGAAGCTGGAACGATTAATTGATTATCAAAATAGTTGGTAATTAATTTTCTTTTGATAGACTAATTGACTAAGCGACTAATCGTTGCAGCTCTAAGTTAATTGCCATTTATCAGATTAAAAAACAGACTTTTTATGGTTAGTTTGTCAGAAATGACTATTCGCTTGCTGTCTGTATTAATTCAATATTTTTATGAATTCCAAATAAATTTAGTAAATTGTTCAAAAGCAAATTAAACACATTTAAAACACTTAAGTGTTTTTTTATTGGAATTTTGCACAATTTTAGATATTTTCAATGTAAAATTATTAATTGAATAAATTAATGAAATACTTGCCACATTGATTTATAATGAAAGTTAATAGTTAAACCTTGTGTCCCCTGCATTTTGTTTCAGTTATTTTGCTTTTATATTTTTGTGTAAAAAATATTCATTGCCTTTCTCTTGGACATAAGATGACATCACATTGGTCTTTTTGAATATCATGATGTTCTTAGCATAAGGAAAGAAACTTGCTAAATGTTCCTGTAGGCGGAGATGTGAGTGTTTGGGATGTGAACTTCAGTGCTTTATGGGTAAAACTGAATGAAGGACTGCGTTGATGGGTGATAAATGCATCATTGTCTGTCGTCTGTGTCCAGTTTGCACGAGGCCATCATCCCGAGAGGAGCGAGACAAGGACAGAGCCAACTGAAGAGAACCTGCAGCATCTTCGCCTATGAAGACATCAAGGAGGTGCACAAGAGACGCTACCTGCTGCAGGTCAATATGCACATATTACACACACACGCTGCAGCACCAACACGATACACATCTTTGAGTTTAGACATTTAGAAGACATTTATATTGAGTAGCTTAAAATGTTTGGGGTTCAATTTTAATGCATTTCTAGTGTTTAACTCACCACCTTTTAATTATTAAATGTCCTGTATGTCTTCACCTTTCAGCCCATGGCAGTGGAAGTCTTCTCAGCAGATGGGAGGAACTACTTGTTGGCCTTCCAGAAGGGAGTCCGCAACAAAGTTTACCAAAGGTACAGAATACAAACAGAAACACAGAGTTCTGGGTATTTGCAGAAAAGAGGGATTTGACAAAGGTTACTACTGTGTGATATTAGAATGAAATCCTCAGAGAGAGGAGATCGTCAGCCTCTCATAAAGCGTCTTGTCACCATAATATTTCTGCTTTGAGTCGATCACTTTAATATCAGTGTTGTCAGTTTTAGAAAGTCAGGTGGAACTGTAATTTATTTTTTCTTAATTTTTTCATTTTATCGTTAATCCCCTGCAGGTTCTTGGCAGTGGTGCCTTCACTGGCTGACAGCTCAGAGTCGGTTTCAGGCCAGAGGCCCAACACCAGCGTCGAACAAGGGTGAGACCTCATCTATGCTGCATTCAGCACAAACTGCATTCTCTATCCCCTACATAAAGTTTTTAATCCTGGTGGCTCTCAGAGAAATGTTGTGAGATGATTTATGGAATGTGCGGATACATATTCATATTTATTACCTTGTTTTTAATCTTTGTGTTAAATGCATTTTCCTAAATAATGGATATGGGCTTCTGTAGCAATTAATCAAATTAATGACCTAGAAAAGAAAAGAAAGAAAGACTCATACAGTTTATCGCACGCAGCAATTGCTTTGCGACTAAAGGATGCTTTTCACTGCCCACATGCTAAAAAACAGCAAAGTACTGAGTTGTTTTAACTAAACAACCTTTCTGTCCTGGTCTTTGTCAGATCTGGGCTCCTCAGCACGCTGGTCGGTGAAAAGTCAGTGACTCAGAGATGGGAGGTAAGAACCTGGACTCATCGGTCTAACCGTACTGTTCAGTTTAAGTGTCAAACTATAAGCTGCTATAAGCCTCACTGATGTGTTTACGTTCTGTTTTCCAGCGAGGAGAGATCAGTAATTTCCAGTACCTGATGCATCTGAACACGTTGGCAGGACGATCCTACAACGACCTGATGCAGTATCCCGTCTTCCCCTGGATCCTGGCCGACTTCGACTCAGAGGTGATTGCAGGGTTTGGGGACAACATCAGTGGCGATTAACCACAGGAAAAGTAGATGCCTGTTCCCTCATTAATCATGTTTTTGGTAACTGTGGTGACGTTTGTGTTGGGGATGTTAACCAGGAACTGGACCTGAACAACCCCAAGACGTTCCGTAACCTCGCCAAGCCGATGGGCGCCCAGACCGACGACAGACTGACGCAGTACAAGAAGAGGTACAAGGACTGGGAAGACCCCAACGGTAAGATCTGGGAGTTTAACTGACAGACTGCATTTAGCAGGATGGAGTCAGGAAGATAATTATTTATGTTATTTCAAGTTAAATAGACACAGAGTAAAGACTTGAAGAAAAAGGTTCCAGCTCTTATGTCAAGCCAGTCACACTCAAGGCTTTTGTACACTAAATGAGATATTTTTTATCCAAAAAATGAGGCCTGTATTAAACAAATAAAAAGAATTTGGTTGTTTTTTCAAATTGGCAATAGGAAAACTTCAAACTCTGCAGTAACCAGAACCAAACTGACCAGAATGTGGCACATTTCTGATTTGACTCACTCAACATGCACTGAACCGTTAAATGTCAAAACACCAAAAAATAGAAGGAGGTTCTGCTATGACAGAGAACATTTTCTGTGGCAGTTTGACACCCTGATTATTATACGCATTACACACACACACACACAACTGATGTTCTAATCGAATGCTATTCAGAGGTGTGTTTTCATACGCCAGTGTAGGTTAATGGGTTGTTTTTCTGTCCTGCCAGGTGAAACCCCAGCATATCATTATGGCACCCACTACTCATCAGCCATGATCGTCGCCTCTTATCTGGTCCGGATGGAGCCCTTCACACAGATTTTCCTCAGACTTCAGGTTTGATCTGAACTTTCCTAGACCTACTGAATGTTCTGCTTGTCATCTACATTTTCCCACTGAAATGTGATACAACCCAGAGAGGTGTATTTCAGACGGAGAAAGACTGAACAATTTAAAAGTTACATAGTGTAATAAATGGTTTATTTAATTAGGAAATTCCAGTTTTACATCTGATGATGGGTGGTTGTTTTTAGTCCGACTGCAGAGTAAAATAGAACCAAATGAAGAACCAGCAGTTTTAGCTTTTCCTCTGCCACAAGTTGTGTTTCTTCTGCTTTCGGCAGATTTTCTGACGGAAAAGATTATCATCCTTTTAGCACCTATTTTACATTAGTAAGTTAACATTAAAGCCCAGGCGACAAACTGTTGACGCTGTCATGCGTCTGGACCTAACGTCAAACCATCTGCCTGTGTGTTTGTGTGATTACCAGGGAGGTCATTTTGACCTTGCTGACAGGATGTTCCACAGCGTGCGTGAAGCCTGGCTCTCTGCCTCCAAACACAACATGGCCGACGTCAAGGAGCTCATCCCCGAGTTCTTCTATCTGCCCGAGTTCCTGCTCAACTCCAACAACTTCGACCTGGGTCGGTATCAGGAAGCACGCACAATAACATCGAATGAAAGCACAAGTCAAAGTGACCGAGACAATTGAGTGCATGAATATTAATGTTCTGTCTGCCTTCTGTTGTTTGATGTACCAGGTGCCAAGCAGAATGGCACCAAGCTGGGTGACGTCATCCTGCCACCTTGGGCCAAGGGCGACCCCCGGGAGTTCATCAGAGTCCACAGAGAGGTAGGACATAAACCCACTTGTGTCAGTTTAGATCCGAGTTTCAGTGACACACAAACATTAACCTCCGTTTTGTCTTCCCGCCCGGCGGCAGGCATTGGAGTGCGACTACGTATCGGCGCACCTCCACGAATGGATCGACCTGATTTTCGGCTACAAGCAGCAGGGCCCGCCGGCCGTGGAGGCGGTCAACGTCTTCCACCACCTGTTCTACGAGGGTCAGGTGGACATCTACAACATCAACGACCCGCTCAAGGAGACGGCCACCATCGGCTTCATCAACAACTTCGGCCAAATCCCCAAACAGGTACTTGGAGCCACTGCTGCTGTACTACTGTTTCTAACAATTGTGCTACTGTAGTAGTGGTAGAGCTTTTACTATCTAACTCTTTAAAGACTGGATGAACATTTGCATGTTTAACTACCACTCTACCACTAATATCATAAAACTATTACTTCAGGCTAGATTAATGCAGCTACTACCACTAATAACAGCTTTACTTTTGCTACTTGGACTGAAATATAACTACTGCTAGGAGTAATACGGTTATACAACTAGACTTAATGGTAATGTCACTACCACAGATAACCAATAACAACTTTCCGTTTCACCGGCAGGCTATTATGTTTTTAGCTACTTTAGCAGCAGCTAACATGCTGGTGCTAGCATGATAGCATCCTCAACATGCTATGGCCGCACTTCTTCCCTCACTGGTAGTAGTAATTATCTCTACAGTCTCACAGGCTGCTAGCGTGGCTGCAGTCTTTTCATCTTGCTAGAATACGACAAGACATACAAACTGTTGTTGGTTGCTTCTTGACAAACCTGCAGAAACTTAGTTTTGTGCATATACCATCCAATATTTAGGCCAGATACAAAATAACAGATTTAGAGTTATTCATTAATAGATTCACCAGCCAAAATGCTTCTTCACCCCATTTTTCCTAACAAAGACGTGGTCGGGTCAAAACATTGCCATTTTATGCCCAATTAAGTTTTGGGAGCTTTAATCCAGTGTGAGGATACTCTCCATTTTTGTCTCGGTGTACAAACTTGCCTACCACAACCAGAATTTACCAACATTTGGCTACTGATAGATGTCAGAGATGTCTTTTTTTTAGTCACTGACTGCTGATGTATGTGTGTGTGTGTGTGTGTGTGTGTGTGTTTCAGCTGTTTAAGAAGCCCCATCCTCCTAAACGGGTACGCAGTAAAGCCAACGGTGACACAGCGTGCATTCCTCCGAGCTCCAACAGCGACAAGATCTTCTTCCATCATCTGGACAATCTCAGACCTTCTCTAGCACCGGTCAAAGGTACGTGTACCCACACACACAGTCACAAATACACAGACTCTTACTCTGTCTTTTCAGTTTAATCTATGTGGTAAAAGTACCAGTTAAGTGTCAGCACTCACACACAAAGACTCCTTCTTCAGTTCTGTAAGCGGTTTGGTGTCCATGCAGTAACATGAATGGATTCCTGAGTTTTCTGAAAGGGTCATCGCAGTGGGACTGAAACCCTAACCCTGACAGTGCCGCACTCTGTGCATGATAGTGTGCAGCGCCAACTCCCGAAGGTGCACGAATCCCTTTATACTCAGCACTCACATATTTCTTTGTATCTCCCTCGTCTAGAGCTGAAGGAGCCTGTGGGACAGATTGTGTCCACCGACAAGGGCATACTTGCTGTGGAGCAAAACAAAGTTCTGGTTCCTCCCACCTGGAGCAAGACCTTCGCCTGGGGCTACGCAGACCTCAGCTGCCGTCTGGCTAACTATGAATCAGATAAGGTCAGTAACAGTTATTATAATAGCCACGGTTTCTCTTCTCTTGAGTTTTAAACTTGCATGCTTGCAGCCTTCATTCTGTTTTCAGTATTTGTTTCTGACTTCCTCAGAGTTGCTTGTAATGAATCAACAGTTCAGCCTAGTGTGTTTTGATTTTAAGGGAGTTGTGGCTTTTCATCACTACCACTTCATTGAAACTTGGACTACTGCAGGTTTCCTGCTTATTTCACCTTGAAACGGACAAGTGAATGTGAAAAAAAATTATTAAAGCGAATGTTTCCCCCTGCTGGTGCTTGAATAAAAATGCACTTTTCTTACTGACCCCTCAGTTTTTACAGCAGCAGCCATCACTGAAGTCTCTAATGCAGTTCTTCTGTGGAAAACTGTGGCTTGATGATTGTAAAGAGTAGAATCAAATTTGTCACCTGTTGAACAAAATTTAAATGTCTCTCAGAAGACCAGTTACCAGACAATTCCTGTTAACTGCCACTAGCAAACACTTGTTGTTTTTCTCTTTGGGACTGAGAACAAGTGCATCAGTTTGTATCAAGTGTGCACTACAACAGGTCCTTGTACAGACGCTTGCAGTTTTAGTAAAAGAACAGCTTAAGGGTTGTTGGTTCTAGTTTCTTTCTTCTTCACAGGGTTTTCAAAAGCCTTGTAATGTAAAGTAGCCAGTTTTATGGGTGTTGATCAGCGTGAAAGTGTTGGTTGTTGAGATATAGACAAAGTTAATGCCCGAAACAGCCGTAATGAACCAGTCCTCCATCTCCATTTCCCCACCTCTGCACCCCTCAACCGATCTCTGATCGAACAACCAACCTTCGATTCTAATCTTCATTCTCGTTTCAGGCGTTGGTGGTGTACGAGTGCCTGTCAGAGTGGGGTCAGATCCTCTGTGCCATATGTCCAAACCCGAAGCTGGTTATCACCGGTGGCACCAGCACCGCCATCTGTGTGTGGGAGACGGGAACCTCCAAGGAGAGGGCCAAGTCACTTACACTCAAACAGGTAAAAAACACAAACTTGTTCCCCAGAGACCCAATACAAGGTCCTAGAGCAGCACTAATATTTTCATTCTCCTTTATTCAAACTGGCCTTTGTCTCGCCTCGTGCTGTCTAGTGTTTGTAATTTTGCTTATGTTTTATTGTTGTTTCTCTTTACCGTTTTTATGGTCTTATTTCTAACAGTGTTATTATTATAAAGCACTTTGTGACCTTGCTCTGTGAAAGGTGCTATACTAAACAAACTTTACTTTAACACAGAGGGCTTCAAAACAAAATACCTGATTCTTAAAAAGTCAAAGTACAAGATTGAGATATATATATATATATATATATATATATATATATATATATATATATATATATATATATATATATATAAGGAGAGAAATCGACTATGACTCCCCTGCAGCATTTTGGTATGAAGCATCAAATCAACAAGCTTAAAATTCTGCTGCATGTCCCGCTAAAGGCAGCAAAACCTGAAGACTCACTTTATAGAAACCTGAAAATGCACTCAACTGTTTAAATGAGCTCGCTTTTAGATTATGGGTCAATGTTTGATGAATTCAGCAACTATGGTGCTGTGTTTCATTTGCAATGACAACATAATCTCCAGGGCTTCCTGTGAGCCCTCGAGAGGTGAAACGCAACTTGAGTCCATCTAATTTCTCTGTTCGTGCTGTTTCCATCGTAGGCACTTCTCGGCCACACGGACGCTGTGACGTGTCTGACAGCATCGACGGCGTACCACATCATCGTCAGCGGCTCACGGGATCGAACCTGCATCATCTGGGACCTCAACAAGCTTTCCTTCGTCACGCAGCTCAGGGGACACCGGGCGCCCGTCTCTGCTCTGTGCATCAACGAACTGACGGTGGGCTGGAGCATAAATTTCTCCTCTGTCACTCTAGATGGAAATAACATCTGATGTACTTTTACTCCAGGACAATAAATATGAGCTAAGAAGTACAGAGGTCGTAGAAAGGATAATTACATCATGATTCTTGAAAGCTGTTCAGTTGATGTGAGGACAAACATAATGTGTTTGTGTGTTTGTGTAGGGGGACATTGTGTCTTGTGCAGGCACATACATTCACGTGTGGAGCATTAATGGCAGCCCCATCGCCAGCGCCAACACCTTCACCGGGCGCAGCCAGCAGATCCTGTGCTGCTGCGTGTCAGAGATGAACGAGTGGGACACACAGAACGTCATCGTCACCGGACACTCGGACGGCGTTGTCAGGGTAACAATACCCACTTTAACAGAATATCAGCTATCATACTGATAATACAGAAGTACTCACTTGTCAGGGCTTTTGTCCAACTTTTTGCCAATGCATGAGTTTAGGTTTTCTTCAAAACAATAATGTAAGATAGGCAACAATTAAGAGTTATGATAATGAATAGATTATTCCTTTTCCTGTCAAGTTAAAGACAACATCTGTCTACATTTGTTATTTAACTAAACAATGCTTAAACCTTTCTTCAAATATTTCTTGTAGTTTTGGAGAATGGAGTTCCTCCAGGTCCCAGAAACCCCTGCTCCACAGCCGGTAGAGCCAGATGTGCCTGACTGCCTTGGTGAGGAGAAGATTGGTGAGTCCATGAGGGAAAAATAACTGATCAGAGCTGCTGGACCAAGTTATGGTTGAACTGTATACACATATATAGTGACATGTCCCAAAACATAATAAACTGACTCCACAGCAAAGTTGTGTACTCTGACAAGCGGATACTTTGTTGGTACACCTTTCTTTGCCTGCATTTATATTTAATTTTTTAAGTAAATGCATGATAAATTCACTATGAAGATGTGTCATCATGTAAAAAAGTAACTCATTTTGTAAACTTTTCTCGGGGTCACAGAGGGTGGCGAGAGTCACAACGGTGAAGACGACAGCAGCGAGTCAGATGGAGACGAGCCCAGTCTGAGCCAGGAGCCCAAAGCACCGCGCAACCCCTCAACAGGCGGAGGCAGCCAACCGGGCAGCGCTGTCCACAGACCCAGAGGTACTCAGCAAACTGCTCTAGATTTCACAGAGGTGGTGATATCAGTATATTGTCTGTATTACAGATAGGGAAGGAAGTCAAACTTTAAAAAAACAAAAACAATGGCTATAGACCTTTAATGTTGTTAGAAAATAACTGAGATTATGAAAATGGAATACGCAGATGCAACTTAAAACACTGATGCGAAGTCATCATGTGTTTAAATCTCAGCTAAATTCGTCCAAAATCATGCAACGTTTCTAGATTTTTACTTTGTCATTCCACCTGTATCTTTTTCTGTAGTTTTTATATAGATATCATTTTAAGTTTTATTGAGTTTTATAACAAGAATATCCAGCAATAACAAAAAAGGAGGGGGAAAAAAAGAACAGGCAGGTAATCTAACAAACACTGATATAAGAAAGGCAATTATTTGGTTACAATAATGCAGTGGGCAATGGGCATTATTACATGACAACAATTACAAATGTACTATATCTACTATAACTATATACTCACTAAAGCTGTCCCATTGTTCTTTAATCATATCATCACCATAACCCTCCACATTTTCAGTGTAGGAGTTTGAGGCTCTTTCCAACAACATAAGCCAGTTGTTAATACTCTAAATCCAAATTTACTTAACTGCGGCACCACAGTTTTGTTCCCAAGGAGACACAGCCGTGGTGATCTGGACAGTTCACATTCCAACCATTCCTCCATAAGGGGAGAACCGGGGGGTACTCCCATAATGCATGCACCACGTTCTGTTTTACACTTCCAACATAAACTGACTTTCTGCAGTTAATTTTAATGTCTTGTATTTCCCACCTATTTTGTTTACTGAGAATGTAGACTTCCCTTTACGAGACATGAACCTCAATCCACGCTAATGTTCACATTCCTGACATTAAAATGCCTTTAAGGTCCTTCAGCCCGAACGGGAGCCTCGTGGTCAATGGACAGCAGCTCTGATGACTCTCACCGCTGGTCAGACACTCTCAGCATTGACGAGAAAGATGGGTTCGTGTTCGTCAACTACTCTGAGGGCCAAACTAAGGTCCCTCACCCTCATCCGGCTCATCTGGCTCATCCGGCTCATCCGGCTCATCCAGGCCAGAGCTCAATGCCACAGCCTCTCCAGCCCTCCACCATGGACGCACGGACATATAACCAGCTCAGGACAGGTGGGTGTCCAGTAATGAATATTCTGACAAGGTTTTCAGCTCTTAAGCCAGTTAAGAAAACACTGTAAAGGAACAGGGGTTCTTCTCTGATCAAAGAAAAACAATCCTTAAAAAAATGCACTGTTGCACTGTTAAAATGTTGCCTTCTTTAAGTGTTTATATTTGTGCGATCACAGGCCACAGATGGGAGCGCCAGCTGGTCTTCCGGAGCAAACTCACCATGCACACGGCGTTTGATCGCAAGGACAACGCTCACCCAGCCGAGATCACATCCCTCGCCATCTCCAAGTAAGAGAGCTGAGTATCTGGCACCAAACTGACAAAGATTTTTGTAAATTGTAATATTCAGTTCATGCATCTGGAGAGCTTATTCCACATACAGTGTTTGCCTTTGAATAAATGGAAGATGTGTAGTTGCCGTACTGCCCAAACTCTGTCAGCATACTGTACACACTATTGAACACAAACCACAATTCAAATCCAGTCAAAGCAAATATTGAATAAAGATGTCCTTACTGAATTATTCTCCTCCCTCTTCCCTCCCTTTATCTTTCCTCACCCTGCCTTTACCTCCCTTTTCTCTTTGCTTTTCCCCCTTTTAACGTCCTCTCTTCAGGGACCACAGTAAGATCCTGGTGGGCGACGGTCGGGGTCGAGTCTTCAGCTGGTCGGTCAGCGACCAGCCGGGCCGTTCGGCGGCCGACCACTGGGTGAAGGACGAGGTGGTTGACAGCTGCTCCGGCTGCACGGTTCGCTTCTCCCTCACCGAGCGACGCCACCACTGCAGGAACTGTGGGCAGCTCTTCTGCCAAAAGTAAGTGAATTACAGCAGCAGTGCACACTTTCCTGCATGGCTTCTTTTACCTTTACTTGCTGAGGGAGGGACCTGCTCCTGCATTTTTCTCATATTTGTAGGTCATCATCACAGCAGAAAGTGGCAGAATAAAGTGTATTTGCAGGTCTTTATACTTTAGTACTGTGATAATGTAGACTGAAGTATACATAAATGCATATAGTATATTCAGACTTAACTCTACTTTCAAAAATGAATTTCTGCATGAAAACGTTTTTGTGAACGCTTACCGGCCCTCTGTAAAACTGTAATAATAGATGCAATGTGCATTTTTCGCACAATATATGTTTAAAGGTTTGTTATTTCGTTGCACTTATGTAATTCCTCTGGTTCCCTTAACTATTTTTGCAGTATTTGTTTCATGTATTTCCAAGAAGTTTTACATTATACATTTTTTGCATGAATTGTTCAACAAACCTTAACACAAACTTCACCTTGAATGACTTGAAAATGTAATGGGAATCACAGGCACGAAATTTCTTTGTTAACATGTTAAGTTTCACCTCATTCTCAGCACCTTTTACCTCTGGTGTTCCTCAAGGTTCAATCCTGGGCCCTCTGTTATTTTGTCTGTGCACGCTTTCATTGGGTCACATTTCACACAATTAATTATTTTGATAATAAATCGTGGTTTAAGCCATTTATCAAGCCAAAAATTTAAATATTTGTATGGTTATTCTTTACAAATGTGGGGATATGCTGCTTTTTAAAAAAAAAAAAAAAATATTGTTTTAATTGGAACACCACTGGGTTTTTGGTCTGTTGGTCAGACAAAGTAAGCAATTTTAAGATCAATTTGGGCATTGGAAACTTGTGACAGGCATATGTTACAATATTTTTAGTGGTTTATTTAGTATAGGTATTAACACAGATTTACCAATAATGATATTGCAGCGATATACTTGTTGAGTATATTGACATTGTTAGCTGTGTATGCTCATACACACTGGTTTTTAGAGAGTATTATGTAAGTGAGAGATTTTATTTTTTGGTTTTTAATACATTGCAAAAGTTTCTAAACGCATGTTTTTGCTTTGTCATGATGGGTTATTGTGTGTAAAATTAATTGCCAAAAAAAGTAAATTTATTCCATTTTAGATTAATGACACAGTAAAGTGTCCAAAATGTAAAGGAGTGTGAATACTTTCCAAAGCCACTGTATATAATTGTATTTTTACTTTTCTGGGTCTTTCTCCTGTGAGAACCTCAACTTCCCGTCTACCATTTTTAAAAATGTTCACCTTGTCTCACAGGTGCAGTCGCTTCCAATCAGAGATCAAGAGGCTGAAGATCTCGTCACCGGTGCGAGTTTGTCAGAACTGTTACTACAACCTTCAACATGAGCGAAGTGTCGAGGACGGCAGCAGAAACTGAGCTCCACCTCCACCCCGCCGCAGACAAAAGAAAAGCCTCCTCCCAAGGACTCCGACCTGAGGAGCACTTCATTCCTCCATCTGCCTTGTTGTTCCCTCAACACCTCCCACGTATCCCTCGAAAACTCCCCTCATCCTCTCGTACGTCCAGTAACCACATGTACTGTAACACACTGACAGCCTGTAACAGGAGGGAACGTCGGCTGTTTTGTCACCTCGCCGTTAAAGCTCAGCTCAGCGAAGGAGGCGGGAAAAAAACGAGGATAACAGATCAAAAGGAAATGGAAAAAAAACTCAATCGCCACTTTCACCATCTGCACTCAACACCTGGAGGAGAAAAAAATAAGCAAAAAACACCCTTGATGCGGCACGCTTGAATCAATCACCCGCCACCGCAAGACGTAACAAAGTTGTTTATATTGTAAATACTTACCATGGCCTTTTTAACTCTAAGAGGAGCAAACACAGAACAAAAAAATAAGGTCAAAGAGAAAAAAAAAAACGACAAATTGCCTGTAATATAGCGTTGTGACTAACCACTTCTGGCTTTAAAAAAAACCAACAAAATCGATTGTGTGTAGTCTGATCACGAGTCATGGCGAGTCCAGAGGAGTAACACGGAGGGGAGGAAGGGATATGAATGTCAATAATTAATGTCTGTGGGTAGACTTTACTAGTGGGTCTAGTTATGCAAAATTACTTATTTTCTTTTTAATTCCCTGATCATTTCTTTTATTGTTGTTGTTTACAAAAAGGTGATTTATTTTGTGAGTGTTGCCCACAGTGTCAAGCCATCACCATCAGAGAGAGATTTATTATCAGATTGTCTTTTTCTTTTTTCTTTTTGCCAAATTCTGATGATTTTTTTTTTTTTTTTTTTTTTTTTTTTTTATAAACCTATCACGTATTTTGTCCATTTATATAAATTCCCATTTGGAGAATTTTTGTTGTTGCTGCTGCTCTCCATTATCATTTCAGATTTTATTTTTATTTCTTACTTTTAAACCATATCGCTCCAGTTATTTTGAGATTTTTTTTGTCCAGAGACAAAACATCATGTGTTCATTATCTGTGAAAAATTATGAATTAGGTAAAAAAAAGAATAACGCACACGTAATATTGCTGCACATTTATTTTCCATCATGTTTCTTTCATGTATCCTTATTTAGTAACTTTACATGTGCGTCGAAGCGGCTTTTTGAATGCACACAAAAAAGGGACTCTTAGTATATATTGTGATTTTTATTTTCTCGTTGGTTTCTATTCAGATTTATCGTTAGCAGAACGTCACTCTGACCCTGTGGCATTAATTACAGCAGATCAGTAAATGTTGCACTCCACACACTTTATCCTCAGTCCTTATGGAAGATGTTAAACTGCAGGAGCAGCAGCCAAGCACCTTTCAAAGAGTTTATTCAGTATCGAAAGAAGTTATTAGACAATGGAGAAGATGTAGATAATTATTTGAATCATGAAATCATGAAATTCCCTTAAACGTGGCAACATCCCAGCTCAGAGTTAAAAAATATCTTGACCCTTTTTTTTTTTTTTTTAGTTTTAGTACAAATGCTGGAGTATTTTAAGTGAGGATTGTAGCATTAAATCCACATCATGATTTCATATTTCATCAATGATGTACCTTGTTTTTGCACCTTTTATGTGCGTAACAATCAAGCTGGTTTGGATGCCCAGGAGCAAATTAAAAACATCCATGGTTTCAGCAAGTTTAAAATTAAATATCTCACTTGGATTTTTTAGTTTAGTTATCCTATTTTGTTGGCTAAAAATGGAGTCAGTTGATTGAAGATGAAATTGTTTTCTCATCAAAATGTGGGTCCAAATTGAGACAGCGATATCAAGGAATTACCTGTGGATAATTCTATGAGGTTTAATTTGTGGCAAAAATATGATTTTGTACATTTATCAATGTTGCCTGGTCATTATCCCTGCTGTCGCGTCAATGTCCATTTCCAGCGTCATCCCATGAATTCGTATTGAAAGACGAGACAAAACAAGACATGAGCCAAAAGAAAACAAACAAAAAGAAGGACAAGGACAGTATTAAAGAAAATGATGTCTCGTCATCATGACGTAGTCAGAAAAACAGATGAGAAACTAAATTGGCTTTTTTTCTTGCCACAACATTAAGCAACAACAAATGTAACAGCAGACGTATTTAACAGTTTTATGTCATTATAGCATCTTTCAAATTATTCTGACGGCATACGTTTTTTTGTTTGTTCAAAAATGTCTTTTTGTAGTGTCTGATGCTACCACAAGGAGTCACCAAAGTTTTTAAAAAAAGCACAAATGTGACCTGATAGGTGTGACTTGCTGTCAATGTTAAAGAACAGGCGAATCAACAATAAGAATTTAAATTCAAGTGAGAATCGTTAATGAGACATTATACAACAGCAAGGAGAAATGTGAACTCAACAGTAAAATATACAATAAGATTTAAAATAAAACAGTAAACAACAAAACATTTTTGGCACTGATTGAACTCCATACAAGGCTGCCATGTTAACACGTTAATGTAAGAGGGGTTTCATATGTTTTTATGTTGTTTAATGTGACTTAAACACTAGTTTGTCATGGATACAAGTTAATAATTTGTCACCACAGAACACATTTTTTACTCTGCTGGATGGCTGCTGCTGCTGCTGGGTTTAATAGTCAAACACAAAGAGAGTGTTTTAATGTAAAGTCTGTACATGTTTCTCCTTTCTCTCTTTTCATACATGTTTTGTTCGTGGTTCTGTGGGCAACAACTGTGCATTTAAATGCTGCTTTCTTTATTTCCCAGAGAAAACTATTTTTTCTTTTGGTTTCCCACTAGTCTTCACAGAGTCTCAAACATGTAAAGAAAAAAAGGAAAGAAAAAAAACTAAGTACTTTAATATTCACCCCCCACAGCTCCCTGGTGTAATAATAATAATATGCACTCTTGTTAATGTCCTTCTTATATCATTCTGCGTTCATGTACTGTAATTTAGCGTGCAATCATGCCATCTAGCTGAAAAGGCCGAGTCGGCTCCTGTCAATCAAGAGAAAAACGGAAAAGTCAAGAGGAATCACAGGTTTCTACTGAATGCAGTTTTACGTTGTCATTTTAACAGAAAGGTGCATTTCACAGCGGATAAATGAACTGTACAAAGTATTTATGCAATTATAACTGGTTTTAGATTTTTTTTTAATGATTATTGCGATTTCAGCAAGTTTTGTTACTTGTTGCATGTCTATTAACACAGCTGACTTTCTGTGTCAGTGCATTGTACATGTTCACGGCATTATATTATTGTTTTTCTTTTTTCTTTTTTGTTGGTTTTATTCTTTTTAGGGGTTTTTCTTTGTTTGTTTTTTGGAGGCATTGTCTGATGAGTTGTCCCGAGCGACAGATTGTGTGCAGAGCTGGAGGTCGTGTCCCCAACTCTGGGTGGACTTTTGTACTCTTTATGGAAAAATATTAAGGAGAGAAGAAGAAGAAGAAGGAAAAAAAAGAGAAAATCTTGGATTATTTTGGTGGTCTTGTATTAGACTGCATTTCTACAGTATCTGGTGTGCAATCTGTGATAGCTGAATGTTCCTTGTATATTTGTGTTCACTACATCCTACAAGAGAAAAAAACAGTAGAGTAACCCCCCGCCCCCCTTACAGAAACAAAATGTTACAATAATGCAATAGATCTGGTACTTATTCTTTTTAATTTCATTTCAATAAATAATTGCTGTTTACCACCAAAAACAGACTATTCTTTTATTTTGAAATCTGGGCTATGGTGACCATGTTTCTTCATGATGTGTCAGGGGGTCAAAGTTAGTAAATCGTGGACACAAATTGTTAACATTTCTAACAAATTAGTAGTTTGAATGATGATTTAGCAAAACACCTACGGAACTCTGAGGTTTGTATTATGATTTAAATCGAATAACTTGCAAATTTAACACATTTATTAAACAAAAATTTAATTTGCGAGACATTTATTGGTAAGTAACCTGTAAATGTTCATGTTTATTTTAAGTTTCTATGAATCTGAAGTAACCCCATACTGTTACTTCTGTCTGTTATAACTATCAGTCCTGAGAGTTGAACAGTTGTCAACACGATCTGTTTTTTGTTTTTTTGTTTGGAGGAATCAAAAAATGGAAAAAACAAAAAGGGAAAACAGAGGAAAAGGTGCAGGGATAAAACACTGAATTCAGTGATGTGTTTCCAGCATAGCTCTTAAATGCAACACACCATGGTAATGAATTAGTTGCATCATACATGTACAATATTACAAATGTATATAACTAAGTTAGGACACTGGTCATTACTGGTCTCCAGCAGCACCAGCAGACCTGTGTGAAGTTAGACAAACAGACTAAGACCGGAAGTTACATCGCTTGTACTTCATAATAAATCTCTCCTTCAAATAAGCAATATACTGACTGGTAAATACATAGTGTTGATGATAGAGTTTTCTTTAGATGGATTGAATGTGCTACATTAAAATGCTTCAAATATAAACTTACAGGGATGTTGGAAATTATAACTGACTGTATTTAGTATATTGCTACTTGTGCACAGTTTGGAGATAGTGGTACTTGACCTAAGAGTTACATGTTGACACTTTCTACTCAATAATTTCTACTCCACTAATTCATCTGATGGCTCCACGCAGTTTAAGATTTTACATGAAAAATAAATGATACAGTATAAGCTCAGAAAATAAAACACAAACTGTGAAGACTTAAGGCTTAGCACTGGAGCAACTGCAGCAATAAATTTACAATTAGCTAATTAAGAATTAAACTACGCAAAAGTGATAATAGGGGCGAAAACAACATTTTCTCGTTGGAAGAATTTTTTAAAGACAAAAATATTTAAGAAGGCCTATTCTTTATAATGAGTACTTTTACTTAAAATGTATTTTTAAATATTTTGGTAATTTACAGCTTCTTAAGTGAAGGATTCTGCCACTTGTGTTCACTGATGCTTCACTGGAAACAAACATTTGACACTTTCACAAAACCTAATAGCTTCTGTTTAGCAAAAGCTCTGACAAATATTGTGAATTGTATACTTTTCCAGTGGTTGGGTTAATATTAGGATCACAGATGGACCTTTAAATGATTCAAACTAGTTACTATAACTGTCAGATACATGTAGTAGAGTAAAAAGTACAATATTACCCTCTGAAATGTAGGGGAGTAGAAGTATAAAGTACATAAAATGGAAACATCCAAGTACATATAACCTCAAAATTGTACTCAGATACAGTGGTGGAAGAAGTACTCAGATCTTTTACTTTAGTAAAAGCAGCAATACCACACTATAGAAATACTGTTACAAGTAAAAGCCATGTATTCAAAAAAATTTTAAAGGTACAAAGGTATTTGCATCAAAATATACCTAAAGTACAAAAAGTAAAAGTACTCATTGTGCAGAATGTTGTATATTATCTTAACAGATAAATAATACATCGTAATTTATTTGCTGATTATATTTTGTATTATTAATCTCAAGCCGCAAAAGCGACTAGTAACTAAAGTTATCAAATAAATGTAGTGGAGTAAAAAGTACAATATTTGCCTCTAGATTGTAGTGAAGTAGAAGTATAAAGTGGCAGAAAACTAAAACACTCAAGTAAAGTACAAGTACCTCAAAATTGCACTTAAGTACAGCGCTTGAGTAAATGCACTGTGTGGTTGTTACTTTCACTGAGGCTGAACATCTACTGACAAAAAGTAAATGTAAAAGTTTTGCCTCAGCAAAGCTTTTACTTTGAAGGTTAGCACCGGAAGCGGCGTGTGTTTGGTTCGTCGTGCTCGGGGGCGGAGGGGGGGCAGGGACGGGACTGCGGTGATAAACAAACACACGCACCGGAGACGTTAGTGTCTTCTCCAGCTCTGTTGCAGCACCGGCTGACTGTCAGGACAGCTGACCTTCACGGGCCGTGCTTCAGAGTCAGAACCGGGTGGAGAACCCAGGACTTTATCTGGAAAAAAAAAACCCCGGGATTTTACCCCCTTCTCCCTCCCTCCCGCTCCCGGAGTCGGTTTATGTGACACACTAACGTCCCCCGGCGGCGGCGACACGAGCGAAACATGACGGAGCTGAGGAAGCGAGGCGGAGGCGGAGGAGACGGAGACCCTGACAGCACCGACAATATCAGCGACAAGGTAAACGGCACCGTGACGGGTGAAAAGACGCGAGCTTCGCCCTCGAAACGAGTCGGCCGGGGGCTGCCGTCAGGCGCCGGGCCGACCGGCCGAGCTAGCTGGGTTGCCAGGTTAGCAGGGGAGCTAAAGAAGCTAGTTAGTAATCCCGCAACAGCATCAACCGCACAGCCACGGAAACAGCTCTGCGTTAGGAAATAACGACTTTTATTCGGTGCGAGGTTTATGTGGCTGGGAATGTCGTTATGAAATGGGCTCACCAGTGTCGCGCTCCTGCTGGCTCAGTCACAACCGTGTGTGGTGAATATTATTCAGCTCAGAAGTTGGGCTTGTATAGTTGAATTACAGTATTAGAACAGGTGAAAAGCTCGGAAGGCCTCTTGGCTTGTAGTGTGAGAGATAACGGGCTGCTCAGGTGGAAGTGAAGGATCCAGTGCTCTCCAAAACTGGATTTAAAAGCCTAAAATAACCTATTTCTTTGCAGTGTTTTGTGCCTCTTTCCCCATTGATGTGAACCATTCTTTCCAACAAGCTCACCAAATACTTTCTTATCTGCAAGGGTGCAACAGCACTGACTGAAATTGCAGACATACTTTCCCATACCGGTGCACAGTGAGTCAATAACAAATCAGGATCTTTAAAATTTTGATTGAAGCCTGACTTCAAAGGTCACCTTTTTAGCAAGATTTCAAAAGCTGAGCAACGATAATATTGATGGAGCTTTCGACCATCAAGTCAATTTAATTTATATAGCCAACAGTCACAACTTTCTCTACAGCACAGGACACCCTGTAATGGGGAAAAAGTGGGAGAGGATTGGACCTGTAGATGTTCTTAAGCTGCCTCCAGCTTCTTAACTGTGAGGATTTTCTGTTATTTATCTTCGTAAGTTGAATATCTTTGGGTTTAGCACCGTTGTACACACTAACCAAAGACATTGGGAGGTGTTTCCTTGGGTGTCTGGGAACTTGTGATGGGCATTTTTACTATTTTCGGACAATTTGTAAACTAACTGACAAATCTAATAATCGAACAAATGATAAATAGATTACTCAATAATGAAAATAATTGGTAGTAGTAGCCTTAAAAGCACATACAACTCAATGCTTTAACAAAAAACAGAAGATGGAGGAGATGCCACAATTCACAGGTTATATTGTTGTATATTGTAGGGCTCTGGGAACATGTGATGGACATTTTATTTTAGTGTTTTGCCAACTTATAGAGTAATCAATTCATCTGATAATCAAATAAACGATCAATAGATTACTTGATAATGAAAATAGTCACTAGTTGCAGCCCTAAATGTACATACTGTGTGTCTCTGTATGTTTGGACTGATGCACCTTTTGGAATTTATGGACAAACGTCAAGGGTAAAATTGTAGACAGATAAATTGTATTTGAGTATAATCAAAGTAATTTTCTTGAAGCCGGTCTTGTTTGCCATCTCCATCTTTCTATAAGCTGAATGGTGCTTTACCTTTGTCAGCTACCGCACAGCTATTAGACAGCTGTACATCTCCTTATTCCCCGGGGTCTTCCCCTCAGTGGGACTGTTTCAAAGGTCAGACAGAATCAACCCCACCTAACTGCTCCACTCAGGTGTCCTACCACTAGCCGCCTTTGTAATGTGTGCAGAGGTCGTTGAGCAACCCCACCTGGCACCACTGATTAACCGCCTCACAGAGAAAAGAGCCTGCTCACAGATACTCTGCATAATGTCTCTGAAACTGTGCCAAGGAGTTCAAAATGGCCCGGAAAATCTGCAGACCTAATTTTCCCACACATGTGCTGCTGCGTGTCTGCTTTACACAAGGTCACCTCTTTGGGAAGTTTGCCGCCAACACAGTAACCAATTTCTGTATTACCTTGATACCTGAAAGTTCAGTGTTTTCTCTGGATGTGCCTGGCAAACATCTCCTCCAGAAAATGTATACGTGCAACTTTTAATAGTTATAAGGATAATCTGTGTAGGGCTGTAACTTTGTTTACTGTTTGGCCTACAGAATGTCAGTGCATAGTGAAAAATTCCAAGGTGATGTCTTTGAATTTCTTGTTTTCTCTGACAACAGTTCAAAAAACCCAAAGATACTCAGTGTACTATCATAGAAGATGAAAAAAACCAGTAAATTTCCTCAGTTGAGAGGATGGAACCAGTGAATCTTTTGTCATTTTTGCTTAAAAATATTACTTAAATGATTAATCGATTATCATAATTGTGGCAGATAATTAAGACTAATAGTTTTGGCTCAAAATAATGAAATGTTTTTTAAAAAAAATGTTTATTTAGCTTCTTTGGTGCATTGTAGTTATAAAACAATTAGTCAATTAATCCATTGGTAGATTGACAAAAACAGTTTTATAACTGATTTAGTGTTCAAGTTATTTTGGAAACAGAATATTCACTGCTCAAGCTTTATGTCTGTTTCATGTCATCGTAACCTGAACATCTTTGGTTTTTGGACTGTTGATCTGACCAAACAAGTGACTTGAAAATGGTACCTTGGACTCTGGCAATATGTGATGGGCATTTTTCATAATTTTGTGACACTTCACAGACTAAATGATTGAAAAACCATCATTGGATTGAGATAAACTTTATTGTTCCCACGCAGGGAAATTCATTGCTGGAGAATTAATGAAGTTCCACTTATTCATCTGCCAGTGTGAGCACTCTGGCCAAGTCTTTTTCCTTCTTTTGATGGAGTTTGAGTTTATGCGGTGCTCTTAACCTTGTCTGTTTAACCATGGTGACCACTTCTAGTCCTGCGAACTACCCAGGTCTTCAATTTATTCCAATCAAAAATCTGTATCTGATTTTATTATCATAAAAGGCATAATTTCCATTTTGTCAGAAGGTTTTTGCATCTGTTTTTAAGGGATGAGTAAACTGACGTCATACTGTTGTTTGCAGAGTGAGTGTGATGATGAAACTGCCCCAGCAAGCCAGGGTTATAAAAAACATCACCTGACAATCAAATGTTTGAGATACTGTAATTTGAGAAGTCATACATTACCATTTTAAAAAAAATGTTTTTCCCAGAGTGTGAGACAAGGGCAGTTTTAAAAAGATTGATTTGCTTCAGGTGATGGAAAAGTTGGTGTGGATGGAGGCTTAAAGCAAGATGCATTTTCAGATGTATCCACAGTAATGCAGATGTTGTATAATACTTCACTTAACCTCTTTGTAGAGTCCAATGAAGTATATAGAATAAGAGAGTGAAATCCTCTGTTATGTAAATCCTGTTTACCATGAAATGGGTATGTTGCATCATGAAAGTCCTTCTTGTGCAATACACATCCAGGTTCTGACTGACACTTTTTGCGGTTACATGGATAGTATTTCTTCAACCCGACTGAAACTGTTCTGATTAGAGATTCCAACTTAACTGTTTACATGGACGCTAAATAAAGTGATCCGATAAGATGTGTGTTTACATGCCCCAAAGCATTTAATCAGAATGTAACTTTTTTGACATGCACAAAGTGGTTCCGCCCGCTGTGAAGCGTCTGATCTGCTGGAAATATAACAGAAGAAGAAGAAGTTGGTTGTTTTCCAGCTTTGTTCATCTTTTCAAACAACTCGTTGTTTCGAGCCTTTCGATCATCGAGGCGTTCAACAATCCGTAAATCTTTTAAGGTCTTCAACAAAAAAGTTGGACCACTGCCATGTTTCTGTCCCTCCTGGAAACTCGTTCACGTCACCTAAAGTTCCCCCACGTGGGGCAAACATGCGCAGAAAGAATATATTTATTCCAACCAGAGAGAAACGGTCGGATTAAGCGTTTACATGGTTATTAGGCGCTAATATTTTCGGATTGAACTGATTACCACTCAACCCAATTGAAAATTCCTTCCGATCGGGTCAGTCTCTTCCGATTTAAGGTGGTTACATGAGGCTTTTTTATTCCGATTGGGCTATTATTCCAATTGTTGGTGGAATATTAGGGTCCATGTAAACACAACTAGCGTTTGGAGGCACTCGGTCTAAAAACAGATTGACTCGTGGAACTGAAATTCATCACGACATGCACATCTATGTTTTTGTTCCAGGTTATCGTTGCCTGGCTGTGCGTGTGTTTACACTTTGGTCATTCTGGCACAATGCCACACTTGACGTCTCATTCGTGTCCCAACTTGTTTGTCCTCACCTCCTCCAAAGTCCATTTTTGGCGGGCTGTGGGCCTCAGCTGTACCAAGGAAACCCTCTCTCACAAGTGAGACACATGAGACATGTGAGAAGCATGACTTGACAAATTCAAACGGGGATGTAGTTGCTCATACTGGTGTAAGTTTCAGTTATGAGACAATGTGGGACAAATAACAGACAATGTGATACGTCCTTCTGCAAGATTTTGTCATTTTCAATACTCTGGCATCAGTATTGATACAGAGGCAGATATTTCAGATATTCAGAGTCTTAACTGTTCTGCTTTCTCTCATTTAATTTGACACTTAAATGATGGTGCACGTATTCATGTTGCTGTGTTTATATTAAAAAATGCACAAGTGTCTCTACTCTTTGGTATTCACTGTTTCATCTCAGTTGTCCATAACATCTATATGAAAGTTCTTCATGAGGCCGTAAATGACTACAGTGTATGATTTTAGAGCTGCAACGGTTAGAAGATAGAAAATGAATCTGCAACTATATCTATAATTGATAAATTGTTTTAGTAATTTTTCAAGCAAAATTGTCCAACATACGCTGGTTCCATGTTCTCAAATCTAAGGATTTAATGCATAGTACTATGTGATTGAACCAGGGGAAATAACAAAAAGAACTGGAGTTCTTGGAGTTCAGTCAGAGGGTGAGCTGAATACAAACACACAGGCACACTGCCAACACACACGGTCGGTGCGTCCATTGCTAGCTAGCCTACAGCTAACACCTGTACAGTCAGTACATTGGTTATTTGGGGCGAATAAACCCAAACAGTCTGGTGGTCAAAATAGCAAATGACGCAAGGCAAAAACTCGCTTCACTTTCTATGTGAACACACCTTTAAAAACACTCTGCTATCGATCCTGTTACTTGATTTTTGATTTGTTAATATCTTATATAAACACTCTCAAATGAACCTCCACACAACTTGACATGTTAATGGACTGTCTTAATGCTGTAAGTTGAAGGTTTCCTGTGTGAGGTCATTTGTATCCTCTGTAGTGTTTTATTAGGTTGGCAAATTGCCACGCAGCCACAAGACAAACGCTTGTAATATTTGTGGCTAAGAAGTACAAGTCTGCAAACCCTTTGGCAACCAGCTACTGGGGGTGCTACTGGTTCCTAGTAAAGGGTGCATTCACATCAAGCGTGTTTGGAGAATTTTATAGGAAACCTGCCCTGGAGTATTTACTCCATTTTGCAGGTTGTTAGGGCAGGTAAGAACAGTACCAAGGATGAGGAGTTACCAAACCTCTGCCTAGTTAATTAGCTACTTGGGACTCCATGTGACTTATTTTTTAAGCCCTGATTGGCTTGTAATTATATGGTGTGAGCCTAATTTTACAACATATAATGATGCAGCAACATGCAATGATTTTGACCAATAGGAACAAACTGTAGGTATGATCCACACCAAGAAACAAAGAGAACAATGTTGGGCAACACTTCAACTGGATGTGCTCTGCTGTGTCCACCCCCAAAGAGTTGTAATGTAACTGACAATCCTGGCTGTATCTTTTCCCTTTCTTCTGAAAGCACAAAAGATCTGCAGACTGTCAAGAGAGTGAGAAATAAACCCATCAGTCAAATGGTTGCTAATAAAAACTTTGCTTTCCTGTCTTTGTCAGCTAGTTTGAGGTGTCCTTAATGAGTCAGTCTTTCAGTGCAGAGCTGACAGGGTTTAAACAGGGATGAGTCTGCCTTATCTGTGTCTTCCTTAGGAGGTTAAAGGAGTTTGTTGTGTCGCACATTGTGCAGCAACACCCAAACAGACACATCGCCTCACATGAGGCATACTTTATATAGTCAGTGAGAAAACTTGTTTTGTGGACGAACTAAACTGGCTTAAACATCCCACACACAGTCACACACACCCATATATATATATTCACACTCTCCCTGTGTGCTATGTCCAAGGCCAGTATTTACTTTCATTAATTAGTCAACCACACATACATGCCCAGCAGTGTGTGTTTGATCCACATATTGACCCGGTGCTCTTCCCACTGCTGCTGCTCTCCCTTCATGGTCCTGCACACTGTTGCCGGGACAGTTAGCAGGCTGCTCAAGACTTCACATGACGGTTGACCTTGGTGAGCTGTCTGCTGGGTGGCAGGCTGGCGCTGAAGCCTCCAGCAGCAGCACCAGTGGCGTGGCGGTAGCAGCAGCCCGTTTAACGCTCTGCTGGTCAGGGCTTCATGCTGCACAGCCCTAGTTAGAAATGTCTTTGGACAGCAGAGGAGTCTTTGCTGCTTCATGCTGTGGCTCTGAATTCAGATAACCTCGTTTATTATTGTGTTCTCAACCTCTAGCTCAGTGAAGTAAAAAAAAAAAAAAAAAGACTTTAAGGATTTTGTTAGTTGTGTGGCTCTAGGGGTAGTAACATAAGGTTTTTTGTCCAGTGTGAAATATCTCTACAACTATTGGATGGATGGTCCTTCATGTTTCCCAGATAAATCCTAGTAACTTTGATGATCCCCTGACTTTTAATGAGCAAGAGGTCAAAATGTATATACCTCTAAAACCTATGACGGAATGCCTTCAGTTTCAGCCACACTGTGCTATTAACCTGATAATCTGACAAAATTAAATAAATTTCATTGTCACTTCATCACTCAGTTTGATAGCGTTCTGTTTTCTGTTTGGGGGAGTGGCTGCTTTTCCTTAACCAATCATTAGTGACTGACACGTTTGTTCTGTCAGTTTTATTCTAAATGAAAACAGAAGTTGCAGAATGAACCATCTGTCTATCATGTCTATCATGGGCTAACTTCAACCAATCAGATCAACGAACCATATGACGTAGTGCAAGAGCTGAGGCCAGTCGGGAGGAAAGCGAAAATATCTTTTCCATGGAGAAAAGCCTCCAGTGCCGTTTTTTGCTCTTCTTTCAATGAAGAAATACTCTCCAGTTCTGATATAACTGATGTTATAGCAGCATCTACGCTAACCTCTTTAAGAGCCGCCATTGTTGTTTTTGAACAGTCGCAGTCGTCGCACCTAAACCACGCCCGTAGCTGCCAGTAGTTCTTCATAGGACGCTGATTGGTCCAAACCACTGTGGTTCGGCCACAAGCGCATAACTTGATTCTCGCGTGATCTCGTGATTTAATGTCTGTCATGTTGATCAAAGAAAAGGGTTGTTCTAAGAGTTAAAACAACCTGTATAACTAGATGAATCATATCCACGCTAAGTCCCAAGTCAAGAACAAGTCCCAAGTCAAGTCTCTACAGATTACATGCATGTTAACGTAGGAGGTTAACATGCTAATAGTAGCATCCTAATATGCCACATGCTAAACGTGCTGACTGTTCACAAAGGCAGAGCTGGTTAAACACTGAAAGTTTCTGCTAGCAGCAGTGCTACCTCAGGTCAATGTTTGTTGCTGATTAGCCTAATTCCCTGAAGCATGAGTGAGCCTATGTAGGTGATCCTTTCCCCTGTGACCAGGGCCAGACACTGCTGCTGCTGTCTGCTGGTCTGGACCTCACAGGTGTGTAGACTTGTTTGTTGCTTGCTTGCTGTGGTGCAAATGTAGAATAGATCCTGCTGTATTCTAAAAGTTATACTTTACTGGTATATTTAGTGAAATTCTTGTTGAATTTTAGTCACCATGCTGGTGTTAAAAAAGTTTGCAGTTTTTGTCAGTTTACTGTTCCAAAACTGTGTTATTTTGTTATCCATCCATGATCTTAAGTCATCATACCTGAAGTAAAAATCAGTTTTAATTCCACTGTTACTGAAGGAAATGTGTCACCATAATAGGTGGCTTTAAGCCTGTGCTACAGACCGAACTGTGTGTGCTCTTATTGTCATGCTCTTGTTATTCTGGGATAGCCATGCACATCCCTAACCAAACACTTAAATTACAAAGCTGAACAGGAAACGGCTTTTTATCTGCAGGGCACACTGACATTACTAGTTAATCCACTCACTCGGAAACAGTCTGTATATTATTAGTTCTGCCATTATGAAAGGCGAAGGACAGAAAAAGAAATCTTCATTCAGTTTATAAGCAATGTTTTGCAGTTTTAGCTGCCTTTTTTAGTAGTTGTTAGTAAGAGTTCAGGCCAAAAACAGCCCTGCAAGTGGCTGCGTGTTGCTTCAGACACTGATGAGATGAACACAGCCTTAAGCCTGATTTATAGTTCTGCGTTGGACAGACCGCAACAACTGTGACTGGTCTGCTTGATAGCGTCGCATTTCCTCGTCCATGTCTCTCAGTGACCTCCTTCTGCCTCGATCAGTTCAATCGTTGTACACACCATCTCCTCCGACGTCTTCTCTCTTTTCTGCATTGCAGTAATTTCAGTGAAAGTAACTGTTCAACATTTATTAGCTCCAACTCAAACATGACCTGCTCAGTTTCAGTCACCACTGTTTGATGTACACAAGGAAACTGGAAGAAACTCGACACAGTGGCATAGATACCCCGGTGGAATTGCAAAGCAAAGCAGACACACCAGCGCACAAGTGTAAATGCTCACAACGGCGTAGGCCACTTGCGTAGAGTGGATGTGGCTTGAGCTGCTTGTCACCTGTCCTCTTATCTGATCCCCTCCTCTCTGTTCCTCTTCCCCCTGCCTCTCCCTCTGCAGAGAAGGCATTAATAACCAGGAGGAGGACAAAGACAATAGTGAGCTGAGCTGCAAGGACAGTCATACTGCTTCTGCCTTACTGCCTCAGTAGAAAAACATTGACATACTGAAGAAAGTGACTTTTTGGATGCACCACCTGCTATGGCTGCTTTCATGTTTAATTTCGTGCTCTGTTAGCTGTTTCTGTTTCTTTTTGTATTTACTGGTGATGATTACAGGTACTCAGGCACAGGACGTGTTTGACCCCATAGCATAACTTGGATTGTTGCCACACAGATTTGCAGCATTGTTTGAGGTGTTTGAAGTATTTACATAGCAGTTAGCCTACTTTGCTGAATAAACAATTGATTAACAGTGTTTGACAGTTTTATTAACAAGCTCAAGTACATTCACCCAGATTAGACCATAATACTATGACTCTGCATGTAACACATTTGTGCGAATGAAGTAATGTGCTGACCAAAGCTGAGGCCTGTTTCATGTTGCCGAAACAGTTATTGAACTGTAGACCAACTGTTATCAGTGAAACCAGAGTGAGAAAATACCATTGGCCACCAAAACCCATTAGCTGTCACTCCTCCTTGTCAGTGTGTTCATTTCTGATTGTTTTTGCATTTCCTAGGGTTACATTTAATAAAAAATACTTGCTTTATCTGGTTTGCTAAAAATGTTCCCAGAGGCCATGATGAAGTCTTCAGATTGATTGTTTTGACTGACCAACAGTGCAAAACGCAAAGATATTCACTTTAAAATGGTGAAAACTCCCAGTTTGTTATGAGACCATAGCAAATACGGAAGCACTCGTGAGGGATTAACTAAAAGTTAATTTTTTTTACTTAACAAATGTAACAAAAATACTGATTCTAACAAATTAAACTGGCAGGGAAACATACTGCCAGGTTCACTAAGATTAATACCAAATAAGCTATACAGGAAATCAAAAACCTCCAACGTACCACGACATGGTGCCGGGAAAGAGGGAGCCACCAGACTAGCAGGATGGGGGTGGTTTTATGCAACCTGGAGACAGTGGCCAGCTGCCTGCAATTCCTTGATGGCCACCAGCTCCAACCAACCAGGAACCAGCAACACTGAAAGACAACACACACACAACACAGCAACACCACAACACACACAAGCCCTGGCAGAGGCCCTGGGGCCATCACCCCCTCCCATTAAGACAGGGTCCCAACAGGAACCCTGGCCACCAACCACGACAAACTCTAAACAATATGCATTATAAAGAATGCATATATTATTGACTATTGAATATTGAATATTTATTACAGCTTACAAGCTTTTTTTGTATTTTGCAAAATCACCTTAGCACTTGCTCACATTCACTGTCCTCCACCTTGTGGCCTCGCATCTCAGCAACAGGTACATTGAAGCAATTTAAGAGAGAGACGGAGACATAACAGATTGAAGAAAAATGCAACAACAATCAGTGGTATCGGGCTCTGGACAAAGCATCCACAACTATATACTATGTCTTTTCCTTTAATATGACATATGTCCAAAGAGGAAGACTGGAGAAACAAGGAGCACCTAACAAACCTCTGATTTGGAAAGCTCTGTGAGTTAATAAAAAAAAAAACTGAAAATCAGCAACATTTGGAAAGCTGGAACCAAAGAATGTTTGCTTGATAACTGACCTAAACAATTAAAAGATTATTAAAATCAGTTTATCAAGTAATTGACTAATTGTTTCAGCACCAATGGCAAAAATCAAGAACTTCCTTTCATGCATGCACATGTTTACACTATTCACAAGAATTTTAAAATTGTGCACACAAAATCATGAAAATGAGAGCGGATATAACTTTATAAGAAGAAGGGAAGAAAGATTAACAGATTATAAAGCTAAAATGCACATCTGTTAAGTTTGTAAAGGTCGACAGGATCAGTGCAGTCTTCCAGAGTCGCTGTTTTGTGTGGTGTGTCTTTCTTTCCTTTTTCATTCTGCAACTTCCTTTTTCACTGAAAAAGGAAAGACAGACACTGCCAGGTGTAGCTTTCCACTGTTTCAATCAGCAGGCTTCAACGTTTCCTCATTAAAACCTGAGTAGAAAGCTTCAATTACACCTCCTCTCTCCTGAACTCCCAACACCAACTCAAGTGACCCCCTCTGTCTTAACCCCAACCTGCTCCCACATTCAGCACAGACAACGTCTAACCAAGATCAGAGACCTTATTTCTAAATGAAAAGCTGTCTCGATGTAACCCTGATGCCCCCTCTTACTGTATTTAGCAGCGTTTGAGTAAAAGTAACCATGAAAGGAAAAAAAATGTGCAGGAGCATCAGCGAGCCTCTCAAGTGCAGAGGGAAACTTAATGGGTGTGTGAGCTCAGGAGGAGTTTCACTTGGTTTTAAAAATAGCCTCTTTTGGGCAGAAAAAGCATCTCCACTTGCTGCTTTGTTACACGATAGACCATTACTGGTGTTAACTCAAGAACAAAAGGTGTGGGCTTAACTTCTAGCATGTCACTTTGCTTATTTATTAATGATGATAGAGTGTCTGAGGCAATGTCCACACTAATGCTGCTAAATTTGAAAATACACCATGTTCCCTCAGTTTTGGCCTTCCATCCTCACTGAGCCAGCGTTTTCCAAAACCAAGGTGCTGATTTATAACTTTCATAAATATGGCACATGTTCTCCTGCTTAGCAGCAGAGAGAAAGATGCCACATTTCTTTTGTCTCCAGATCTTGCTGACTGTGATTGTTTATATTGTGCGTTCATGTAGCCGATCATCAAGTTATTTCTTTTCATGCCTAGGGCTCGTTTTTTAAATGTTATTTTACTGTATTTGATTAAAATCTCCTGGAGTTAGAAAAATGTAGAAACATTAATAAAAATATGAAATATCTAAAACAACTTTTGAAAGCACTGTAGTTTATCCGTTTTTTGGAACATGGTGTATAATCAGCATCCCATTTGCATTTTCTCCCCATTTTTGTGTTTACTCTGAGTTGTAATTATTACTAGCGAGCGATTATTACTGCTTCTTTACTCTAAACTCTAGTGAACTCCTTGGAGCAGAAACAATGCAACTTTTGGATGTGTGGGACAAAAAAAATCCATGTGGAAATCATTTTAATTTAATTTTGTTGATTTTAGGTTAAAAAAAAAAGTGAATTTTAGTTAAGATTGGTGAAACTTAAACGAAACTTGAAGTAAGTTACTGATCTTAAATTATGCTATATTAAAGCGGAATGTTGAAACTAATTCAGACCCAAGAGGACCAACATACTGTATGTGATGAACAGGTTTATATAAAGTGATCACACTGCTCTCTGTTACATTGAAGACAACATGTCTGAGACAGAGTAGAGGCAGTGCATGTGCGGCTGTAGAGGCTGTGTCTGTTGACTGGGTTTAAATCCAGATTAAAGATTCATTAACACTAATAAAGATGTTTGCCTCCCGGGCAGCAGCCTGTTAACCTGTCGACACCAGGTGTAGACTTTCTGCTCCGTCATGCTCAGCCACTAATCCTCCGGCGTCCTGATGAGATTGGAATCAAACTTTCTCCTTTTATGGACATTTTGAGGATTTTGGAGGAAATCGCAATATTGCACCAAATAGTTGTGTAAACAAATGTTCTGTATGTTCACTGAATGTAAAATGTTTGAGAATTAATTAATTCCACTGATGGTCTGGTGGGTTTGAATTCCTGGAGCCTGTCTCTGGTTTAAAGGAGGAATACACACACACACACACACCTCCACATTCACTTGCAGACCTACTTGAATCCCAGCCAAGCTTAGAGGACAAATGCACCAGTTCTGTAGGCTCCTCCCAGGTGAGAGACTAAACTCTGGCCTAATTAAACCGCCGTCTGCCGGGTCCTGTATGCCTCCTCTCATTTTAGACTGGACTCTTATTTGACTACCTCAACATTTACTTGTCGTTTGCATCTCAGAAGTGCTCACAGTGTATGTCCTTTTTTTTTTCATGTTAGGATGATGGCTGCTTATACTTATCACCATGTGTACACTGTGTCATGTCTGCCTCTGTTTTCTACACTGACCTGTCTGTCAAATGAACCTTCACTATCTTCAGTCAGAATTTTAATATCTCCGTGTGTCTGTGTTTGTCCTGGCAGGAGGCCGATGGTGATGACAGACTGGGCCTGCAAGGCGATGCAGAGGGAGAATGTGATGGTGACTCCAAAGCAGACACTCCAGATGTTCCCCCCTCCACAGCAGACACCGACAACACTCCACAATACCTGAACAAAGCTCTGGAGGGCCTGCCGCCCAGGTACACACTGCTCAAACACAGATACTCACAGGAGATAGACACCAACAGATGTTGTTTGTTCCTGAAGTGCATCCTGAAGTTGTCACTGCTTAGATATTTCACAGGAATTACTCTGTAGCCTGATTCTGTCACTCTGTTGTGTGGCAGGATCAAGCTACAAGGATCTAATTAACATTGAGCATAGTGTAAGTTTATATATTCTCATGAGAGTCCAGGCTTTACCGAAGATGGCAGCAAGCCAGTAAAAAATAATTAACTCTGGTCCACTGTAACAGAAAATGAAACTGAGAGCCCCAAATAAGAGTAAATATATACATTACAGATTAACGTTTAATAAAATCAGCCATAATATTGCTGTAACAAGCAGTTTTGCCTCTCATTTTTTATGAAATGACCCTGACAAAGTGATTGACCATCCTTCCTGCATGCATGTAGGTTAATTGGACCAGAAATAGATTGGAACCTGCAGGGATGTTTGAACATGCTTTTATTAATGCAGTGAAGGGAACGCAGTTGTTAGTAAATTTGCAGCAAACCAAACGACTTACAGAGTGGGTGAAATAAAAGTAAAAGAGTTGTCAGCATTTGACCAGTGACTACTGTTGATCTTGTTTTCATTCCCTCTCTTCCCAAATTAGTTATTAATTAGAGTGATTCATAGCAATGCATGTTAGGGTTTGACCCTGCAGTGACCTACAATGATCATGTTTATTATATGTAAAAACAAACACAGCAGTGACATATTAACAAGTCGTTGTGGTTAAAATAGGTTGTAGAGTTTAAGATAAATCAGCCAGTGAGACCTGCGAAAGGGAAAAATAAATCTAGATTCCCTCAGCTGACACACCTACAGTAAGTCACTGAACTGTCACACATTCATATAGTCAAGCTGTCCTTATGCACCTGAATGTCAAGTTCTGAAAAAGGTGTGCTGTCAGCTTGTTGTGTCAAGTACTGTGGTACTAAGGTGAATAGTATGTTGTTTGGCAGGATTTTGTGTCATGACCTTTTAAGAGGCTCAGAAAACATTTTGTCCTTTTTATGAAGCAGGATGCAAAACTGTTTCCACTGTGACTAGAAAGAGAATGATATTTTGGTGTGGCAACGATGGCTGGTTGTAGCTTTTAATTTAGGAGAACTTGCAGTGCTACTATTCTTTCAGGTTTTTTAGACTTATGTCTGGAAAAATATGGAAAAAGAAATGTGTAATTTCCAAGGCTTGATCGTTTTGTGCACACAAAGCTTCTGGAAAAATAGAGGAAATATAGTTTTTCTCTCTTGATAAACAAAATATTTGACCCTTGCCATTTCCTTCATATTTTGATGTCTGTGCCTATGGAAAATAACCTTCATTTTTGGAGTTATATGGCATAGTAAAATCTGAGAAATGCATTGAAGGCTGGAGTTAAAACTTTACATAAACAATCATTAAAATAACTATTCTTGCACAGTTTCCATTCTTGTACTGTGGAAACGCTTCTTGCGAGCAGTTCAGGACTGTTACATGTGGCAGCACCTTGAACACAAATGAACGAGCCGCTGTTTGATGTACAGATGAGAGGTAGGAGGGTGTGACCAATGAGTGACAGCCAGGTCACAGGGCTTAAAGGCTCACAAGGAGCGAAGCACTAATCCCTGCAGGAGCCGGTGTGCTGCAGAGAGACCTGTGGATGAACAGACTGCAGAGATAGAGAGGGGGGGGGGCATAGGGAAAAGGAAGGAGAATGGCAAGGAAAGAAATTAGAAGAAGAAAGAAGAGAGGGATAAAGAGAAACAGATGGAGGGATGGAGGAGGAATGGCAGCAGATGAATGGAGCGAGCAAAATGACACAGCAAAGAGGGATGAATAGATGGACTTGAAGGTGAGGAGAGGAGGAAGGGAGGTAGTTTCAGTGAGAGAAAGTGAGTGAGTGATGGAGTCACAGAGAGAGAGAGTATGTGAGCCCACAGTGCTGAGTGGAGGCAGCAGCAGCTTTTTTTCATGATGCAGCTGTTTTTCTTCTCCATTCATACAGCAGGCACCAGGCTCCCTGCCCTGCCTGGCTCCTGTGCAGCGTTTAGCTGTTTCCTCTCTTTTGTTTTGCTCCCAGGCAGCAGGCGGTGCAGCAGTTTGCCTCACAGCAACACGCACTGCATGACGTGTTGTTAAAAACACTCGAGTCCTCATTCCACATTTTTAGCCATGCTAGTGTCACGGTACAGGTAGTAAAATGATTGGCTGTTAGCATAGAGGGTTAGTTACATTGGAGCCCCCGTTAACTCGACTAGCTTTCCGCTGTCGCCCCACTCGCTCACCGCAGTATCACTCACTTTACTGCTTGACAAGTGCCCTGAGATAACTTCTGTTTATGAATTTAATTTAATTGAATACTCTTTCCTGACAGCCATTTACATGCCTCAACCACAGCCTTAAAGGGTCCTCTCTTTTATCAACCGCCCCTTTAACTCCACTATTCAGCTGATATAAATAAGCACGTCAGCCCTGTAAATTCAAAGGCTCTGCTAATCATGATCTACCATGAGAATTTCATGCCTCTAATATTGAACTTTATGCTATCTCTCTTTCTTTGAATGAAAACTCAAATGAAGCATAAATGAATTAATGAGATATTCATGTAATTTTGAGGTAGTAATTCAAAATTTCCATTTTCCACAGATGGAAGAACTACTGGATACGAGGGGTTCTGTCTTTAGCCATGATTTCAGGCTTTTTCCTCATCATCTATATGGGACCTGTCACTCTTATATTAGTGGTAAGTGACAATGATTGATACTGTAGCTGTTGTATGAAGTCCTCAATTTTTAAGTACTGACTTGTTTGTTTTTCAGGCCTGACCTTTCTTGTCATTTCTGCTCTGTTCCTATCATCTGACGTAGGTCATGACTGTTCAAATCAAGTGTTTCCAAGAAATCATCACCATCGGCTACAGAGTTTACCATTCCTATGAACTGCCCTGGTTCAGGACACTAAGCTGGTAAGCAGAATGGATTTCACAGTAAACAGCAGATATACTGTAGCTGTATTATTATCAGAGAATAGTTTACCCTTAAAAGAGCAAAACTGCAGAATTTTAACTTTAATTTATGCTCAAATCTCGCCGGATTAGTGTGTTTTTAGCTTGTGTTTTTCTTCAGAGTGACTCAAATAGTGCAGTTATGTGACCATTGTCCTGCTCAGAGACACTTCAACAGGACAGTACATGTGTTGATGGACACACACTGACTGTTTTGGGAATTGGAAAAGAATCAAATCCTGTATCTGCACCAATCCATCAGGTCATAGATATTTTAATAAGAAGAAGAAGCTTTATTTGTATAGCACCTTTCATACTAAACATGCAGCTCAAAGAGCTGTACATTTAAAAAAGAAATAAAAACATAAAAGACAAATTAAATTAAAAAGAAAGCAGGTAAAGATAAAGTGCTTAGCGTTGCGTTACATTTAAAGGCATAGAAGGTAATTAAAAAACAGCATGTGGGACTCCATGTGAAGCATGCAAAACATAAGAGGTGGTGCTAGAAAAAGGCAAGGTTAAAAAGATGTGTTTTTAAGTGGTGTTTAAAAAGTTCAACAGCCTGCCTCTCTAATGTCTTTGGGTAGGCTGTTAGAGGGTGGAGTATTAGTATTTCAGACAGGAAATATCTAGATATTTTATAAAATATCAAGGAAAGTAGGATGTTTCAGGGAATTTTACAGATAGTTCTGGAATATAGCAGCTTTGTTTGACATAAGATGAATATTGGGTCAGTTGCACAGTAAATCAGATTGGGAATTTATTTGGAGCTTTTTCTTAAATGAAGAAAAACATCAACTAACCAGGAAGTACTTAGATATAGTTATGTTAAGTCACTAACTTTTGCATAGTGCTTGCTATCAAACCTCTATACTTTTTTTTTTGGCAGCAACCAAACTGTGTCTGTATCATTAAGTATTTGATCAGATGGCTCTGATTTAAGACAAATTCTTGGACAAAGTTTTTGCATGGCTGCTTGTGTTTAGACAATATTTGACATTTGAGACATTTAGCTTCTTCTTGTAAATAAGAAAAACGTGTTTTGTAGACAAACATGTTTAAATTTCTCAAAGCAAGGTATCTAAGAGTAGTACAGAATCTCAGGTACCGTATCAGCACTAGTATAAAAAACATTTAAATGATACCCAGGCCTACTTTTACATCTTGGCCAGCGTGGCTTGTTATAGGAACCCCAGGCCACTTGAATGTTAGGTCTGTATTCATTCCCAGCTGTCCTTATGTTGTAATGGTATGTAAGCAGATTTAAAAAGCCTGAAACAGGCAGAATCTTTCTTATAACGCTAGCTCTTAGTCATTTTCCTCCGGTAAAATGCTTCGTCTGCAGGTAGTCGCTCTGACTATGCAACACCCACCTACCACCACCAAGGTGCCTGAGTTCGCTCCTGTTTCTGTTCCAGTGTTTTTTTGTTAACAGGTCACCTTTGCATACACTCCCCACAGTATGTGACAGCAGCGCTCGGTGCAGCCAGGAGCAAAGATCACTGCCATGCTGGAAGCAAATGAAGGCTAATTGAAACTTGCCCCTTTCACCAAGGCCACTCATCATAACAACTCCACACACACACACAAGTCAAGAAACACTGGTAGACATTTAAACCCAGTGACCCACACAACACACATCCAACTCTTGTATACAGTATATACATCACAAACCAAGCCTAACAACATCGCTCCTTGACAAGAATCATTCAAACATACTGAGAATAAAAATAACAAAAAGAAAATGTAAAGAAAATTCCCTCCATTTTTTTTCCTCAGGTACTTCCTGATTTGCGTCAACTACTTCTTCTACGGTGAGACTGTAGCGGATTACTTTGGGGCTCTGGTGCAGAGGGAGGAACCGCTGCAGTTCCTGGCTCGCTATCACCGCTTCATCTCCTTCGCTTTGTACCTCGCAGGTGGGTCTCGCCTTCGAGACAATACGACTGCTGTATCTCAAAAACACACACACTCTTTGGCCCCACATGAGCTCATCACTTGTTTTTCTTTGGAGCTTTTGTTTACTGAGGACGGTTTATTGCTCTGATGAACTGCAGCCGGATGTGCCATAAACCCACAAACACTGAGCTGTGGCTTTTATCAAAGTATACTAATGATTCACATACGTAATGTGTTAAAAATGACAGTTAGGAGGAAAGCTTCTTTCTTAATAACACCTAAACACTTTGCTTTAATGGATCATACCAGTCTTTTTTCTGTTTACAATGAATTACATATAACAGCTACCATAGTGTTTGAAATTTTATGATGTGTTTTTCCTTCCTTCTAGGCAGCCACTGATTTTCATTCATGTCAGTACAGAATGAAAACCACCTTGCAGAGATTTGAAAGTTATTGGAGATAATCTATCATACTGTACTGTGGCACCATCACAAAAATCCAGTGTCGGTTGAGCTCTAGTTTATAACAGAAAGTGCAAAATACACTTGAAAAGAGAAGTCCTGGGTAGGCTCCTTATTGTGAACATCAGGTTAGCTTTTATTTTTGTCAGTTACTTTGTCATTGCATGGTAATGCACTACAGACTCTCAGCTGCATTAGTACAGAATGACAAGTTTGACTAAATTAAAAGCAGAGTTGCAAGTCTTTGCAAAAAATAAACACATATAAAAAAGTTTGGCAAAAAAAATCTTAAAGTTATTAAGAGTTAAGCACTCAGAAAAGCAGCTTATCAACTTCATCAGGACTGTGTGGGTCGATCAGGTTTGACTGACAGTGCAGACAACGTATGCAGACAATGTGACAACACGTTTTGATTAAAATATTACAAAATCCTGATTGGTGCATCAAAGTACACAATATCACCTTTTACCAACAGAGAAGCGCAAACAAAAACAAATGTAGAAATCTCTCGTGAAATAAAACCGTAAAAAGCTGATTGACATAAATGTGCTTTAAGGGCCTTTAAGTATGTCCTGGAAAATGATCGATTGTAACATAAGTACATGTAAATTTGTAGAAAATAATCTAAAGCATGCAAAAAACACTGGCACGGTCCTTTAACTATTTATCTATCAAATTAAATATGTTAAATATAAACTTTGCATTTTCTGAGGATTTGAAATAATTAGTGTGTGAATAATCTAATTAGTGTGTGTAAACTCCATATTTCTGTTAGCTTGATTGAAACACACTGATGGCTTGATCACATCAGCAGTTTTCTGATTTTTCTTAGCTGCTGCTGTGATAATACGTTTCTCTCTGGGATGCATGAATAGAGCTTCTGTCTACTGATCTGTCAGTGGTTAGTTTTAGAGTCGAGGTGAACACATTTCCTCCTGAGTGTTGCTGACTTAGTTGTCTCTCGGTCGACCCAGCCAGGCGTCGGCTGCAGTTTTAAGCCCCAAGGACATCCTGAACTAGACAGCATCTTCTCCATCTGCTGGCAGGAAGCACTCCCCCGAGGGCCTTCCCAGGTTTATATAGACAAACCTGACACAGGAGTTCTCAGCCTTCAGCCTCTTCAATTCAAATTCACATCAGAATTAAAGTCGGTGTCAAATCTGAATCATCAAAGGAAAAAATTCCCCTAGAAACTGTTAATTGTCCAGTCACAGGCATGCTACACACACCTCCCTATACAGTATACAGTAAACAATGTGTTATTATGTGATATGTGTACTTTTTCAAGTTGGAGTAAAAACTGACAGCATGTTGTCTACTCTTTCACAGGTTTCTGCATGTTTGTGCTGAGTTTAGTGAAGAAACATTACCGCCTGCAGTTTTATATGGTGTGTATCAGCCAAGTAACCCTCTCCTCCTCCTCCTCCTCCTCCTCCTCCTCCTCCTCCTGTACTCCACCACTAACCTTCCTATCCATCCTCTTCCACTGCTTCTTACTTCCTGATTTTGGAAACTCAATCTTGCGCTGTGATGGTACCATTGTAGAAGTCTTTTTGGACGTTATACATTTTTCTCACTTTTCAACTCTTTTGAAACACAAAAGATTTTTGTTGTATTGTACTATATTACTCACAGATTAGCCATCCACATTGCCATGCAGAATTTGCAGGACTTCTTCAATGGCTTCATCTTTATTTCACTTCACATCCATCTGTTTTGCTTTTCCGGCCATTTGTAGGTGCCATTATGCAGCACATTTTATTGGCCCAGACTAACTTTATTAGTAACTTAATTTGTATTTATTATTAGTTTTTATTTATTAGTATTTTGCATGTATTGACTAATTGAATTTTCAGTTTTCTTTAAAGTGTCATGAGTGCAGACATTTATTGGATTCCATTGTCATCTATTTAACTACATTATCATTAACCCAAAAGTTCAAAGGGTGCTAATACTGGCTATTATATAGTAATATTTACTGGCAAAAAAAGGCACTTCCTCAGCATGAATACTCCTGTTTGGTTTTATTTTGCTGCTGTTATGTTTTTTAAAAAAAAATCATTTTGCTGCATCCATCTTCACAAAATTCTTGTTTGAATACGTCCAATAAATTCGTGACACTCATCCCAAACTGTTTGACAAAGCTTTTCCACCTCACACTATCATATATTTCTTTGTTTTGATGTCTTTGACATATATATCATCTCCACTCTGCACTGTGGCTTTGTCGGTATCATTCACCTTGTCTGTCTGCCTGTTCATTTGTATGATTCCACTATTTCTGACACGAGCCAACTTCTGAGCCGGCGCGGCCACATTCCAGTGCAGTGACGCTGTGGTGTTTGTGTTTGTGTTTGCCATTCCAGTTTGCTTGGACCCATGTGACCCTGTTGATTGTGGTAACTCAGTCCCACCTTGTCATTCAGAACCTGTTTGAAGGAATGATCTGGTAAGCGGGACACAGACAGACCAGAGGAACCTGCCATGCTGTCTCTTGACTATCGCTGCACACATGTGTCGTCGCAAGTGTATTCTCACTGTTGTGGTGCTCTTCATGCAGGCTTTTAAAGTTTGAGTAATGCAACAGAAAGTGACCCTGAGACAATTAATTAAAAAATCATAAGTCATATGATCAAATTAAGCATATTCTGTTTTAATTAACTGCTCTAAGAGATGATTTAATCCACTAGATTCATACTAATTACCTTTTTATTTCACATTTTTTGTAACATGTTGTTGCCACATTCAAATACCACACAAGTAAAATGTTTCCCTGCCACAGTGGCAGTTATCAATTCATAGCAGAGCAGACACATTTTCCAGCCACAACCAGATCAGATTTTGGTGTGTGGATGGTGAAAGTTCCCCCACCATCTCTTAACAGTGTGGAAATGTATTTTTTCCAGGTTCATTGTCCCGATCTCCATTGTGATCTGCAATGACATCATGGCCTATCTGTTTGGATTCTTCTTTGGGAGGACTCCACTGATCAAGGTAAATCAAACGTTGTCTTTATGTTGTTCTCATTTTAGGGATTTGCATTACATTCAGTGGCTTTACTACTGTCTTTAAGAAGTGCAAGAGTAGAAAGTGGTAACATTAACACATCAGCGTCACTACAAGCCAACAGTCGTAGAGATTTCTCCATCTTGACTATGAAAAAATACAAAGTATATATATATATATATATATATATATATATATATATATATATATATATATATATATATATATATATATATATATATATAAAATCTCTACACATTTTTTAGTTCTGTTAGCTTCATTCTTGCAGCTTGAGTCTGAAGAGGCTGGGATAGAAGTCGACACCTTCGTGTTTGAGGCTGTGGTCCTCTGCTGAACAATCGTTGATTGCTCCCTGTGGATTGGGAACTATTGCTGCCACATATGAAGGAGTTCAAGTATCTCGGGGTCTTATTCATGAGTAAGGGTGCAGCATCTGCACTGATGCAGGTGTTGTATCAGACTCAGTATATACCAGTTAATCTACGCTCCAACCCTTACCTATGGTCATAAAAACAGCTGAAATGAATTTACTTCACAGGCTACGTGGGTTCAGCTTTGCGGACTGATTGAGCATACAGATGCAGATCTGAGCTGAACTAATGCTCGTTCTGTGTAGAAAAGAGCCAGTTCAGGTGGTTCAGTATCTGATTAGGATGCTTTCGGGACTCCTCCCTGTGGATGTGTTCTGGATATGTCCAAGTTAGACTAGATCTTAGGCTAGATCCAGAACAGACAGTTGGGATTATACAGTATATCCTATCTGTCCTGCGAACGCCTCAGGACCTCCTCCCAAGAGGAGCCGGTGGATGTGGCTGCAGTGACTGTCTGGGCAACTGAGCCAAATAGGTGTCAGAAAAACAAATGGATTTGTCTCCATATAGTCTCCTACACACAATCATCTTGTGTCATCTCTGCCACTCAACAGCAAACTGTTCTCTCATCAGCCCTGAATAGACTGGCAGTGTTTCAGTCAGACAAACCTGCTGATAAATAACTCTCCAGCTTGTGACGCAGCGCAGGCGTGTAACCTGAACTCTTTGAAAGTGAACGATTCAGGTACTTACTTGAACTCCTTTCTCAAATTTTCTGAACACCACTGGGTCATACGCCACTCAGCATTTTGACGACGGCTACTGCTGTACATCTGTGCACACAAGAGCTATTCAGTAACTCAGAGCTCAGGATAGCAGGAAGAGGTTTATTTTAAATCACACGTAGTTTGTGGTGAAGCTGATGTAATGTCGATGTGAAAGAGAGCCTCTGTTTCTGTCTCTAACCCCCCCAGCTCTCACCCAAGAAGACCTGGGAGGGCTTCATCGGAGGTTTCTTCTCCACTGTGGTCTTTGGCTTCATGGTGAGTACTCTTTATCTGCTTTTGCCGCTCCCTCACATGCTCCGTTGTAGTACCCAAGGCAGGAAAATGTGTTTGTTTTTGTGTCCAATAGCTTCCTGTAACAGATGCATCTCAGCTAGACACAGTTTTAGCACAGAATGAGACGTCTAAATTGTGGTTGATTATCTGCTAAAATTCCCATGTAGATAAGAAACAAAGCATTGTCAAAATCTACTAGTTGTTTGGGTTTGACTGTTGGCGGTTTCCCAACATGCTCACTACTGCCAGACAGTGCCGTCACATGGTCTTTAGTTTCCGTCTGAAATCACAACAAACCTCCAAGGCACTCTCTTTTAAACAATTAAAATGCCTTTATTGTCATGGCATGGTCATGTTACACCTTAAAACAAACTCTGACGTGTTTCGGCATCAAGCCTTCGTCAGGGAGTCAAACAAAAAGCTTCTGTTGTGTTTTTTTATAATTTTTCAATCAAAAATGTCAAACATTTGCTGGTTCCAGCTTCTTAAATGTGAGGATTTGCTGCTTTTCTTTGTCATTTCTGACAGTAAATGAAGAGTCTCTGGGTTTTGGACTGTTGGTCGGATCAAAAGAAGCAATTTGAAGGCGTCACTTTGGGCTCTGGGAAATTGCTTTGAGCATTTTTCACAATATTTTGACATTTTATAGACCAAGTGATTAATCGTTAATGAAAATCATCATTAGTTGCAGCCCTACGTGTATCTCTGTCCAAAGAGCACCTCAAACAAACTAATTCTGAGTCCAGGAAGCGCTCCTACACAAACATTATTTGGTAAAAATACATGCCAACCACGACGGAAAATCATTTTTGCAGCACTTCCACATTTACTGACCACTTTCACTATCAATCGTTGAGGTTTATTAGCATGTAGCTGGTGGACGTTTCCACATTTCTACACATACATGAAGGTGCACAAAAGCATGATCCTTGCTTCAACTATTTTGGTGTTTGAATGTCATACTGATGTACTAATAGGGAGTTAGAGGCTGATCTTTTCTTTGTGTCTTGTTTCACCCTCAGCTGGCCTACCTCCTGTCTCAGTTCCAGTACTTTGTGTGTCCCGTGGGCTTCAACAGCGAGACCAACGGGTTTACAGTTGAATGTGAGCCTTCTGATATCTTTGTGATGCAGGAGTACACGCTTCCCGCTGTGGTACAAAACACACTGAGATGGGTGAGACTTTTTCATCCCTTTTAATTTAAAATCTTTTGCATCTTTGCACGAGCTAAAAGACCATTTGAAATATAATAGATGTTCTAAATTAAATATTTAATTATATTGTATAGGTCATGCTATTGTAAGACTATTAAGGGAAGTTTTACTAAATCACCCCTAATGCCTAATTTTATATTCTCTTTTTTTTTTTACATTTCTTACGTAGAAACATTTTTAAAAGCAATTCAGTTTTAAAGATCTTCCATATTTAACCTTGTTTATAAATGATCTGTTCAACACACATTGACATGCTGAAATCACTATAAATATATTGCAAAAATCCCAATCTGCTTTGGCATTATTTTGATTATTTCTCCTATATAAATATAGAGATAAGATCAAAACAAGGCTTTTTGCTGTTAATCCGATCACATTTTAATGTTGGTCCCGTTTCTCATCGTCTCTCTTTTAGAAAACGGTGAACCTGTACCCCTTCCAGATCCACAGCATCTTCCTCTCATCCTTCGGGTCCCTCATCGGGCCCTTCGGCGGCTTCTTTGCCAGTGGCTTCAAGCGAGCCTTCAAAATCAAAGTAAGGAACATCTCAGTTTGGCCCTTGTTTTCAAGCTAACTTGATCTGTGATTTACTTTCCTTCATCTGGGATATTGTTTTAGTGTTGTTTCCCTTGTCTTTATGTATAATTTTATTGTTTTAGCATCTTCCGCTAGATACAGTTTTCACTTAAATCTAGTTCATTGTTTTCCATTTTATTGTCACAAATTAGTAGTTAACATCTCTGCAATCTGTGCCATACGTGTCTGCCACTACTTTACTATTGTAACACTCAGCAAAGGCACTCCACTCATTGGAGCTCCGCCTCAAGCTACAAGCTCACAAACACAGATTAGTTTAGGAGTCATTTGAATGTTACAGAAACTGGTTGGACCACTTCAACTGTGGTGAAGAGCAGAGATTTTACTTAAAGTGACAGGTAGCTCAGCAATGCTTTGCGTTATCCCTCACACAGCAGCACACTTTGATTACTGCAGGCTATTGCAGTAAACTGCAGCCTCCTACTGGCAGCCACCGAGCGGCACCACTGCTTGTTTAAGGGTTCCCTGCTGTGAAAAGTCATTCCTCCAACAGCTGAGCCAGTTAATGTTTGTGTAGTCTGTGCTTCTGAATCTTGCCGACTGCCTTTTGTAGCACATCTCCACCTAGTGACAGCCTATGTGTTTGACAGACGGTCTTTGCTAATTGCAGCATTGAAACGCCAAAGCAGCACCAACAAATAAACAAAATCTTCATCTTTTTAGAGGAAATAACATGGGTGGCAGTCTGCACATTCTGAAGAAATAAGAAAATAATGAGGCTAAATCATACTCTGATAACCACATACACACATTACACCTGTTGATCCCAGGCTCAGCAGGTACCTGAGTTCTGGTGTCATGACACCCTGGTCTCTCCTCTCCTGCAGGACTTTGCCAACACCATCCCCGGCCACGGCGGCATCATGGATCGCTTCGACTGTCAGTACCTGATGGCCACCTTCACACACGTCTATATAGCCAGCTTCATCAGGTAAGAAGAGGAATGGAGGCTCAGAGGGAGAGGTGTCTGATAGTGACATCTAAAAATGTGTTATCGAGTTCCTTTCAGCCATTTAAAGTTGTATATGTTCGTATATCAGTTCTCATAAAGCTTCAGATGGCTGTGAAATAAAAGGAACTTAGAAACACACCAATATTTAGAAAACTTAACATTATTACTGCAGTATAATCATGACAGCAAGAGTCAGACAAGAGTAGAAATTACAGTTTGTCACTGATGAAACAAACGTATCTACAACCAAAAGTTATCATTTAGTGTAAAACCTAAGTCCATAATGTCACAGCAGGAAACGCTCTCTTGTCTCTCAGCACCTTAAATTACAGCAGTCACTTAAACTATCACTAGCCAACCTAAATCTGTTAATAACCACTTTTATTGTGATAGTTGGTCACTTGCCATATCACGCTGCTAGTATGTGGCTGGTGATGATTTCTAAAGCAGGAACCTTAAGAAACACGACGGACCGCTATGACCTGCAAGGCGAGGGTCATGTGACCAACGGAGACAATCGAAGGCATCGGGAGGCTACTTATTGGCAGCCTTGTTAGCTTGTGTAACGTTACTTGCATTGAAGAAAAAGGTTAACAGTGAAGAAGCACATAACAGAACTGCCTGGAAAAGTAGTAAAACACCTTAAAGCAAAGGGAAAAAGGCAGTAAAGTTTATTAATCAACCTGCAGAGTTGAGCAGGCTCTGTTTGGTTTTGACAAATTGTGATTCGAAGAATGAAAAAACTTTCAAATGTAAAAAGGAAACAAAATAAAGACTTGTAGAAAGCTAAGGTCCCTTCAAAATATGGCATCGTACCCTCCATGAATATTCATTCAAACATAACTTCTAGTTAATCAAAGTTTCAAAAACTTTTCCCTCAAATCCTTAAAAGTGTGTATGCCTGTCGTCTGACATAAAACAACATCATTAAACCCACAGTCAGTGTGGTCTATTAGATAACACTGTAATAGCTCACACAGCCAATAGCGGTCAGCCGGCAGATGATCTGCTAGCTCAGCTATGCTGGTCTGTCATGTGACCCTCGCCTTTCAGTTCCCTTCTGGTTAGCGGTCTCTGGAGAGTCTCTGGGGAGCCTTTAGGTCTCCCCAGAGACCTAAAGGCACAGAAAGAGCTGAAGAGAGTTTCTGTTGAATTTCCTGGTTTGTTGATGTTGTCCTAGAGGCTGTTTTTCACTAACAATCAAAGGAAGCTGTTAAGAACCTCTGTTGGTCCATAAAAGCTCCAGAGTTAGCATTTTTCATACTCTTGTTTCTATTGTGGTCACTTTTTTTTCCACTTTAATTTTTATTGATGATTTCAGCATGTATAAAGCTATAAAACCAACAGAAGAACATGTAAACAGACAAACAAACCTAGAAACAAAGAAATAATATAGAAAAAATGGGGGTTTTGTTTGGGAGTTACTTTTTTAGCAGTCCATCCATTCTCACAGTTTCGTCAACTAAATCAGTTGTCCTTTCCGTAGTCTTCGTCGCTGTTTTGGGTCCTGAATAATGTCCATTTCTCCCACTTTTCTTCCATCTGTTCTTCTTGTATTCTCAAACGATGTGTCAGTTTTTTCCATTATGTAGATTTCCTCTACTATCTCCAGCCATTGCTCCTGGGTAGGGGGATCCCCTTTACCCCATTTCCTTGGGAAAGCTCTTTTACTAGCTATTAACACTACTTTGACCAGATACCTATCCTTTATTTGTACATTTTCTTCAGTAAAATTTAAATTACACAGATAGTACCACGTAGCTCATAGGGATATCATATCCTAGTATCTATACCATTTTCCACATCTACTCCACACTCTCTCCAGCATGGTAGATTTACATTTAAATATTTACTCGACCGTGATATAAAAAATAAAAAACTGATCACATTTTTCCAAGAGAATTCCCTCGTGGTCACATTTTTTAATTGTTGTCTCGCAGGGGACCGAACCCAAGCAAGGTGCTGCAGCAGCTGTTGATGCTTCAGCCCGAACAGCAGCTCAGCATTTTCCACACTCTGCACTCCCGCCTGAGAGAGAGGGGCATGCTCCCCCCCGCTGCTGCCCAGGCTGAATGAAAGACCGCCGGCTTCACGGGGTGACGACTGGAGAGTGCGTGTGATGGTTTGGAAAGTTTGTGTAAGCATGTACACACACACGCACACACACACAGGTACACACACTCTTTAAGTATGGCTGTATGGTGTGTGTGATCCGAGGCCTCTCTCAGAGTGTCCATCATCATCCTGCCGGCTCTTCATTCGACCTCCAACCAGCTCAAAATCACAACTTTGAACCTGAGGTGACTCTCCAGTCTACGTGGAATAACCTTGTAGTAAAAAAAAACAACAAAAAACACAGTAACACAACAACAACAAAAAAGGCGGCTTTGTTGCTTTGGACCGGCAGTTAAACTACAACACGCTTCATGAGCAAACAGGCAGTCCCCATCCTAAAAACGTACAGACTGAAGATAAAATGTCTTACGGAACAAAATGGACTCTAAAGCACATGGCTTCCTCAGTGCAGGTGGATGGCGGATGTGCAGTTTCCCTGTGGATGACAAATATTGCACTGACTTTAGCTGAACAAATGGATTTAAGAAGCTTCTACCAGCATCAACTGGGCCCAAAGTGTTGGGCTCGTGGACCTGAGCTACAGCAAAACAGACTGTTGAGACTTCTGGGGTTTGGGTGAAGCAATGATGCAGGAGGGTTGTCAAACATACTCTAGATGCTGTTTTATAGACTACGCTCTATTTAAAGGTCCTAAACTCACAGCATAACAAAACATGTAGCATGTACGCTGTAGTAGCAAGTCCTGTCTTGGGCTACTGCTAAACTAAGCCATGTTTATTCTCTTCTTCCACAGCGTGAACTTTTAGCTTTTAGGTTTTCTGTCTAAATCTAAATGACTTGCACAACTGAAGTCAATAAAATATTGACTGTAGGCATGTTAACGCAGAAACTAGAGCATCGGCACTCAAGTTAAAGTATTGTACATAAATATACTGGAAATATTTAGCTGAACAAAAACCTAATACATATTATTATAACTACTTGTGTGACCTGCTGGGGAAAAAGAAAACATTTTTAAGCTATGAGAAATGATATGCAAAAAAAAATAAATAAATAAATAAGAGATGTAACTCATTTGTAGCCTTCAGCATGAACAAATTAGATTTTTACGAGGTTAAGGGATGTAGATTTGATCTGAGGTTGCTGCTTTAGAGGGTTTGCTGGGTGACCCTTTGCTAGAGATTGTAAAAAGAATTTTAAGGAATAGTTTGACATTTGGAAAATGGGCTCATTCTTATTCGAGAATTCGATTAGAAGATTGACGCCACTCTCGTGTTTGTGCGTTAAGTATGGAGCTGGAGCCGGGAGGTGAACACGATGAAGAGCAGCACAAAATACTACAAAACAGCTCACTTGGACGTTACAGACTACGTTGGGATGTAAATAATCACAAGTTGAATTTTCTAACCTGGTGTTCCCGTCCTCTCTGACTTTTTTTGCCATGCATGAATTACATAACTCCGGGAATTCAGATATGTAAAAATCAATCACTTTTCCTCCATTTTTCTCTACAGTACAGACACCATAACTTCTGCCTCCCGTCAATGTCAGATTCTCATTAGATTAGATTATTAGACCGTCATTGTGGAGGTTAGCTTAGGTGGGATCAAAGTTTAATTAAGCTGAACTTTGGCTGCAAAGCATGTTGGAAAATCAGCGTAGCGCACTGCTGTGGCTCGCTCAGCTGCCTGGGAGAGCACAGCTGATCTCCTCAGTGGAAATAACGACCTCGCTCTGCTCATTGTTGAACTTGCGCTTTTGGTGTGAACGCCCTGTGAGGTAGCCACGTCTAAAACTACATTAAACAAATGTGTGAATTTGTGACTTTGAAGGAAGGGCAGTCGAGCTGTTTCCCCCTGCCTCCAGTCTTTATGCTAAGCTAGGCTAATCACCTCCTAGCTCTCGAATTTGTACTAAACCCACATACATAAGAGTGATATTGATCCTTTTATCTAACTCTCGGAAAGAAATCGAATAAGCGTATTTCCCAAAATGGTGAACTATTCTTTTAAAAGACTGTGGTCCTTTTTAAATGATTTAAACAATGACTTTAGTTGCACTGTAGCAGTTGGGGTGGGGTGGATGCATCAGACCACTCCCACATCCTCAGACTTAATGTTTGTTAAACTGTTAAAAAAAATCTTGCTATTTTAAGAGTCTTCTTATGCATTAAATCACTGTTAAATTATTACATTTTAGAATGTAGTTTGCAATATAAGATGTTACCAATGATAACATTTGGAGCCTATATACTGTACAGTATGTGAGAGTATACAGTACTGTATTTACACATATCTTTTAAGTATATAAAAATCGGATACTCTGGGCGGGTGGTTTTATCAGCAATATATTCATCATATGCAAGTTGCAGTTTGATTCCTTAGGATATGGGTTGGATGATTTAATTCTGCAGGAAATCTGTGGCATTTATGATTAATCACATGTTCAACAGTGGGAGAAATGAGACATTGCATTATAAGCGTGTTACAAGGCTGCGTTTGCGGCCGACAAGATTCTCTTGATTGAATCCAGATCTTTTCAGAGAGAAATGTTTACCAAAGCACTGTCTGATTAACACTGATTTCCTTCCGTTATTGAAAAAGCTCCCGGGCCCAGGTCCAAAGATCGCCTCCTTCCTATTCTGACATGCTCTTTGTTCTGAAGAAAACGAGGAGAGATTGGGAGTGGGCTGCATACTGGAGTGCTAACATTTGAATCTGTGGCCTGTGCAATGTGCGTCACTGTGTTCTGTTCACTTCCTTCAGTTGGTGGACAAAGAGAATTTATTTGTCCAGTTTGTTCTGTTCATGTTTTTCTCATAGAAGTGCATTTTAGCGTGTTTTCCCCCATCTGAAGTGAATGAAGGGTGCTGGGTGGATTTTTGGGACCAGCTGTATTGTACTGTATACATCTATAACTGAACCACACACATTACTGCTTTACAGGCTTTTCTGTATCCAACCTTCACTGTCCAACTTACATACTGAACAAGATGAAGCAAAGCATGCAGACATCTGGGCAGAGTTCAGACTAAAGCAACCTGACCAAAAATCAACACAAACAGCAGATGGTCAAAGGATTTAGATTCTTTTTAAAGCTGTTTTATATGGAGTCTGGAGTGTGCCACAAAAATAATTAAACACTTTTATAGATAAATTAATTAGTCAAGTAATCAAAGCTTCAAAAAACTAAGATGTGATTTAAAAGGTTTGCAGCTGAAACTTTACAAAGTTATAAAACTATCATCTATCATTTATTCTTGTCTTAAATTAATTAATTCATTTTAAAAGACTGTAAAAAAAATCTGCTTTTATTCTTTAGTTTCCATTTGATGATCACTTAAATTTAAATGTAATTTTAATTTCAATTGAATCAGAGAAAGATTGATTTCTCAATTGATTATTAAAATAGTTGCTGATTAAGTTTCTGTCAGTCAGCTAATCAATTAATCCACTAATTGTTTCAGCTCTAGTTAGAAGACACATGCCAACAGAATAACAAAAATAAAATTTGAAGTATTTTTCAAATCCATTTAAAAATGCATTTATTCTTAAAAGACAATAGCTTTTTCATGAACACCATCAGTCATTACATGTAAATTGAATTACTTTGCACAGTGTCACTTAAATGCATCGATTCATTATAATTAACAAGTGTATTATTACATTGGCACCCTCGAGCCTCCACAGTTTTAGTTATAGTTCAAATTAGACCTAAGCTGTTGCGTGGACTAACGTATCTTTTTATTCAAGTTATGAAGGTGAAACACTTGTGGTACACAGACATAAAGGTAGGGAAGAAAAGGGTAGTTTTAGCAGCCCAAATGTCAGGTAATGATGCACTGCAGATGTTTGGTCGCTTGTCTTTTTAATTTATCATTTTGTGTATATTTTGTGTGATTTGCTTTGAGAAGAAATGTTTTCTAATGAAAATCTATAGCTTTTGGAGTGGATAAGATTAAGGAAGTATGTTGTTAATATAGGGGTAATACAAAGAAATGTATAAACCACATATTGATATCTTGTTAGGGATATTGTGAAGCTGTTTACTGTATGGAGGTGAATAAAGTTGTTTTTTTTCTTTAAAATGTCTTCATTATGTTTCATGTCTTTTTGATAATGACAAGACGGAAAATTCACTTTCACATTGAAGGAACAACTTCAGATTTATTCACAAAGCTCGACAGTTTGTGATTAGACATGAAAATAAAATAAAAAACAGGATTTTGCACAGTGTGAAAGAGCAAATGCAACGTTTGCACTCATGTAGCTATTACAGGCAGACAACAGCCAAGCATTGAGAACAGGAATCTGTCAAAGGGAATATTTGGAGAGAGACACCTCTGGGCACCATGTTGGAGGAGTGACAACAGGAGAAGGGTCATTTTAAAAACGCCTGATTTCTGAGTGGTAGTTTGGTGTCATCAGAAATGAGGAAGAGTAAAGATCGTGCTGCTGATAGCTAGTGTTGGGACTCAAAAAAGAAGCTACATGTCTCTCTGACTCGTTTATATTAGGTGACAATGTCTGACAAAAGTTTCGTTCATTATTTTGGATCCAAAGAGTGTCACGATGAACAGCAAACAAATACAGACATTCATTCCTCCATAAAATCATAGAAATTACAATCCTAATCAACCAATGCTGATTACAGATCATTAGATACAAATATCCATAAAATAAAGCCGTGCTTGGATCTGGAAGCTGCTGTTAAATTGTCCTTAACAGACTAAAAACAAGACAACAACAACAAAAAAAGCCAAAAATGACAAGTGTCCAACCAATCACAAAACAAGATTTTCACATGCTCACATTCTTAAAAAGCGATAATTCAACAGCATTTTTGTTGTCACTCTTTCAACTCTCTGTGCTGTTTTGTCCCTTGTCGACATATCTTAATTCTTCTCCATCACCTGACAGGTTTCCATTAAAGTGCGTCTCAGATTTGCGTCCCTTTTAATGTCAGTAACAAACGCACATAATTGTACATCATAGCAGAGCACATCATCATTACAGTGACGAAAATGGCTTCAGTATCTCAGGACCATTTAACAGAAACAACAGTGACCCCTTCTGGAGAAATGTACTACACCTGATTTTACAAACCTCTCCATAAAAACAGAACAATAATTAAAAATAATAACATTACTTTCTAACAGAATTTTCTAGAAAACCTGAAATCATTATCACTGAAACTAAAGTCAACAACAGCCATGCGCAATCTGGCCTTACTTACTTACTTTTAAATATACAGTTTAACGGGTCATTTAAGGGCACTGTCTTCCTGAAAGACAACAGAAGAGATAATACAGCATTGTGACATGTTTGAAGATATGATATTACATTCCTGTGGGCATTACACACAAATATCTGAATCAAAATATTTGATAATAGTGCAATTTGAAATTTTATGGCCGTATCCATTCAGTACAATGTTTAAAGTGCCAAAAACGACAGACTTAAACTCATGCTTGTTTGCTAACCGGTAAACTCCAACACTTATATCGGGGTGTAAAGTCTGAAAGGAGAAAACAACTGAGAAAACAAAACCTCCCTTGTCGTATGCTAAGTATTTAGAAATACTTGTTCTCTGGGTAAATAGATCTTAAAACGAAATAAAGGCAGAATTAAAACAATAGCAGTTGGACGGACTGTTCATCACGCCTGTACTTAGCACAGAAAGTGAACTATAATTATCAAAACCTGTTTTTCTCTGTTCTGCTGCACCTTTTCAGGGTGAGGTGTATAATCAGCCAACTCATGACTCAGCCATTCTCATTTTGACCTTTTGCTACTTCATGTGAGCGATAAAATCAAATTGGGAAACCTTGTTGTGGGTCATTTAAAAGCTAGCTTTTGAGTGCTTGAAGATGATCGTTGACGAGCATTAGTATATTTTTCAAGTCGTTTTAAAGAATGAAATGAAACGAATGGATAGGCTTTGGCTGTCAGCATCCTTCACTACTCTGGTCACATCTAATCCCGTGTACACTTGATTCCTCCTCAAGAACCAGTTTAAGTGTAGAAAAGAGAACAAGCTTCTTTTCCACCTGGTTCCCACTTCAAACCCTTACAGTAACTCTTTCAGAGACCAAGCGTTTTAGCGATAATGCCTCACTCCTCTGCCAGTTAGCTTGATTTTCTGTGGCCACTTCCCTTCAAACGAGCTAGGTAACTAAAGCGTTGAACGGCACTCTTGTCTCGTCATCTTCCACTTCTACAACAGACCTCGGGTCGGGCCTATCGGGACAGAAAATTAGCCGTAGCAATGATAGCCCGACACGCACCAACAGCCTCAACACAAGAAAAGCAAAAGGCACTGTAATCTCCATCAGGTGGAAAATTGGGGCGCTAAATTTACTCAAAATGCATGTTAGGAAAAACGTCCCCAGGGCCACGCAGGGGTACAGAGCTAGCTTAGCTAGCATAAACACGTGCTCACGCCCGCCATATCGTACGTAAGGGTGCAGAGTTTCCTGTTCATTGTAAAGCGCGACCACCCAAATAGCGAGCTGGAATATTCCAGCAAAGAAAATGATCACACAGCTAATCTGAATGGCTTCCAGTTCGTTGCGAGAGTTGTGTGGGAATTCGTGTGTTAGCTGGTAGGCTAAAGGCAAACCTCCGACGAACGCCAGTGAGAAGGTGTTCAGCAGGCCCATGAAGCGCGTTGCCTTGGTGACATGGAGGAAGAGCGAGTGGTGCACAAACCAGAGAAGGCCGACGGTGGCGAAGGAACCAAAGTAGGCGAGGTACTCTGGGCCGTAGACCTGCAGAGCTGCTATCAGGCTGCCGCCAAACTGCTTCTGGACGACTGTCGGGTCGGGAACGTTGTCCTCACTAAAAGGAAGGAGCCAGAGAAGAGAGGCTAAACGTTAGGAGGGTTTTCAGAACATTTTCTCACACTATTAATTACACTTAATCCATGAGCAGAATCTACAAACATCCTGTACTCAGACGTATTTGTACAAAACTAATCAGGTACTTTTAGTGTGTTGGATCGGACCATTTCAAAGCAGCTTTGAAGATGAGCTAAAGAATAATTGGGGCACTAGCAAAAACGTTGGGCAGCTTTACATCATGCAGGTATAGCTGGTGCATAAATACCTGTGCATATATTCCTTTGCCCTATGTCTACCCATTCAAGGAAATAAAGTGACACAAACCATATGTCCAGGATGAGAAGCGTTGCTACGATGGCATAAACTCCATCACTGAAAGCCTCCACCCGCTCCTTACTGAGGGGCTCGTTAGGCAGGTAGGTGTAAAACAACATGGAGTCAGGAGTCTCCTCCACCTGACCTGGAATGGACAAGGTTTGGTTTTTAAAAAGGAGGTCTGGCCAGAGTTCGGCACGTGTTTGATACGCTTCTCCTACCTGTCACGAGGAAATCTAGTGCTTACCGATGGCTTTGCTGCGACACCACTTCAAACACTGGGAGATGTACGGCAGGAAGATGACGATCGCCAACAGCACGTAAGACTGAGAGACAAAACGTCACCGCACAGAAGAGATTTACAGCAGCAGCAGTTCAGAGGCGGACGTACATTCTGAAGTGACTGAAAGACTTGCTGTCTCAAAAGAACCAAATTATTGCTGAAACAATTACTCAATCGATCAGTCAATTAATACATTTTGCTAATCTATTGTCATTCATCAAGCAAAAATCCCAAACATTTGCCTGTTCCAACTTCTCAAATGTGAGGATTTTCTGCTTTCCTCTGTTTTATAACTTTATAAATTGATCTTTGTGTTTTCGACTGTTGGTCCGACAAAACAAGACCTTTAAAGATGCCACCTTGGGCTCCAGGGAGTAGTGATGGGCATTTTTCTAATCTTTTTTTAGATTTATAGATTTCATGATTAATCAAAGAACTAATCAGTTTATTAATGTTTAATAAAATAATCATTAGTTGCAGCCCTGAAACATATTACAAGCTGAATCTCTGAACCTCCAACCATCTAATCATCTACTGATGTTCAAATGTTAAATGTAGCGTCCTCAAACAGTTGAAGAAAAGAGTAAATGCCGCCCACCAGCTGGAAGAAGATGAAGGAGAAGATGCTGGCGAAGAAGCACATGATGGGAACCCGCATGATGACTTTGAGGATGTGGTGTTTGTAGAAGGTTTGGTTCTCTGAGATCTGGATCTGCTCGTTCAGCAGGAAGGGACGGCTGAAGGCGTACAGCACAATCACCGACTAGGGAAACAAGGTGTGTAGGATTATGGCGGATGTGATTACACCAAATGGAAATAAGAGGTAACGCAGTTAACAGAATTTTAATAGTTCCACTAGAAAAACAAAGAGCAACAACAATAATTGTTTTTGAGGACAGAATTATTTGATGTACTGATTCATTTAAAAGGCCTCACCTGAATGACGCCCATCACCATCACACAACCACAGAAGAGTAAAATCCCGAGCACGTTCTCAGGGAAGGTTGCCATCAGAGAGAACTGCAAAGATAAGGCACGCACGAATGACATCAGTCATCTTAATGTTTATTTGTGCAAACGGTGCGATTAGCCACTGCAGCGACTCATACTCACTGTGTACGGTAGAAAGGTTATCAGCATCATGCAGGCCTGAAATAGAACCGAAAGCAGAACTTCACGTTAGAAACTTTCATTCACAAGTAAATTACTTTAAAGTTTAACAGCACTGAAAACATGTCTCTTTTCTCTTAGCAGTCTTCCATACAGAGGGAAATCGACTGCATTATTCCTATTTTATTGAGTGTTAATTATGATATATTTGTCTAGGAAATCGGTTACCAACATGCACTGATTTATGTAACACATTGTACGTAGAAACCTTTGGAGTCTCACTTAATGTGATGGTTAACTCTTTCTTTAGCCTTTGTTATGCTAGCTGAGATTAGATTGTATACTTAGTTAACAAAGAACAAGCTGACCAGCTAATCAAACTGTATAAATTGTAAATCAGAGAGGTGATAAAAGGACAAGAAATTAAGTTTACAGAGACACAGTGTCCAGCTGTGTTTATTAACATCTTCAACCCTGTTCTCTGCTCCATACAGAACGTAGACATGTAGGAAGAATGAAATATAACCAACTAGCAATGCATGTAATATAATCCAAAACACTCGGCGATCTCACGGATAGTGCACTCACGAGGTTCAGCAGTGCAAGGCAGTCATCAATGCGTACAATTACTTGGAATAACCTGTGAAATTCAACACAAAGAATGAGGAAGTGATAAATAATAAACCTTAAAACTGCTGGTATACTACTACTACTACTTCTAATAATAATAATAGTAATAGTAATAACTCACTTGATATGAGCAGCCCAGGCAACAGTCACAATCAGAAATGTCATTAAGTAAACAGCAATCTTTGTTGTCAGCAGCAGCTGAACACTCTCCCTCAACTCCTGCCAGACGGACAAACAGATTTAGAACATGATGGCTATTTTAAAGTCAGATCACTACAACATGTGCACAGTCTTACTGCAAAGATTTGTATTATATCTGGTGCACTCAATGCAGAAGTTACAGTGACCTTAACCCCAAACCTGAACAGTAGTTTGAGGAAGAACATGATGATTGTCAAAAATTACCTCATTATCTTCCACCTTTGTGTGGGCCACGGGTAATATCTGTGAATAAAGGACACTGCATTAGAAATATCACATGTTCAGAGAAAGGCACAAGAGACTAAGAATCTGTAGAGACAATCTGATTTCTAACTGACTCATTATGTCGAGGGCCCTCTTATGAATATTTTCATGGCTAAAAAACGTTTTCAATCTGAGAATTTCTATTTGTATATTATTATCCTTCATCTATACTGCTTATCCTCAGAGGGTCGCAGGGGGCTGGAGCCGATCCCAGATGACATTGAGAGGCGGGGTACACCCAGGACCGGTCGCCAGTCAATCGCAGGGCTGACACATAGAGACAGACAAACATTCACACTCACAGTCACACCTACGGACAATTTAGAGTCATCAATTAACCTACCCTGCATGTCTCTGGATGGTGGGAGGAAGCCGGAGTGCCCAGAGAGAACCCATGCGGACACGGGGAGAACATGCAAACTCCAGACAGAAGGGCCCCAGTCGACCGGTGGGTTCGAACCCAGAACCCTCTTGCTGTGAGGCGACAGTGCTAACATCGCCTCACAGCAAGTGAGGTCCTTAGTTGAGCTCAAAGTGAAACAGGTTAGCTTTAAAAGCTCCTCATACCAACTCTGAACTGGGGGTAGACTTTAATGTTCTATTTCCTGAAACGTTTGATTGGTTTGTCTGCGTGTGATGATTATATTTTGTCGGACTCACTCATCTCGTTTTGATCTCGTGAAAATGAAAAGAGAGATGTTGACCTCAGTGAGACTTAAATACAGCTTAATTAACTCTGTGGCACTCCACGCCACAGTCCCGTGTCTTTATAGCTGGAAAAGTGAGGAAGTTTTTGCCCTCTGACGCCATAAAATGTCTATTCTCCAATACAAAACCTTTACAGATCTGGAACTTGCCAAATTCATTTTTCATATTGTGTAACCCCGTTTGTCTGATCACAACATGTGCTCAGTGGTGGAAGAAGCACTGCACATATACTGCATTACAAGTCCTGCAATCTACAAAATAATGAAAGTATTATCAGGGAAATGTATTTAAAGAAGTAAAAGTACTCATGCAGACAGAATGGCCCCTTTTGGAGTGCTGTATTATTGCACAGTATATGATATTATTGGATTAGTATCACTGATGCATGAGCAACAGTTTAATGCTGTAGTTTGTTAAGGTGGAGCCTATTCTTGGTAGTTTTATCTATTACAATCAATGTGCTGTCAGATAAATGTAGTGAGGTAGAAAGTTTAATTTTCCTCTGAAATGTAGTGGAGCAGAACAAACGAAAATACTAAAAGTAAAAGCCAGTGTTTCTCCAGTGCTTGTGCAAGATCTTTACTAAGCTGAGGGAAGGATAAGAAAGCGGTTTTGATGCCTCCACCCTGCCTCGGTGTCTTACCATGACGGTGGCGATGATGGAGATGAGGGCGTCGCTGTAGGCCAGCAGCCTGTGGGAGGACTGGGTGCTGCTGTGGCCCTCTCTGTCGGACGGGGTGGCGCTCTCCAGGAACGAGGAGGAGGAGGCTGCGTGGCTCCTCGCGCCTTTCTTCTCCATCTCCTCCTCGACGTGGTGCTCTATGATCTCGCTGTCGTCGTTTTCCCCCATGGTGGAGGTGGTGGAGGCGCTAGAGGACCGCAGGGGACGCAGCGGGGACCATGGACACGCCGGACGGAGCTGTTTGCAAACAGCCGAGAGACAGCTGACTGAGGGCGGGGAAACGGGAAGCAGATGCCCGGTTGTTTTCCTGTTGTCGACAAAGATCGTAGACTGAGGGAAGAGTAGCCACTCGGCGCTTAAAAACGGATCCAGGTGTAAGATAGATAGCCTACGATAGCGTGCTTACTAATTCTAACACCATAATGATTTATTTTTACTTTCTTTCTTACTGTTTTTTTTTTTAATTTAGTTTGGGCTGGTGTAATCTTTGTTTATAATTTAATTGTGCACTTTGTGTCCAAAAGGTACTGCAGAGTTTTGCCTTATGTTCACAGGTGCTCGACAAAACGCATTGTGTGCTCATTTTGAGGCATAATTAAAGCATTGACACAATTTTTTAAATATCTTTTAACACTTTTATTTTTTATATGAGCGGCAAAACTACCATATTCTGTATGCAGGTGCATCCTTTATTTCGCCATTGTCGTATCAAAAAAATCCGAGTAATGAGTCTGCAGTTTACAGCGGCATGTTTAGTCCTCAGTGAGCCAAGTCATCTGCCCACATCAATAACAACACTATAACATAGAACAAAAATCTTGGCATTATTCCTCAGCCATCTGCTGCTTTGAAGATATTTCCTACATTTTTATGCTGCCCTGCCAGTGTTAACATATTCCATCTGGTGTACATGAGGTAGATACAAAATCATACAAAGGTGGCAGCCTGTTTCATCTTGCATCACTGAATGGGAAAGTTATTAGGTTGGTTTATCTGTATTAATGTCCTATCATAGCGTTTTCATATATAATAGAACGCATTCGTGTTATAATTGGTACCTGAATGAGCAGGCGGACATGGCACTTGCAGCTGCAATGATTGTTTGGACCATGGTCCCATTTGTTCATGTGTCATTTCCCAACAGCAGACTTTTGAATGTGGCAATTTAGTTCTTGGATGAAGGGACAGAGTGAGACCTCTGTAGCATGCATCTCCTCTCTGATGACTCTACTTGGAGCTGGGTAAAGAAGAGTTTCCAAGAAGCCTTGTTTGCAGGTAAAAACACGTATGAATATATACAACTGGTGCACAGTAGGGATGTTGCAAGTAATAATTAAATTAGATATTTTATTTTTTTAATAGCAGTAGTATCTCATGAGAAGAACTGGCGGTATCATTGCACTGTAACTCACTAAGTACACAGAAAGATGGAGGGATTAGTGCTGAGTGAGGTGACACCTCCACCCTGCCACTGGGAGGCAGTGGTGGTGCTGGTGTTCTGAATGAATGCCATGGTTATATCAGAGCCTTTTTTTTTTTTTTTTTAGTAAAGAATACTTGTGTGGTTACTGCACTTATATTCAGATAAATGCCACAGCGTGTCTGTAATTCCACACCTGACAGGAAGTCATTTCATTGTATTCAGCTCTGCTCTGTTAGCAATTGTGTTCCACCTGTCCTGAAGTCTGTGGTGATATCAGCTGAAAGCCGAGCAATCATGGTGCACTCAGCGAATAATATAAACTCAAATACATGATTGTAAGAAGTATTACAGTATATACTACAAATTTGAAAAGAACGTAACTGAATTCATAACAATGTACTCATTCCTGTGTATTATTAAGTTGGTGTCATTCTACAGCTCTTAGGATACACTTGTGGCCTTACTTGTGTAAATCTGTAGGAAAGGCCTGACAGAGCGGCACATTCAGATTAGCTTCCACATTGAGGGAGTGTAATGAGATTACAGTACATGTCTCAGTGATGCAGACGAGCTGGAAAAATAGACTGGTGGAGGTCTGTTGTAGTCTGTTATGGTCGCATGGTTTTTACCAAGTGCAGATTAGACATGAAGCACTCTTCTGCCTCTAGAGGGCGACATTATACTGTATCTGGCAATGAAGAAGATTCAGCTTTTTTGTCCTGTGTGAGAACTCAACCTGTTGACCTCTAACTCCATCAATGTATTTCTTTTCAGCTCTCCATTAGCAGGGGACTGCAGAACATTTATTAAAAACAAAGGCAGAACACCTGTGTTATGAGTAAAAGTACAAATTAATAAATGAAGAGAACTAAATAAGTATATTGTTCACATAAATTAGTAACTTGTCCCTTTACGTCTACCACTCTCTCTTGCAATATAGTGTACTGTTTTCAAGCTAGGACAACTTTGGAAATATGAATGTTTCCCACTAAAAAGAAAGTAAAATATTCTTCTGACACTGACACGTTTATTGGCAGGCAGTGAGGGATAAGGATTTTGAATATACCTTTTTCGCTTTCTCGCTTCATCCCCCCCCCTGTTGTGTTGACACTCTGCTGCTGGCCCTGTCAGCCTCAGGAGCCCCACACGGTAGAGCTGTGAGCTGGGGGGTCAGGGATAGTGGGGCAAAGCCTGGGGCAGAGTCTGGAGTCTTGAATCTGGCTTCAGTCCCGGCGTTTCTACACCAGTCTTATTCAATCCAGGTTCGAGCAGTGCAGCCAGTGCCTTAAGGCGGCACCTTGGGCTGTCTCTCCTAATGATGTCTCTGCAACCTGAGGTCCTCCTCCGTGAACCCTGCTCATGCAAATTAGTGCAGAGTCTCTCCACTGATCCACCGTAATCAGGCAGCCATTTTAAAGGGCAATAAGTCAGATTTTAGCAGCAAAAAATGAGTGTAGTACAGCTGCAGGGGGTTGATCCCTGCTAATGCAGCTAACTTTCAGTACTCATCGCCTTGCCTGTACTCTGCTTTTGAAACACAAAACTCCCTGTGTGTGGACTATGAGGACAATTTCCACTGCAAAACGATTTAAATACAGAAACAGTCACTGCAGAATTCATTCTCTCCACTGAACTACTTTTGTACTTTTGGTTGTGTCCCCAAAATAAACTCTCATAAATTAGTATTCTGTCTTTTCTGCTGTTGTTTTGTATTGAAATACACCCATTTGTCTCTTCTGTGTGATACTCAAATATTAATAGTCTACAGTACTGATCGAGAATAGATGCAAGATAACATTGGACATGGGCGTTGCTTCATAACATTGGGACTTCATCATTCTACCACTGTATCCACACAAGCAGTGCTAAATCGAGGAGGGGGATCAGTGGACAACTGAGGATATAAAAGTCTGCCTGCTTTAAGCCGAGTTAAATACATTTTGTGTGGCAGCTGGGGGCAGCGGAACAAAACAAAAACACATTACTGACTTTATCATATTATAAAGCTAACATGTTGGCAAACAGAAGCATATTTGCATATCTAGCAGACACGCAATAACATTAGCATTCATTTGGAGTCATGCTTCTGGCCACCTGATGAATCTCCAATACTCACTCTCCTTTTAGCTCTAAAAATGCTCCACCATGTTCACCAGCTAGTGGCTAACTTCTGTTTGCCGTATGTTGCTGGCCAGGTGTTTATCAGGGCTTTTTCACTGATAACAGATTCCTGCTGCAGCTGGAAATAAAATTGTGGAGTTTTGCGGGCAGGAAAACCAAAACAATGATCTGAAAGACCCAAAAACACTTCACACAGAGTTGAAGGGAACTGCAGAGGTGGGTAATAATTCTCTATAGGTTTGTCACAACGAGCGACTTCTTTCACATTACACATCGTCACATTACACATTGTTAATATAAAATATAATGATGAAGTGCAGCTTTAAGTTTAAAAAATGCAAGGCATATGGGATGAAAGAGGTTACAAAAACTCTGATAAACCCTTTACATCTCATAAAGTCTATGACACTCCAGTGCTGCCTTGTAGCGTTTGTATTTTACACAGTTTTGTACCAAGGAGATAATTTGTCCTTGCAGCCTTTTCATCTTGTCCCTTGTTAGTTACATTACAATCAAGCAAACCAATCAAGACAACACAAAGGGAAGTGATCGTTGAAGCGAACGGCTGACATAAAAGCCCCCTTTTACTGTCTCCAAAAGACATATTTAATGAGTGAGAAGGCATTCACTGCATGCAAATGTAGCCTAGCAACTAAGAGCTACCAGCAACCCCATACTGAGGTGTTTGTGAGCAAATCATAAGACAGGCAAGTCAATCATCACCACTTACACAGGAAACCTTACATTAGCACTTGCCAAAAGGTGCCATTTTCAGGATCCTCAAAGTAAGTGAGTGAAGTGTTTCACTCTAAAATATTTTATATTTGTTCTTGAAAGAAATACCAGAAATATTCACAACTAAGAAGTACAAAAGGCAGCTTCATTACATCCTCAAAATGTCAGAACGGTTGGTTATTTACACATCCAGCAACATTTTAGCTCTGTTTTTGGTCACTACTGAGGTAAACATCTGGCTCTTTAGCTCCTAAATGCTCCACTGTGTTCACCAGCTAGTCTCTTAACTGTGTCTGTCTGCTGTTTGGTGCTGAGCAGGTAGTGTACAGTGGGTTTTCAGGGTGTTTTTCTCTGAAAACAGCTGCCTGCTGTGGCTAAAAAAGACTGTGAGAGTGAACCAAGACAGTAAAGTTGCAGCTGGAGAGCTAAACAATGAGCTGAAACTCACTATAAAGCTCCATAAAGTCGCTGCAGATTCAAGTGATAATTCTCTGTAGGTTCATCACTACGATCGACAACTTCCTATATGGTAGATTCATATGGAATATGTAAATAGCAAAAAACAACTGACCTCCTCCAGTGAGCAGACAATTATGCAACAGTGCAGATTGTGGATTTCATGGCTTAACCCCTTCCTCCAGACTGCAGATTAATTCAAGCTCATTTTCCCAACATGTGGTGGAACATTTGTGATGCCACACATCTGGATGAAAAACAAACAACGAATTTGTAATATAACATTTTTTGTGTCCCTTCTCATATGAGCAAAAACAACAAGAGTGTAATTTTAACTTCCCTAAAAAGCACACTGTTCTCCCGAATGTCACCTAATCTACTACATGTTGAATGAGTTGGGGATTATTTCTCTGTGAGACAGCTGCCATGGAAAACTGGAGGTAAACAGGCAGCACAGCCTCTCAACACTGCTAAGCTTCTTTTGCCGTGAAAGAGTATTTTCAGGACAAGCTGCTGCTCAGAATGGACGAGTGTTTTTGTGAAATCATTGAATCAGTGATTGGAGCAATGTGGAGAGAGAGAATCAATGCATCATGTAGTCTGAATAATGAAATATTGCTGATGCAGGCTGCTGTTTTCCCTTCAGGTCCTTACAATATTGACATATAGGATGTTTCGCTCATTGATCATCTTACCTAACATCTTATAGTATGTGATGAAAGGATCAGCACACAATTACAGTCTGTATCTTTGGGAGGTAGCTCAGCCCACCAGTTAGCTATGCATGTTCAAGCTTTACATCACATTTTAGAACATAAACTGTACTAATTAATGTCAATATTTTTTCCCCAATAAGGTTACTCAACACACATTCACATTTTGAAGTTATCCTGTACAAATTCTTCTACTGCTGGCAGCTAAGTCAGTGAAATAATAATGGTTTGAATGCCTTGTTCAATGGTGACTTGCCTGAAGTTGCTGAAGGACAGGAAAGTATTTGTCACATTTACATTTCCTGCAAGAACATGAAACCTGATCATAACATTAAAAACACTTCACCTCAACACAAATCATCTGAAACCACCAACTGAACAATGAAGACAGTAAACCACCCTAGAAAAAATAGCACAAACCACCAAACTAACCAAGCAAGGACAGAAAGAGGTGACCAAAAAGTGACCCCCAGTTGCACCCAATCCACACCACCAAAAACATCAGAAAGCACCAAAAACACCCATCCTAAAAACATTAGACTGCCAAACTAAAATCAAGTCCCAATATCAAAAACCATTAAACTACACCACAAGAAAAAATACCATAAAACCCCAATTCATACCACCAAAATAGCATAAACCACCACAGTACCCTTCCCACAAACATCACAGACAACAAAACCACATCACCAAAGCAAAACAGGCCACCAAAGACCTCTAATTCCCTGGATGGAAAATACAAAGAAAAACACTTTACACACAAATACCTTCGAAAACATCAGAAACCACCAAACTACCCCGGGGAAAGTCCCCAGTTTTTGACATCACATCAAAAGCTATTTCCCTGGAGAGACACCCAGGTGGAAGCCCATCTGTTGAGGAGCCATCTCTGTGATAGCACATCAGTCTTCGTTTCCCATTTCCCCCTCCTCGTTCCATCCTCCTGGCCCTTTCCCTCCTTTCCTCCCCTCCTCTTGTCAACCCCATATGAGTGTTCACATCCCATGATTGAGACATTACTGAGTCTGGGACATTGTAGTCAGACTGTTGACTGCCCCCCTCCCTCCCACAACCCAGCCTTCCCATCCCCAGATATGAGCTCTGATACCTTAATCAGTTTTGACAGGTGAAGTGGCTGCCATCACAACCCCTGCTGTCTGGATTTGCAGCTCATCACCTCGACTTAATAAACTCTGTCAGATGTAACAGGCCTGCTGACAGTGGCTCCTTCCTTCAGAAACCCTGTTATGACCACAGTTCATTACACACACTAAAATACACAGGGTTAATGCAGGACATGTCCAGTTTTGAGACACATGTTTTTTATCCACACTACAGAGATTGTGGCCCATGTGGAAATTCTGAAACAATATCCATCCATCCATTCATCATCGGTACTCACTGATCCTGTTTCGGCAGTAGCCTGTCCCAGCATGCATTGGGTGATAGACGAAATACACACTTGACAGGTTGCCAGTCTATTACAGGGCAAACACATTTTAACAGACTCATGTTGTGACCCAGTTCAGATGCTGTCCCCAAATCAGACGGTCTAGAGACCAAAACTATGTAACGGGCTGAAATGTATATGCCTGTGGTAAACTGGGTGCTTGATACCCCTGTTTACATTGAACGTTTGATGTAACACATGATGTACAAGCGCCAATGGTAAATATCTCCACATAACTTTGTAATGGCCTGTGATGATCAACATGTCCAAGCTGCTACACTAACAAGATTTTATTAACAAGAGTTCCATTATTTACATCTCGCAGTTGCTTTTTCATTGATCGAGTTCATGTGATATATGTACTAATGATCGATGAGCTCCTGAATGCATATCTCATAAATTAGATGTGAGCACGTCTAATTTACCAGACTTAACAAGTTGACAAGGAGTACCCGAATTCTGCATTGACCAACTGACCAGAACACTATGGATGCTGAGGACTACAAAGGATGCACCAGTTGTGGCTTCCAAATTGGAGAAAAGAAGGTTGAATTACTCACCAGCATTTGGAGGAGCCTTTGCAATGGCGCAGGCCATGATTGCCTGTTATGACATATTTATCTAGAAATGCAGACTTGAAGACCAGGCCACCAAACGAGCAGGACTTTGGACTGAGGGAGAAAACCAAAACAGAAGAGAAGGCCAAAAGAGTGTCACTCAAAAGCAGTACAAAATGTTTAAAATCTCTTGTGTCGGGCATTGAGTCAGTAGCTTTACACCAGTTCACGTCTCTGTCATTCATCAGACATTGAACAGCAATTTCAAAAGAATCAATTTCAGTGTTCAAAAGGCCCGTATAGTAGCCTGACTCACAGGAAGTAGACTTTGGGTATAAGCCTGGAATTGGCCGACTATTTCAGTCGGAATATCTATCTCATACCGCTATCTGCATGCTACTGTTTTGCAAGGGCACTGTCGCTGCATCCTGGGCTTAATGCCACCCAAGACGACTGTGATTGGTTTAAAGAAATACAAACAAGCCAGAGTGTTGTTTCCCCCCCCCCCCAATACCTGAATGATAATGGGTTCAGGCAGACCTTTCTCCAGTGCTGGCACAGCATTAAAACGAAGTGTGGAGATAGGCCTGGCTATGCAAGACTACCCATATAGTGACATCAATCTGTTATGTGCATATGGTCATAGAGACAGCATCAAATACTGATTGATACTTTGACTATAAGAATTCATTGTACCCACCATAAATTCAAGCTGCCTCCATTCTTTGTTAAGAAGCACACAATCAAACTAAAAGGGGATGAATACTTGATACCTAAAAGAAATATCAGGGTACTGTTGTGGACACAAACCAGAAACCCCATCTCAACTTTCAAAGGTCACTTGAGGAGTGTAAATGCTTCAGGTGATGTTCAGTGGCAACAGTTCTGCTGTAAGGTGACGAGATGAGAGGTGACACGTACTAATACAGATATATTACTCAGGGTCCTGTCATCAATAGCATCATTAGTGACTGAAGTGGTGATGAACTGTGGTGTTACTCGGAAAATTAAAGCAACATTTCACTTTGGGGCCACATTTTTACTTTCTAACACATTTCAGTTCAGAGGAAGTCGCTGACTGACATGAACTGCCTCAGGGTTCGGTTTTTATCACGTGCACTCTGGCCTTATCCTCTCCCACCTCCCTGTGTTGGTAATTACAAAACAGCTAAATAATCTCTTCAAATATATCACCCTGCAGAAAGAATGAAATTAATTACTATTTTACTATGCAATGTTTGTGTTGTGAAAAATAACTTGTAGACTTTGTTTAAATGAAAAAAAGCTGGGATTAGGAGCCATCTGAGCAGCATTTAATGTGGCAGCACATTCAATTTATTGGAAAAGCTTTGGGGTATGTGTTAAATGTTCACAATCTCATGGTATAATATCAGTCACAGGCAGTTCTTCAGAAGATAAATAGATAAATTAGAGAAATAAAGGTTGTGATCAGAAGGTTGCTACTTTATTAGTAGCTATGATTTTAATTTGTTATTGTTTTTTTTATCATTTCAAGAGCATTGAGAAACTCGTGATTATGCACTTCAAATAAACCTATTTACATTTGATTTCACAATAAATGGAGAAAAGTGTTGAGGCAGACAACTTAAGTCACGCTTGCATCAGATTGGCATCAGCGATTTTATCCGTGTTTCGCAGTCATCAGCTGTTTGGCTATCAGATAACTAGTAGCATCCAACCTGCTAAGTTCTCCCAGCCTTTTCTGTATTCTGTAACCATTTGCTATGACTGAAATAATTAATTTGAAGATCTCTGACTGAAATAACCCTTACCCTCAGTTCCTTTAGGAACGCTGCAGTCAGTGTGAAAGAAAGCACTGTTAAAAAGTACCTTTTATGCTCACTAAGTCTTACCTGGGCAAAGAAAGTGTAAAAATTCATTGTATTATGCAGATATGATGAATATTAATGTATCGTTTTCTCCTAAATGACACCTTTGACTCATTTCTGTCTCAATCGCTGCTCAGTTGTTAATCTCCTCATTTATGTTCTGGTCATGTGTTGGTGCCCAGCCGTGGTCTGACTGGGCAAACCTTTCAGTCTGCATCATGTCACTTTCTAATATGAAATGTCAGAGCTGTCGAGGTGTGATTACAAATCCCTGCCATTAATAAGAGTCTGGAAGTGAGAACCAGAGTGGAAGACCTCATCACAGAGCGAATAATAACCAGTTATTACACCATCATAAGAGTTTTCTTCCAAAGGCCTTATTATCCATTTTGGGAGAAAATGCTGCTCCATATTTCAAAACCTCAACTGGGTATTACATCATAAAAGTTTTATAGGATATTGTATCTGATTGAATCAGCCAAGGTGAAGGCCAATCACAATGCGGATACTAAATATCTTTGTTTGATCATTTTTATTTCCGCAAACGTGCAGCAGATTGAAGAACACACTACAGATCGCATGTACTGTAAATTGCTGCTGATCATTTACTCACATACTATAACGTGTTTTATATTGAACATGTCTGTTAACTGTGAAGCCAGAACCAGGAGACAGTTAGCTTAGCTTAGTGAAAAGACTGGAATCAAGGGGAAACAACTAGGAAGTCACTGCTCCCCGCCAAGAAATAGTCACAGCATTTAACTCTCAGTAAAACAACAACTTGTTAATGTTAATTAGTGAGGTTTAGATGAGCTGGTAGACATATTTTTTTTTAACTTTGGACAATCCTAGGCTAGCTGTTTCCCCCTGCTTCCAGTCTTTATGCTAACCTAAGCTTATAGCCTGCTGGCGTTGCTTAACATTTACCAGATAGACATGAGTGGTGTTGATCTTCTCATCTAAATCTCAGCAAGAAAGCGAATATGCATATCTCCCAAAATGACGAACTATTCCTCTAAGACCATTGGGAAACAATAAATTGTCCAAAACATTTTGTTACAGTTCAGCAGCTTTTTAAAGTGACTCAACTCACCTGCTCAATGAAGATGGAGATAAAGTTTGGGAATGTTACTGCCTTCCCATAAAGAAGTAATGTAACATTTAAATTAGGATGTAACATTGTAAACCAAAATTTAAAGAACTTCAAAAACAATTATATTGTATTTGTATTGGATGTAAAAGTCCACAGTTTTTCTGCTCATCCTGCAGCTAAAAGGACATCTTGAAAGAGAGGGAGGCTCGTCCCTGCTGCAGCCGTCAGACCTTTATTTACAATCTGCTGAGTTTACAGTTCCTGCAGCACCGGCCCAGCACAGCGGATATTATTGATGTGTCTATTCGCGAAACGGGAGCGGATTGGCGGTGGAGGTCAATTCCATTACACCTGGCTTGTGTAGTGTCAACATGCCTCAGCCTGAGGCAGACGCTCGGAGAGATTGTTTGGAGTTGAGACGAGATAGGCTTGCTCTTTTGATCAGAGCTCGCTGGGCTGCAGAGAGATTGAGCTCGTCGCTTTGACCTGCATCCAGCTTCACGGAAGAATGGGCACGGCTCAGATATTAGGTTGGACTTCAGTGACACTTGAGGTTGTAAAGCATGCTCGTTGTCATCACCATCCTACTTTACATTCACACAGTTGCATGCAGTCACATCTGGGAGCTGCCAATACAGCCACAGTCTTCTTTTTGGCCATGTTTACACCGCAGGTCTTGATTCCAAACTCGATTGATCGATTCACCGAAATGACAAAAAACACATTTTCTCACTTATCCTGAGTTGTATCTACACATGTTGATAGACTTGGCTTTATTTGTCCCAGTTGTACAATGTCTGTCTTTATGCCTCCACCTTAAAAGAATGGAGCTGAATGGAACTCTGTTTTAGCATTGAAAAATAACATTTAAAAATATCATGTCAACACGTCTTTCTGGAAACAGTTCCAGACCAAATACTGCCTGTTTGTTCTTCCATTGACAAACCTACAGGAAAAACATGACACAGAAGTTTACAACTCTGGAAAATCATTTTCTCTTTTGTCTAGATAAATGTGAGTGGCCGACACAGTGCGCTGCTGCATTGAAGTTAAAGAGTATTTACTCTGGATAATCCTCAGAACTGTGAGCAGTTTTCACAGGGACTATTTTTACTGAAGAAATCATTTCAAAGAGGAGCAGTCTTACATATATATTTTCTTGGTGGCCTCAATTATTTGTCTTGAATTAATCAACAGATTTCACCTTTGTTTCTTTTGATAAGTGTCACAGTAATAATTCCCTCTTGTATCCTGATTACAGGAAAACAACAGATTTGAAGAAAGAAACACTAATTTGTTTTAGCTTATAACCAGCAAATTGTCTGTGCATAAACCATAGATTATGGCTAAACATGTACAGTCAATCCTGACTGACTGGTTTTAGCAAAATCAGATTCTTCCACCAGAGAAACAGGAATGCAATGCCATTGAATCTGACTAGCAGGCTATGAAAGTAGTTCTTTAGCTCTAAATGAATTCACAAAAAAAAGAGTTTTGAGAATTTAAATTGAATAGTCTGATAACCAGAGAGTTCAATTTTTGGTTAAAATATCAAACCATTTATGCATTTCATGTGTGACAGAGAGAAGCTTTTGTTTAAAATGTTCATTTGATTTAGGCTCATATACTAATCTCTTTCTCTTCTCTGTAGAAGAAAAGCTGACTTCAGCTCATCCCAGCCCCCACACATCTGGACCCAGTCTGTGTTTCAGAATTACTGTGTTTTAGCCGGTCAGAAGGAAATTAAGGTGGTAATGAGCCTTTACTTCAAACCCTATTACCCAGGAGTCTTTGCTGCGACCCGGCCCAACCCTGCCTGGCTGCCGTACAGTTCGGTCAAATGGAGAATGAGATGGATCCCTCTTTCCTCCCTTCCTCCTCTTTGGCTGGCTAAAACAACTCCTCTGAGAAGATGGAAGCGATTAATTTGGCAAGAAAATGAACTTAATGAGATACAATTTTCAGAATCCTGAAGAGACTATTTTATGATCTGTGTAGGGTAGATTTTGGTCTGTGATGTATGAGCAAAAGAGAGAGGGACGCAGAACAAAATAATAGCATATACTGTAGAGTATCTGTGTACACATTTATAGAAATATTATTTTCTGTTTTAGTTGTTTTTTGGTCTCTTGCCTGAAGATCCAGTAAAAGTTTTGTTGTTGTTTGTAAGCGCTGTCATTTCCCATATTATGATGCACACATGCTCGATGTTAGCACTGCTGTTCCAGTGCACCGGCTTGGCTGTTTATGTGATTGGAGCTAAAGCTTTGTGTGCCCTAGATAGTCTGTGTTTATCCAGAGGTAGTCGATGCAGAAGTCCCTCTTCATGCATTTATTCTGAATTAATGCTGCAGACACTTGAGAATTATACAGTCAGACCATCTTTTGGTTGAGAAAAGTGCAAAATTAAAATTTCCTTGGGGAGTAAAGAGCTCATGTTATGAGCTCATTTTAGCTTTTATGATTTTGTTTTACTTCTACTTTTAAATTCCTCCATTAATGGGGATAATTCTACATAATCGTACATCTTTGGGCTCATGAAAACTTTCCCAAACACCATTATCTAATGACAAAAAAAGCATTTCTTTTGAATATGATACGATATGGTAGGGTATGGTGTATTGATGCCATACAATGTTGTATTTTCAGTATTGTACAGCATGATATGCAGGGTTTCCTGCAGCAGTTTATACCTGTGGGCTGCCTCACCTGAAATACGGCCCGCCTTCTGTAACCTTGATGAATGAATTATTACACAATGTATTTAACGAGTTAGGCAGTTGTTTAAGCCATCATATAGTAGCTCAGCATCTCTGCTAACAAATGTCTCGACGGAGAGCCTTGTATGACACAGTAAATGTACAGTATGACAATGACAGGAGTTTGATTTAAATCAAGTTTATTTATATATTCCAAGTAAAATCACAAGTTTGTGTCAGAGTGGTTTACAATCGGTGAAACATAAAACATACCTCTGCCCATAGACTCTTGATTTGGGTACAAAAAAAACTCCATAAAAAAACTTCTCAAGAAAAAAATACAGAGAAGCAGAAATGCAGCAGAAAACCAGGAAAGTGCAAAGTAGCAGAGTTACAATATAGAACTGAAAAATAATGCTATATCTCCTGCAAGCTCATCTTGGACTTTCCTGCCCACCTGTATACAACAGATACCACTCCACAGCATCATTACTATCACTACAGTATACCAGGATTCCACCCAACAATGACAACAAGTGCCAACCAGTGGCAAAAGTAGGACTTCCACTGCAGAATACAACTAACATCTATAAATTCTATAGATATAGACTTGCAAGTTAAAGGCGGCTTGACCTACAATCCACACACAAGGTCACACCAGTTCTATCTTTAGCATTTAACACAACCATAAAGCCATTAGCGGTGCTCCAGTGACAGCCATCGCTTCTCTCACCGCTGACTGAGCTTTATTACTCATCAAGGGGATGAAATGATTGTGCCCATAGTCTGTGAAAGCTTATCGGTAAAATTGTGTATGTGTGTGTGTGTGTGTGTGTGTGTGTTCCACATTTACCGTGATCATCAGCTCACCTCAATCATGATTTGTTGACTAAATACAGTTGTGACGTACAGAGATTAAACCTGATTTGTGACACTGTGTGACATTGAGTGAAGTGTCCATAATCCCAGTAATAAACATGGATTTCATACAGAAGTCAGTCATCAAGTCACGTTTACTCCCTGAAATGATTAAAGTTGCACTTATACACTCAGTAAAGCAAGTTAAAAAACAGGATTTGGTAAAATCAAGTTACAGATCATAGAGCAAGTATATTCTAGATTCAGTTAGCTTTGAATAGTAAACACACAGAAATGCAGTGAATTTCCAGTGTGGTCTTCAAGGACCTTTAAAAGGTGCCCTGTGAAGTTGAGACAAAAAAAGAGTTATGTCTACAGTCCTTGTTGCTCACCAAAACGTATTGTGTATCCTTTAGGTCTAACAAATTTGCTATGCCTTTAGTCTGAACACCTACCTTACTCATTATCGTCATCACATCTCAAATTTTATTTCAATGATTACAGAAAACAAGGTCTGCAAAACACAAGATGATCAGTTTAAAAAATGATATGCAAATAGTGAAAAGAATAAAACAAATGTTACTCCAAGTAATTAATATTTTAACTATATTTGTCTATGTGAGACACTTCAAAAGACACGATTCTGATTCTAATTCTCATTTCCTCATTTCCTCTCCTCTCCATCTTCCCTTCTTTCCTCATTTCATCTCCTCTTCTCCCCTGGTTTCCTCTTCTCTCCCAGAAGTGGGTCACCTCACATTGACTCCACTTCCAATCTATCATCTGTGGAGTAGCTTATAATTGCTCTTTAATCTTGACACCACTCGAGTAGCTAGTTGAGAAGTAGCTGTGGACGGGTGAGTTTGTGTGTGTGTGTGTGTGTGTGTGTGTGTGTGTGTGTGTGTGTGTGTGTGTGTGTGTGTGTGTGTGTTGTATGTAAAGGCCAAGCCCTTTGAGACAGCCACCATTAATGGAAGGTAAATCCCCCCTCCAACATCCAGGACTTTCGCTCTTCTCTGATGGATAAGATGCGATCATCCGGAGGGCGAGGGCCAGCCGGTGAACAGGCTGTGGAAAGGGCAGCGACAGTAGGGTAAGACAGGATCAGCACAGAGGATGTTATCATTAAAGAGCATCAGGGGAAGGGTTTTAGCGTCGCGCAGAGTGACTGCTGGGTTTAAGATTACTGCTGCGAATGGGTCTCGCTTTGTGTGAAGAGAGGCAGGAACTAAAAATGTTACTTTTTACTGTTTTTTGAATGCCAGTTGCATATGCAAGTCGGATCACACTTTTTAACAAACATGCACTACTTTACAGGGAACAGAGGACAGGAATATATCTTTAAAAACATATAAAAGATAAAGTGTTTTTATATATGTACATTTGTGTGTGTGTGTGAGTGTTGATGTGACATAACCAGTCACCACCAGGACAAATTCACTGTAGGCGGTTAAAGGCAAAAGTCTAGATATTAAAAGTTAAATGTGCAACATTTTTTATGTTAAACTGCTCCTGTCTTACAAGTAGGAACGAAATTAATGTTCCATTCACACTAACAGCATAACTTTATATAGACAAAGTCGAAGTTGTCTAGTTTGCTCCAAATTCAACAAATGATTCAGCAAAAAAAGCTAAAAATAAAAAAAAGAAGAAAAGAAAAAACGGCTTTAAATGCTATTTGTGCTGTAAATAACTTACAGTCACTGGCTTTTTACTCATCAATTTAATTAGCAACCACAATAAAATACATAGCAAATGAAGTTAAGCTTCACTTTTGATTTAGTTTTGTTCTTATGCTCGCCGATTCTTGCATATTTGTGAGCATAAAGAGAGAAAGAGCATGCCTGAACCAAAACTGAAACCAATTTGTTAACCCACAGAAAGACTAATGGGAGAGCCCCTGAAACAAAAAGATATTTAACACAGCAGTGGGGGAGCACTTTGTCTATAGAAAGATGGACTTGCTCAAACTTTCTGAGTGTCTCCATCGCCTCTACTTTCCCAGACATGAGGGAGACAAGATTTTGGACCATCATGTCAGTTTATGTCACATACAGTCTGGGTCTTGGCATCTTCATTACAGTAGTCAGCTCTTCCATTTGGGACTTATAAAACTGCCTGTGTAGCTTTTAGGTAGATTGTAAGCAGCACTGACACTTGTTTCGAAGCGAGGGCCCCGGTAGGAAATAAAAAACACTTCCACGGAGTTCATGAATGAAGCTGGCGGCTGATTTATCATCAACAGGAATACTGAGATAACAGTGAGAGTGAGGTAGTAGAGCGTTTAATAACAGAGTTAATTGGCTGGCTGTTTTCAAAGTAGACCTGACAGACTGAATGGCAAAGAGATGAGAGAGTGGACAGATGTGTGCCGGGTGACAGTAACAGGTGATGTTGTGCAGTGTGAGTGCAGAATTCTGTGCAAAACCAAAGAATTGGTGAGAAAAAACTGCTCTTAGAGAACATAAACAGCTTCATAAGGCTTCATCCGCCCATCATAATTTGTTGCCATAGCTGACCGTCTTCCTGTAATTTCAAGCATCGGCATCACATGACCAAAGGAACGTAATTGATTGGCTGGATGTTGGTTTGATCCGAGACAGAATCGATTGCTCATCCTTGGTATCCTGGATGTTTAATCTGAATTTGTTAAAACTTGAATTTTTGATTCTGAATTTGTGAACATTAAAAAATAAAAGTGAAAATGAGTTATTAAAAAAATTCAAGAGTTGAATTCAGATACATCATTTCAATGTAAAAAAATTCAGTGCTAGAAATTCAATGGCTTTTAAATTTCAAAATCTGATGAGACAGATTTTCTTTTCTTCCTTAACACTGGTCCGTTGTTCGCCTTGCATGAATTCTCATTACAAGAAATTGTGCGTTTATTACAATGATTATTACATTTTACATCAGAAATAAATGCTTTCTTTGAGAGTCAATGCCCAAAGCTGACTTGTACCGACAGGGTTTTATCTCTTGTGTGAAAAATCGCAGATGTGTCACGCCTCATCTCGCTGCACGGCCAAACGCCATTGACCCTCTTGTCGTTTAAAAACTCCCTCCAGGGGGAAAGAGGAGGAAGGAACAAGATGAAGCCATGATGGGAAGTAATTATGCAAGACAAGACAGCTCACTACATCTTTGTTTACCCTTTTTAATTTGATTCTGTCTCTTTCTCTCGCTCTCTCACATTCGTTCACCTTTGTGTGTGCGCGTGTGTGTGTGTGTGTGTGTGTGTGTCAGTGATTGATAGTGGATGGGAAGTTGAAGATAATGAGGCTTAGAAAGAGATGAAGTGTAACAAATTGGTGTGGATGGAAAAGAAAAAGAAAGAAAGATTTTTCTGTACCTTCTTATTTATAACGTATAAAAGAATGAAAGAGAAAAAAGAGAGAAAGACTAAAACAAAGAAACCAGCTAAATGAAACTGAATGCAAATCGTGTATTTATGAAACATGAAGATAAAATAGTGCTGAAGTCTAAATACCTCAGCGATACTGGGAAAGTCCTGAAAGATGCAAACCAAGACTGATAAAACAAGCAAACATTTACCAAATAACAATGATCTCAAATAAGACATTAACAAAAGAACTATTCTTACTTTCATGTATTTATTCCCGTATTTATTTAGTCTTTCTCATTACCTCTCATAGTGCATTGGATTGAATTGCCTTGTTTGCCTTATTGCCTTTATTGAGTTTTGATTATGTACTGGACAGGTTTACTCACATTTATTCAATTCTGTTTTATTCTTTTCATTATTTAACACATTTAAAAATGTATTGATATACTCAGGGACGTAAATATAGACAGTGCAGGCAGTGTGATTGCACACAGTCGGAAACAAGCCTGTGTTCAAAGAACTCACGTTAAATTAAAAATGTTTTTTGGTAAAATAGTCACCAACAATCTGTAACAATATTATATGATTATTCTACATAAACTATAAAAATAGACTTTAATTAAATGAATAATTTCTTATTTTCTTTCTTTCTGGTATTTTTGTCATATGTATGTTGATGTTGTCCAATGAAGTCTCTAGTTGATCACGTAACGAGACGATACAATATATGGTAGCTAGCAAAATGGTTCAAGACTGACAAGTGTGTGTGTGTGTGTGTGTGCTTCATAACTAGTAAGTAGAGTGCACTGGGCCCTTCAAAACTACCTTACGCCACTGGATATATTTGTTTATTTGCATGTTTATCCCGTTTATCTCTACATGACCAATTTTGTCCTGCAGATTCTTCAGCCATCAGGAGACACAAATGACTTATCGGCCAACAGACGCTCGAGGTTTGTGTTTCAGTTCATTCATTTGTGTTGACTGAAGACTCGAGAGATGATACGTGAAGAAAAAACAAAACGGGAGGAATTCAGAGGCTACCTCTGGATCTGACATTTTCATTTCCCTTGAGATTTCCTTTTTGACATGAGATAGCTGGAAGCATAAATCTCACATCAGATGTGTGTGTTGGTAGATAAACCTTGTGTGTGTGTGTGTGTGTGTGTGTGTGTGTGTGTGTGTGTGTGTAGACTCTAATAATAGTCCTCTTGCATCCAGGAAAACTTGATAACATTTGGTGTGACATATTTTGGTGTGTGTGTTTGTGTGTGTGGCTGTCACTCAGCAGGCCAGTGGGGAATAGGATGGAGTGGAGGATCCATCTGGTTTCAGTCGATGCATGGAATGAATCAAAATTCACATCATTACCCGAAAAATTGCCTGTATATCTCACTTACAGGAGGACACCAGCCCAGGATCACAATTTTTAATCAAGACTCGAGCTCCCCTCGATGAAAATTTCATGGAAAGGGAAATCGTGTGTGTGTGTGTGTGTGTGTGTGTGTGTGCGCGCGCTGTAGTGTTTGTCAGCTCAGCTGTCTGTTTGATGTTGGGAATGATTTCACCTCCCACAACACAACATCTGAGCTCTTGATCAGCCTCCCTCTTTTTTCTCCACTCTTTTGTCACACACAGATATCAAAAGATGTCACGTTGTACATGACAAACAATGAGAATCAAATAAGACAACATCACCAGCGTGGCTTTGACAATTTCATACATTTTTAAGCAGAATTAATGCTCTTTTGAATCTTGTGCCTCACCCTTCAGTGTGCCTTTTTTCCTCCAACCGTTACTGAACAATTACCTTTGTTTGCACCTACATTTTAAGCAATTTACTGATGTTTTATTTTAAGAATGAATGCAAATTTTAAAATATGCCATTTTGTGTGACTGTTTTATGGAAGAAACCCGCGACCTTTCAGTTATTGCAGGTGTTTCTGACCCTTGATTCCAAACCAGCCTTGAGGGGGGCTCCTGTCAGACTCTCTGTCTGTCTGTCTGCCACTGCAGAGAAATAAATCTCATTCATGTACCACGGAATCAGGCTAATGCTAACGTTATATATATACTTTATAATTGCTGCAGCAGCTGCTACCAGAGTTGGTGGAGGTCAACATACGTAATAGACCTGAGTCTTGCCTGTTTTGTCACGGTTAGGGAGGAGTGACAGAAGTCAGCTGAACCAAACTTTCAAATCCAAGCAGACCAATACGAGAGCAGAAAAAGGTGTGTTTACTGTATTATGTATTATGCTAACAAGAATCTATAATGTGGTGTGCTGAAAGTTACACAAACTAGCATAAAAGCCATTTAATATAGCCAAGAATGTTAATGATTTTCCTCCAAATACAATCAAAATCACCTGAAGAAAGTAAACTAACCTGGTAAGACCTCAACAACAATATCTGTTCTGACGCGTGTCTCACAGAGAGATTTGGGGGAAACTCTCTGTATTCCTCTTACCTGCCTTCTGTCTTGACTACATTAATAATAGTGCGGAGCTTCCAGCACTCTGCCACAAATCCTTCCTTATGAATGATTTACCAAAGAGAAGCATATTGCTGCAGGTGCAGGGGGGGAAAACACAGCAGCAGTTTAGTGGTTGTGTTTTTCTTGGTTGAATTTAAAGTTAAATCATTAAAGCACTGAATGCGTTTTGTGTTATAAACCCCAATTTCAAAAACACATCAGAGACCTTTTATAGTTGGTTTTCAGCTGTTATGTGCAGATAGGTGCGTGTATTTTCATGAATATTGATGCTGTGTTCCTACTCCTGCAGGGCTCTTACACAGCGCTCAGGTGACTGTTGATGTTCCTGAATACGCTGCACACATACTGCCAGGTTAGCGTTAGCCGTGCTGTAGGTTTCATTAAGTCACATCTGATAAAGCACCTTAGGGTCAGAGTTCAGGGCGTCCTTAGAAAAACATTTTGCACTCAAATAGTAAATGAACTGTTGAGGTTATTGACCCCAGCATGAAGGAGTTTTTTATGAGGAATCATCTGGGCTCGACTGTATGTATGGCAACATTATATTGAGCCCGGCAGGTATCACTGGGAAATGTTTTAATAATCTGGTCCCTCAAAATAGTAATTAGTGGGCTCGGAGACTAGGACTGCAACTAAATTATGAAAAATGCTCATCACAACTTCCCAGAGCCCAAAGTGACGTCTTCAGATTGTTGTCCGACCAACAGTCCAAAACCCAAGACTCTTCATTTACTGTCATAGATGACAAAGAAAAGCAGCAAATCCTCACATTTAAGAAGCTGGAACCAGCAAATGTTCGACAATCGATTATCGATTATCAAAATAATTGGTAATGTTTTGTGTTAAAAATGTTTTTACAGAAAGCCTGTATTACAAATTGGGGGTGTGGAGTTTAAGATGCTATTGAGTTGCTTTATGGGAAGTGTAGGATGTCTCTCAATCTAATAGATTAGCAGCAGGAACTGAAGTTACTTGTTGTTGTGGCTATTCTGGTCAGTTTAGGAAGAGCATCCAGAGTTTCAGCTAATGGCAAATAGTTTCGTTACTCTGTCTATTAAAGTACAGTTCGAAATATGGAGAACACATCCAACAAGATTTGTCTTTACTCATAGTGAGACTAAACAAATCAGCCCCTGTAATAAGTTGTCACCTTTACACTTGATGCAAGAGGGTTTTAATACCGCTAACCGTATGATAACAGATAATGCACTTAGATACTTTATTCTCATGTCACAGCAGCAGTACACAAATGAACCAAACAAGAAAAGTGCAAATGAACAATATCGAAACTCAAGTACTAAACCTATGAGTTAAACTAAAACGTAAAAAAGTGTAAAAGTATGCCCTTTAAACATGTGCATGCATACAGTGTGCAAATTGCTGTAAGGTGTGCAAAATGGATGTAATCATAAGTTGTAAGTTTAAAAGATGTTTTGCACTTCTAAAGAGAAGGTAAATGTAGGTCCAGTCTGTCATACTGGCAGATTAACAGTAACTTTTTTGACTAATGATGATTCTTATTTCTTATTATGAGGTTTGTTACCAGCAGGTAATATGAGTGAAAGCTACAGTAAACAGACAAAGGCTAAAATGCAACAACCAGTCATTTTCTGCTCAGGTCTTCACTGAGGGAGTTGAACTACAGGTGTGAACTCGGCCTCTGAGCAGTGTTGGCACTTGGCCTTGGGCTGTGAGTCAAGAACTAAAAGACTAGAGGAAGTGAGTTCTCTGCTGTCTGGGTGAATTAGGGCTCATTTGCTAATGGTGAAACCTGGGTCCCCCCTGGCAAACTCATGGATAAATCACACCCTCTGTTGTGCTGCAGTGCAGAGAGAGTGCAGCCGGTCGTGGTGGCCGGTCTCCTCTTTCCTGTCTCCTCCTTTATTTCCTCTCTTTTATTTTCTGCTCTCTCCGTCTCATATTCTGTTCCCCTCGCACTCTCTCAGGAGCAGCGTAATAGTTTATGGGGTTTGATGATGGAAGGGCAGCTCGCCACGTGGCATTAACGCTGTGAAGATCCATCAGAGACTCAGAGAGGGTGATAAAAAGAAAAAAAAAACTCTCCATCACAGGCTTCGCTGTGAGCGGCTGGGTCTTTGATGCAACATTAGGCAGCTGCTGCAGTGAACAGAGGGAGAGTTGTGTGAGCGAGCAAAGGCAGTGTCAGTGTGTCACAGTGTGTGGATGTGAGAGCATGTGTGTTCTGGTTATGTGTTTGTTAGACCTGTAGTGGACTTTTATTAAAGTAAAAGATGAATGAACAACCTAGATGTTATTTTCATAGCGGCAGCCGCATTCCCTTTCAGTGTGATTCTGTTTCAGCTGCTTTGTCGAAACAGGGACATGGAGACATCATTAGTCTGCAATATCTGCCCTCAAATTGTTTATTTTTTACACATTTTGTTAAAGCTTCATGAATTTAATATTTTCATGACACTCATAGGGATGAAGCCCCTAGTGGTGATTAGTACACATACGAATGAATCCTTTACACCAAATCTTCAAACTGAACTGACTAAACTGAATGAGCAGCTTTTACACTGGAGCTCAGCTGTAATACACAGTACGTTACTTTCTTAAAAGACAGGAAAAACAACAGAAACAATGATGTGATAACTGCTGAGCTAGTATCCTTATAAACACCTGTATAGGCCAAAGTTTGGACCAGGAACAGACTGAATGTACTAATGAACTGAAGACAGAATCAGGGCAGAACGTTGCAGTGTTAAAAACAGTGATGCGTTCACTTACTGATGTACTGAAGCGCAGTTCAACAGTGATGCAGTTGCTTAGCTTAGAAAAAAAGTGAACAAACTACACAATCAGTGACTACGACTCTTTAAACTTAATGAAACGATTCAGCAAAGTGATTTGTAATTTCCACCTCTCGAAGTGGCTCTGCAGCTCCACTGAGCTCTGCGGAGCATGTTAGCATCCTTCAGCTCAACGTTTCAATGTTAAGGCCTCGCATCTTTGCTGTTTTTGGTTCACTTTCAGTCTTCAGGGGCAGCCGGCTCTGATGAATCCACTTCACACTACCTGCACAGCACCAAACAGCAGACAGACAAAGTTAGCAGCTAGCTGGTGAACATAGTGGAGCATTTAGCAGCTAAAGAGCCAGATACTTTTCTCAGGAGTCGGTGGCGACCAAAATAGTGGCAAAAGGAGAGTGAAAATTGGATTTACATTTGTTGGCTGGCAAGAAACATGACCCCAAGGTAATGCTAATGTCGCAACTATTTGCTAACACATTCGCACATTGTTTTTACAGCTTGCTCTGCTGCCCCCAAGTGGCCAAAAAAATAAATTATTGCTGCTTTAAACTATGTTTTTTTAATGATTTTATTCACGTATCAGAGTTTCTGTGTGTCTATAAATAAGTAAAGTGTGTTGGGTCTTACGTAGGGTGGCTGGGCTCACACGCAGAGATAGGGTAAGGGACATCCAGAAGGAGCTCAGAGTAGAACCCCTGTTCCTTTGCATCGAAAGGAGCCAGTTGAGGTGGTCCAGGCACATCCAACTTGTAGGAGACCCCGAGGTAGACCCAGAACACGCTGGAGGGATTATACATCTCATCTGGCCTGGGAACACCTCAGGATCCGCCAGGAGGAGCTGGAAAACGTTGCTGGAGAGAGGGACGTCTGGACAACCCTGCTTAACCTGCTGCCACTGCGACCCGACTCCGGATAAGCGGAAGAAAATGGATGGATGGATGGATGATGGGTCAGACTCATTTTGCACATTCTACTTTATGTGTTTATCTGTACAGTCACATCAGGTTATTGAGAAGATGAGTGTGTCTTTCTTCTTATTTGCAGAGTGTGGGCACTTTCACAGAGTTTAATTAACACACACGTGCATCTTAAAACAAATCTCATACACATACAACCAGTCAGCTCAGCAGGCTACTCACCAGTGAAAATACAGCTCCTCAGTCTGGCATTAAAGGGGCTTCATGTAAGAAAATGATCTCATCATTTGTGTTAACAGACCAAATCTGATTCTGAAATAGCCGGGTTATTTCGCCCCAAGGAGTGTTAACAAAGCTAGATTCAAATCCACGTTTTATCTCATTGTATTAAAACAAGAATATGAGTCTAAATCAATGCTAGTGGCCCTGTCAGGCTGTAATGAGCACGATAATGCATAAATCAAAATTTCAGACCAAAATCTGTTAATTTCAATGGAATTGCTGCAACCAGTGGATTCGCTCATGGAGACAAAATAAATTTGTATGAAGCTTTTCTGTAAAGTTTAACTTTGGTAAGCTTTGGACACATATTTACACTGCCGACCAACTGCATATAGACTGTACTGACCTTTGAGGGGATGGAGAAGCGCTGTGTCCAAAATGGAGGAACCTATTATTTACATGTATCACATTTTAAATAACCCTCCTCTACCAGAATATAAACTCCTCCGCAAAAAGACACAGAATGGTTTACAGTCAGTTGTGTGACAGGAGTGGGTCGGTACAAATGCTTTCCCTGGTGTTAAAGGGAAACTCCGGTATTTTTAAACCTGAGCCCTATTTTTTTTATATACAAATTTTGATGTCTAAATGACTAATAGTTACCAAAAGTTTTGGAATTGGTCCAGTAGATCGCCCCCGCTGGCATCCACAAATGGGCTGCAATGGCTGCAACATAATCCTTGCGAGCAATTGCGCCCGTCAAAGTCTGACAACATTATGGAAAGGATCCCTACAGAGACGGACCTTTTTCTTAAACTCTTCTCTCCAACTCACGTTTCCACCGTCGTCTTCCTGCAACAACCCAACCTCTCACGAGATTTCAGAGCGAGACTTTTCCTTGAGTGAGACTTCTGTTTCTGGTTAAACAAAAAGGGTCTTACTCTTTAACACACAGAAATTACTTTTACTGTAACACCATGCACCAAGCCTGATGTTCACTAACCTGTCGACATCAGGTTTAGTTCCTGCCGTACATCAGATCAGTTCTGCTTTTATTGTGGCTGAATGCTTAAGTATTTAGTATGTAACATTAAGCATGTTAGCTAATGTACGTATGAGTCTTATCATCTGCTTTGCAAGAAGTGATGTCTTTTACATATCAAAATAGTCTTTCATGTTGATTAATAAACTGAAATATGATTTTCATCAATCACACAGGTATTGTTGCAGGTTTTTATCAAATTTGCTACATTAAGGTTTAAAAATGGCTGCAGCCTGGTCTATGTTCTCCTCTGACTCTAAACATGGATTGAACATCTGGTCTGAGTGTGAGAGCACCAAAGATGGATAAAAGAAAAGAAAGACTCTTTACTACTTGAAGTTTTGAAAATCGACCCTAGAATGATCTCACTGTATGTGCTGGAGAAACACTTGCTTTGAAGTGAACTCAAAACATGTCTTAAGCACATTTACTCTTTTTTTTTTACTTCAGCACAGAAGCATACACGAGCAAGTAAAAGGAGGAAAAAAACGTCAAAGAGAATTCTCTGGAGGGCCAAGTCAAGTGTATTTCCATCCAATAACACATACACACACTTAAAGTCCTCTATCCCAGCAGGGGGCCGTGCTCTGAAGCTGTGTAGATCATGTAGATTCCCTGCTCCCCACAGCTGTAACAACATATGGAGCTGCGTTTGCCAGCCAACATGGAGCATGTCATTAAACAGCATTATTAAAATCTCGTGCAGCAGCGGGGTGTCAGTGAGAGGCTCGGCTAGTGCAGGCTGATTGCTTCATTAATTATGTTTTGTTTTGTTTTTTGTTGCATGGGAAGTGCACGCTGTCAGTTTGGCGTTTTTGTGTTAGAGGTGAGATGATGAATACGGTTTATTCATCTCAAAATTGACTAATTAGGTTTTGGGGGTGTGGGAGGTTTGTACGTGTGTGTTTGTGTTCTATAATGTGGTTCAATCAGGGCAGCAGGTGGACCAGCCGGCAGTCACATCAAAGTCATTTGTGTGTCACACTAATGCAAACATGCCAAACCTACATGGTGCTCTAATGGTTTGAAAGACTAATGCTGAACTGAGGAGTTGCAGGTTTGATACCCACAACAGCTACATACCCATTCATGCTGATGTTTCATGAGCAAGACAAAGAGCTTGTAGCTGTACACCTCTTACAAGGATGAAAGCGAGCAAGATAAAACTGACTTGAGTCAAATCAATTTGACAATAACCAAGGTGTGATCAAACTAACTTCACTGTTTCTTCAGTCTGTCCATGTGCGACAGTGTGAGGGAAAGTAATGCAAGTTAGAGACTAAAAATACGGCCGTATAGGTCGTCTGTGCAGCAGCTTATTACGACCCATATTTCCGTTTATTGTTAGGCGGCGACCTGTAAAGAGCGCCAAAGTCTGCTTAGGGACGAGGTCGGGGTGAGCAGGAGGGGTCAAGTCAACAAATATTTAAGGGTTTGGGTAACACTTTAGAGCTGCAGGTCCCAACCTCTATTTCAGCGTTGGCCTCGCAAGTTCAGGGCTGATTTAAAACAGTAGATGGCGTGTTGAGCCATTTTCAATCCATGAAATGCTGATTTTTATACATTTGGTAAGAAATGTCAATATTAACACCAGCATTGATGTGTTTCATCACAGCACAGTCATATCATTTAGTTTACAGCTCAAAAACCATGTTTAAGTACGCAGCACCTCTATAAATATTGCCGTGTTTCAGTTGTTTAGATATTATTTTACCAGATGACATTAATCAGTAATCTTCACCATTTTCTGCCCTATACAAGGATGGTTCCTTGCTTTTTAAAAAGAGACTGATGAACTCTTGATTTTCCTCAATGGATGAACTGAAATGACCTGAGCACTTCAGGTTTGTCTGTTCTTTTTGTAGAAAGATCCTGACTCTTCAGCCCCTCAGTAAAAGTCTGTTCCTTCTCCAGGACTGAAAAGGTTTATGTTGCACGAATTAAAGTAGGATAGAGTGAACCTACCTCCCTGCATGTGTACAGTATGTATGTGCTGAGTGGGTAGTAATCTACGTTGAAAGGTCTGTTGGAGTGATTTGGCTCAGTGTCCACAGTACTTTAAATTAGCGGAGGAGATTCCCTTTAGATAGACGTGATAGATGGAGGCCATTACAGGTCCGCCAATTACTGCAGGGTTATGGAGACGGAAATACTAACACGCTGCAGGGGCGTGTAGAGAAAGCGTGCATGAAGTGAGACAAAAATCTTAATCACAGTCAATTTAATTGGGAAAAACTGGTTGCACTAATTGTCCTGCAATTTGTCTCGGGGACACGGGTGCAGTGATTTTGACAAGTGAGACAGTGACAGACATACAAGGAAGGTACAATGAGAACAGGACCTCATTACACCTAAAAAGGATCATTACGAGAAATACAAGTGGACTGTAGACACATTGTGCACCACTCTAGTACACATCAAGTACCCTGTAGCTGAAGAAATGTTTCATAATACGGAAAGTGTGGTCCAAGACCAGTTGTACATAAAAGAGTTATAGTATATGATGCCTTTAGGTTAAAAGCAGATACATGCAATAATTCAGGACTGGAGGACACTTACTGTATTTCAGGAAACACAGTCTGTGCAAATTTGAGTTTGAGAGAGTCTGAAAATTTAGATGCTTTACAGCTAATGTTTTTGAAAATTAGTAAGGATTAGTAGGATTTCCTAATTCCTTACTAGAAACATTTAAAGACTCTACACAGGGCACGAAAAGCACACTTTCAGGATAAAATCCCTCACCCACACGCCCCTTGAATCGGGTTGTGGGTTGTGGGTTGTGGGTTGCAGTGACAGATGGGTTAAAATTGTATGTAGTGTGTGGATTGTGTTTCATAGACGATCTGGCAGCTTGGGTGACGTCAGACAAACGTAAAAGGTATGGATCTGTGTATGACGACTATGCATAATAAAATTTGAAGGCCAAATTACGGGAGATTCCTGGGAGAAACAACAAAAGGAGGGAGGTCGCACGGAGACGGCCTGTACATACGGGAGAAACACAGGAAAATCAGGAGTGTTGGCAGGTCTGCAGAAGCAGAAGACAGAAGAAATAAAACAGTGAATACGATAACTTGTTGTGATTTAATTTAATTGACCATGGACCCTGTTTGTATGTCACCCTGTTCTTTCCACATACGCCTTCCTGTTAATTAAGTGTAAATAGTCCAATAACAGAAAGATGGCAAAACATAAAATAAAATAAGAAATCTTGAACATTGTTCAAAATTGTTTGAAATGACAGTTGAGACAGTTTATTACTTTGTTTGGTGCAAAAAGCACTTTAGCTGCAAATAATGAGCATAAAAAGGCAATAATATTATATGGAGCAATACATTTAAAGTTAGCGTGACCCTGAGAAAGAACAACAAGTAATGAGCCTAACAAATTGTCAGCAGGTGCTTTTTGTTGCAGCTTCCAGTCTCGTTCATGAATATATTGTACAGCACTAAAGGTCTCATCAGGAATCACAACTTGAGTACCGCAGTGCTCCCAACCTGCTGCTGAATGCCTGAATGTGAAAATGTGTCAAAGATGAACCAAATGATTTACAGGCTTTTAGATTAATTATTGCACAAATCATAGAGGCTGTAAATGGTAATTCCAAAAAGGATGTTTTATTTGCATTTCATGAACCCCATCCAAACCCCCCCACCCCGGCGTCCTGACCCCGGGGACAAAAACAAAAGCTGTAAATGAATCATGAGTTTTTGATGAATATTAGGGAAACAACCATAATTTAACAACAGGAGACAAATATATGCATCACTGCCTCACATGATAATAGTCAGCTTGTGAAAAATAACAATCTAATAAGATGCAAACATGGAAAGAGAATATTAAAAACCCACTAGTGCTCACAGCAACACCTCCTGATCCTCCTGTTGCCTTCTGAATCCAGCCAGGTGTCCTGTGAGCCCATGAATATTCAATAAATACATCTCAGCCCCCAAATCTCTGGTGACACTTTAATTTGCTCATTGTTCATGCTGGACAGACTTTATTCACAGTTTATTTTACATTAATCTCAATGAGAAACTGCAGCTAAGTGAGGCTGTGATGTTATTTTACATAATAAGATGCTTATTGATGAAAGACATAAAAAAACGACACAGGAGGCCAACAGAGAACAAAAAGAAGCTTGGACAACTACTGACAGTGACTGATGCTGTGTCTCAATTTGGATACTTCTGTTAGTACACTTATATGCAGTATACTGTGTACACTATGTACTGACTTGTGTAGGGCGTTCATTTTGACAGGGTAGTATTGTCTCAAATTGAATACTGCTGTTGTGCGCTTACCGGAAATGACGATCGCAGCCTTTGGCCACTTCTTCTTCTTCTTCTTTTTAATGGCAGATTGCAGCCGGGCGGAGCGTTATCGCCAAAATATCTGCCAGCTCGTTTGCTCACTTGACTTCAATTCAGTTTGATTAAAAATTAATAAAAATGGACGTACTTTTACTTTTAGCCATAACAATCACAACCGCGGCCGCCATTTTCCTACGCTGGTGGTCCCTCCCCTTCCGCTACGTAGCCAAGATGGCGACCGTTGAGGGTGAGAAGTGCGCAGCGTTCCACACTCAACTTTCTGACCGTTATGAGTACATCATCCGGGTACTCATAGTACACTGCATTTTGCCATACTTGTCAGTGTGAACGCACTTAAGCACTCAAAATATTAAGTGTAAGTGTGGAAGAAGACACAGCATGAGTTGCACTTTTTCCAGCTACCGGCGTTGCGGTGTTTAGCACGGGGTTGTGCGGCGGTGCGGGAGCGTCACTACACGGCCATGCTGATTGTAGCACAAGTAGAAAAACTAACCAGAAATCCCAACTAGGCCTGTCACGATAACTGCTTTAGCTGGACGATATATTGGCCCTGAAATAACTGCGATAAACGATATTATTGTCTTGTTAAGACCATTTTATGCCACTGATAAAATGATAATATAATAATGCAAGTACACCCTTTCAACGAGCTTCGAAGAACTTTTAGTTATTAAGAATATTCACACATTGGAATTGAAATGTGAAAATATTAAAATATCCTGAATAAATAAAACCACATAAACCAAAACAAAAGCGGCTCATTCACGTTAATGGGCTCTCCTCTCTCATTCGGCCTAAACCCAAATATCGAGGTCAGCAAAACTGATCGAGGTCATGTCCATATATCGTACGATAAGTCGATGACATAATTATCGTGACAGGCCTAATCCCAAGCGACTGCACGGTGATTAACGTCTTCGTACTCCATCGTGGCGGGGTTGAACAGCTCTGGAAAGGTCATCATGGCGGCGATCGGTAAACAGCCGGCTTACGTGATTGGCTACCGCAGCGTGACGTCGGGGTTGCATTTCTCCAAAAGTCAAATCTGTTTCAACTTTTCGCCGCAGGGCTGTTACGTTATTTTTTTCCCGCCATCCCCTGCGGTCCCCACCGTCGCAGCCTGAACACATTTCCCACATTCAAATGAATGGGAGGACTGGCGTTTTCGTGCAAGGCCTGATTTGGTGTGAATTCAGCCTAAGTCCCTACATCACCAAGCACCACCTATTTCTGTAAATTGCATTATTCCTTTGAAGGCAGTACAGTTTTCCTACTAGTGGTCTTAATATAACGTTAGTGTCAAAGCTTTCCTCAGACAGCCAGGAAATAAAATTATTATTCATTTTAAACATAATTATACTGGGATATTTTGTGGTCAAACGTTAAGATGTTTAGTCTAAAAATACACGGCTCGGTCTCTCAAAAGATTTAATGAATTTGAGGTTTAATCAAGCTAAAGTGATTCCAGGTGCAGGTTTACCTTCCGTTTCATCCATGAAAGGGGGGGAGGGGGGGCGTCGATGAAAACCACCTGACAGCTCGTTGGACCGTCCACGCCCCCTCTGCATGTGTCCACACCGCTGCTGATGGTGAGACCATTCACCGAGAGGGGATTTCAGAGGCGAGAGCTAAAAGGCTGTAAGCTCCACATCCAGCGGCTGCCCTGCGCTCGTTTGACCGGTATTTTGCACCTCATCTCTGCCTCCTCTCCGGGGTTTGTTCGGCCAGCTGGAGGAGAAGAAAAGGAGGGATGCGCGCAGGGTCCTTGAACGCCACAAAGAAGTTGACGAGGCTGACGGAAAGAGGACTCTCCTGTTGATCCCAGCTCTTCTTTTCTCCCCGCACATTTCAGGAGTATTTCAGGAGCACACTTCTCACCTCTATATGGCAAAGTTCCTGGCTGAATTACTGGGATGCACACTTCCAGACAAGGGCACTCCACCTTTGTTCGAGGTAAGGATGCATTAAAATGCACTTAATAGACCTCCAACGTTATATTGCATGAATTAATGATCTGATACTCAAATCTAATACCAACACTGAGTCTTTATTCAGGGATAAAAAGGTACAGGCTGCCTGTTCACGCCGTGAATTCTCTATGGCAACAGGAGGCTGAGGCTTTGTTCATCAAAATGATTGACAGTTGCTATGCTGTAAAGCACTTCATTAACAGTGATCCCTGCGGGTTCAGGTTTTAAAATGCTGCTGCTCGAGCTCTCCGCGCACTCACCGTTTCACTGTTTCATGATGTTGATCCAGCGCGCTGCAGGCTGCGGATTAATGCGCATTATTTGCGTCTTTACGCTCACGGAAAATCACTGCAATATTCCTAAAATATCAGCTTATGGTTTATCTCTGCTGCTCATAACGAGTTTGTAATGACCTTGTCTTACTTTGTGGTGTTTGTCTATCTCCCGTCCTGTCGCTGTGTTGTTGTCATGGCGGGAATTTCCCCGTGATATTTGCAGAGCGTGCAGCCAAAAAGTATTTTAGGATGATTATGGGCAGCGTGGTGATTTTCGCAGTAAGTCGAGCTGCATGGGGTGCCAGCGAGCGGTGCCTCGTAAGACATGGCTGAGACTCAAATGCTGCTCCTATTTGGGTCAGTGTGCCACACACTGTGACACACACACACACACACACACACTGCACCTGTTCTGTACTTCCGTGTCTGTGCCTGAGGACTTTTTCAACTCTACATGTCATATAGTTGTACACCGAGCAGTGCTGGAAGGGGCTACTTACTTAATAAATTAGTGACTGGACAGAACATTAATTTGTACTTTTGACAGTGAATGAATCATTCATTAATAAAGTAAAAAATACCAAAAATTTGCTGGTCACAGCAAAGCTAATATGCTTTCCTAATTACAGGTGTACTCTGAATACATTCACTTACTAAAGTGCCATTAAACGATGATGCGTTCACTTACTAATGTACACTCTGAAGTGCATTTGAATCTCATTACGAATCTTTGAGATGAACTGAACAAAGTGATTTGAATGATTTCCACGTCTATTCTTAACTCTTAAACTGGATGCCTCTGGGTTTTTTTGACTGTTTTCGAACAGGCGACTGTCATTTGTTGCTCTTTTATTGCCTAAATGATGAATTGATTCATGAAAGTGAAACAGTTTAGTTGACAAAGAACTAATCCTCAGTTGCAGCCCTGCTTAAAACCTTGACGGTGCAGCAGTAACCTTTTTTATGAATGTATGAAATGTTCCACCCCACAAGGTGTTGTACATGCGTCAATAGAGGTTTTACTCGTTAGTGAAGAAGAAAGGCCTCTCAGTAGCTGCTGCTGTAAAGCTGAGGTTTTCACCTCGGGGGTCAGGAGTTGCACAGTAAATCTGAGACAGAATTTCTGCTTAAAATTGTGATTATTTTCTCTGACTTTCTTATGAATCACTGGATAGTTGGATGGATGCAGCTGAAGGAAGTTCAGCCTTATTTGTTGCCAAGATTAGTGACTGAGTTTCTTTGTATACAACAAGATATGGAGCATTTTCTTATCAGCAAACTGGTTTTTATTATTGCAGTTTGGGTAAACCTGAGGCCTCCAACTGCACCGTTGTACCAAAAACCACATCAGCCAGGCTCTGATCAGAGTTACTCACAGTGCACACGGCATGGGAATCCCATATGTAGGGAAATTGATCGTAAGTCAATCAAAACATCGCTATAGACGGTAGACGCAGCACTGGATATGTGCTGTGGGTTAACAGCTGCACTGTAAAACTGTGTACTACCCATTTTTAAAGTACTAGAAACATTGATGAACTGAGGAGAGGCATCAATGAGTTCGTCTGACTTTGGGTAAGAAGGTAACACAGGAAGATGCCTCCAAAACAAAAGTACATTATGATGTTTTAGGCCACTGACATGAATTTACAGGTTACAGTCGCAGATTGTTGTTACCAAAGAGGGAAGTAACGATGAGACACAGAAAATAAACAGATTAGGTGTGTTGCATGATGTTGTGTAATGATGACGATTTCATTGATGAAAATATTCCAAAAAGGAAATATAATTCATCTTTGTATTTGTGATTTTGTCTCTGTTCAAAATGGGAGCTGACAGGCATTGCATAACACACACACAGCTCTAAATGAAAACCAGTTTTAGATTTATTCTCATCACACACACACACACACACACACGCACACACACAAGCCGTAATCCACAACCACCGCAGGATTGTTAATCCATCAGGCATCATCTCAATCTGCCTAACACACACACCGTGTGATAGTCGTGTATTAAAATCATCTCAGAAATGTGTCGGAGAGGATCAGCATAGTAACTTCTGGGAAAATGAAATGATGACCTGCTCTGTTCGGCTTTACAGAGGATTAGATTCACAGACCGTTATGTAAAGCCTTGTTTCCAATTCCACCTTAAAGCATGAATCTATTGAATAGATGCACTGCTGACTGCACACGGCAGGCAGCACATTTTTACTGCTTTAAGAAGAAACCAGTAGAAGTGACGGATCTGAGTTTCAAACAAACATTTCTGCTGTTTTTGGAGACAGAGGTCTTTGACTGTTTCAGTGCAGCAAAATTGAGTAATATAAAGTCACTTTTTATTTAAAAAAATGCGAGAGATTTGTGTCAGAACTGCAAACAAAAAGTCAGGCAGCGCAAACGACCGCAAAACTGACAATGAGGTCAAAAGCAAAAGTGAGTTTTATTCTCTCTCAAGTTCTTTTTTTTTTTGTTTGATATTTAAGAAGTAAGGTAATGAAATGTATCTTGTTTGCATGAATTAACCAAAACGTGGTAACTAATGAATCAAAACGTGGTAACGAATTGTATCTTGTGCGCACGCAATAGTATTTCGAGCGCTTAATGTAGTAAAACGTGGCCTCGATATATATTTTTTTTCTAGCTGAAATGTGCATTTATGATAGTGAATCCTTGTGAGCTGATGTTTATTTATTCACAAATTAGGGTTCACTTCCGTTTTATTAACTAGAGAATGAAGCTGCAGCTGTTGCAAGATACACATGTTGTTTAATATGGCTGACTGTGCTGCTAGAATGCAATTGAACTGTTGTAACTGTGCATCAGCAAATTAGTCCCCTGGCTGGGAGGCACTTTTTTTTAAGTCTCCAAAAGAGAAATCAGAGGCTTTTAAGAGATAAAAAAAAACCCATCAGTAACAAAGTTTATTTGCATTTTTCTTTCACTTTTTATCATTTCTGAATCAAAACCGTCACACCGAGGTTGATAAATATTTGTTCTTGTAACACTCAGGAAGCTTTTCCTTTTTAAATGTACGTAGCATCTTGTAGTTTAAATGGAAGCTTTTGTTTCATCAAAGTCATTCTTATTTAATTCATTTTCCAGCTATGCCGTGCACCTCTCCTCCTCCATGTTTCTTTGTCTCGTGCTTATTTACTTTCTTCCTTGCACTTTGCCACATTTCTTCTTTCAGCTGCAAACTCGTCATTCACTCACGTACTGTCTCTTACTGCTGCCAGGCCTCCCATCTCTCTTTATTCTCTGCAGTCTTTAAGCGAGGCTTTATTCATGATACAGAGCTTGTTTTTCAAGCGCTATGCGTTTTCAAAGGGCAAAGGAAAATAACATCACTGTACTCTCAAGGCCTGTCTGTGCAGAAGTTTTCAGGGCAGGAACGTTTGAGGAAAAATACATAAAAGTTAGGGGAGCTGGATTGTGACATCAGAGAATAAGTTACGTTGCAGGAATACTAAAGTATATGACGCACAAGCAGGTATTATATTATGCGCAGTGTGTTGCCATGGAAACAAACATACAGAAACCACAAAAAGCGCAAATACCTGTTTTTGTACTACATACACACGTACTAATACGCAAGGACACACTCTGTACACACTATCAAATACACTGGCGCACACACTATACACACTATCACACACACACACAAAAAAACACATTCCTCTTCTCAAACACATGAGACATCACTAATCTGTCAAATATAATCATATGGGGGATGATGTGTTGCATAACTGTCTGTCTGGGTCCAGAGAGGACATTTTATTTTATGTGTGTGTGTGTGTTTTAATGTATTCAAAAGACAAGGACGTTCAGTGCAACAGGGCGTCGTGTTCCCTGTAATTAAATCCTAATGCTTCATCTGTTAGGATTAATTTGTGCGGATTTGTTTATGATGTTTATGCCAATAAATGTGTTTTTGTAATTATTTGTGACAAATCAAAGCTACAAAAGTGTGTTGTTGAATATGAATCAAGTGGTTATTGGGTAGAAAAATGGGGGGGACAGTTGCTAGAATATCAATTGGTCTTAAAAGAAAAAACAGCCTTTTTACCTCAAGTCTTGTTGGTTGATTTCTGTTCCTCGTACTATATGACGCATGATCTTTCACACTGCCATAGAGATACAGATATATATAGTTAATGATACGGATGTTTTTATGTATTAAAAACAGGAATTTAAAAATGAAAGTGAAAATTGGATTGGATTCAAAATTTCATGTACAGATTGCAAACACTGTAATTTAACCATTCTTTTCTTCACTTCATGACGCATATTCAGAGCTGTCCTCGCCACAAGAGGACCTTGTTTACTGTGATCTGCAATGAACACTGTTCTTCCCGCAGAAAACACATGGTTCAATTGATCTGTCATTTAAAACCAAAGGGAGAAAAAGCCTTATACAATCATAGACTGAGAGAACACACCGATTGTTGGTTTAGAGCCAACACTCGTGTCTGTCAGGCCAGCAAAAGTTTGTACTTCAAGGCTGAAGTGTGACTCATGTTAGAGTAAAAAGAAGTGTTTCTCTCTGGTTGCTTGTAATGTTGGTGATCTGTTGATATTTTAAACCTGCATTTGGCCAGTGAGAGCTAGCTGCATCAAAATTGTTGTAGTTTTGTTGTATTGGATTACATTATATTAAAAAATGCTCCTAAAATTTGGTCCAGCGTGTTTACACACAGGATGTATGGAAGAGCAAAACACAACCCAATACAGCAACTCCACAAACTGCAGGCTGAATGTTGAATCGGCAATTAAAGTGTATACATTTCACAAAGATCATATTTATTTCAGGACTGGATTGGATTGCTGTGTACAGGGATGTCTATTCTTCTGGTCACTCAGTGTAGCTTCTCTTTAGAGTTTCCACATAAAAGTCTGTCTACAGGTCTTGAGGAGTACTACTGTATATGTGGAAAAAAAGTTGTATAAAGCCTTTAGTGGCTCCAGAGGGAGCTGTGTGAAGTCTGATAAATTGCCTCAAGTGATGTCACTCGAGTCAGCGTCAGTTGTAGCTGAAGACTACAAGTTTGAAAATGAAAAAGATCTGGAGGTGTGGAGTTAGAAAGAAGTGAGCTTACCGGACCTCTGTAGTCCGCTCCTCATCTCTGCTTGAGGCTAGCGGCTCGAGGCTACATTAGCCACTACTAGCATAACACACCTGAATCTCCCACCGAACTGTTGGTGGTCAAGTTGCATTGTGGGTAATGTAGGAGCCAGGTTTTGGCTCGCTGAACATTCACTGTCAAGTTTGGCTTTCTCTTTCACCCTGAATGGTCCGCTAACTTGAGAGACACTACACTGTCGCTTCACAATATATTAGTTTACTTCTGCTCTACCAATACAGTGAAGCCTGTTGGTGCCGAGTGGGATGCAACACTGTACACGTGTTACATGTTATAGAATGGGACGATACAGTAACAGAACAGCTACTGCGCAGTGTATTCTGTTTGTGAGGAGGTGTGGTGCTTTTCTACCTTCTTTCTTTAAGCAAAATTATACTGTATTAATCTTGGTGTCACTCAGCTTGAGCATAATGAAAAGTCTTGTGAGCAACTGAAATTCTAATTTTAGAGTTTAGCTGTAAATATGTTTATATATTTTCTGTAATTTGTTATTAATTTTGCAGCTGCATGAGAGATGTCTGTTTTTCGTTGCAGCTGCTCTACAGTACTTCACATCTGCACAGTGGTCAGAATTGCTTGTGTCATTTCATGTTGTCTTTTTTTTATCTTAAGTGATAATTCCCAACCCAGCAGCTACTGATCACAAACAAATGACAAAAAGGGGTGAAACCAGAATTTCCTGCTGTGTTTGTAATGTGTAGAAACATACACATACATACAAAGTGGGAATGGGTATGTTTCATCCCTGCTGTCTGTGTGCACAGTATGTATTTTCAAGATGAGATGTGGTTTATACAGTGACTGTGTGTGTGTGTGTGTGTAGAACCTGCATTCAGATGAGTGTCAACCGCCCTTTTATATTGAGTGTATCTGAGGAAAAAAGAAGGCCGTCATGTTTGCAGGCTTTCAAGTTTCATTGCAAGACATTTTTTTGTGTCTGAGTGAGAGAGAGAGGAGGAGGAGGAGGAAGAAAGAGTGTGAGGGGGAAAGTGTTTGGCAGGCAGAAAAGAAAGCCAAAGAATAAAGAGAGCCAAGGTAATCTTAAAAATACAGATTTCAAAAGCTTCCGTCGCTATGACGACCATTGAAATCACTGAATGAAGCGAAGACGCAGCACGGCTTCCACTCGGATAACAGTAGATGATGGTGAGTTGATGTTTCCTCATCAGTAGACCAGATTTGGATTTAAACTTTTCACATTTTAACTATTCAGCTAGAAGACTTCTCTTTACCTTCAACTCCAACAAATTCCCAGCTGATCACAACAAGTTCAGGAGAGAAGTTCTTGGACCAAAACCTTTTAACCCCTTAATCACTAGGCCTCTGGCTCAGGCCCCTGCTCGAAAATGACATGCCCAAAATGAAAAGAGTATATCTCTGAAACTACAAGGTCTATATGATAAAAAACGGTAAAACTCATTTACTTTCACTTTCACTTTTGTCAAAGAACGTAGCCTACAATGTTTTCGAACGTGAACGTACTGTTTTCAAATGTATAATGTTGCTACTGTGTGCTCTGCTGCGTAATGATTTCAGCAAACCTGAGCAATACTGTCTTGAACGCGCATCAATATCTCGGGAACCCTCGATTTGGACGGGTCACCCCTCTATTTAAAGGCCAGGACCTCTAGAAAGTACTGCGTTTGGGTAAATCTGTGTCAATACTACGATTCAACCACTAAATGGAAACATTGATCGAGCTTCTTCTGGTCAAAACGGTATGTCACATGCTATATTGTCACATGCTTAAATGCCCTGTGACGCGTTTGCTTACACCGCCCCGCCCATACACCTGCCTGAACCAATCGCGAGCACACCACAAGTTGTCAATCATGACATCTCACCCCCTTTTTATAGCATCAAATAACTAAGTAAAACCAAACTTATCAGAAAAATGAACACTTGAACAAACATCAGCGTGATGAGAACTACCTGAAATGACAGAAACCTGGAGGAGATCCAGATGTTTTGGCTTCACTTTTGGGGATCTGTCATGTCGTCCATGTATATCTTTATATACAGTCTATGGTTCAGACTATGTTGACTTTTGAAGCAAACTTTAGTAGAGAAGATTTAACAGTTAAGTTGAAATGGTAGTCCAACTGTATGAGGTGACAACTGCCAAAAGAGAAAGGAAGCGTAATCTCCAACGATAACACCAAGTGGTCCAGACAGAGAATTTGAATTAAAAGGAGCAGAAGCTAAATATCTTTCTGACATCAGTTCAGAACATTTTCCAGTTGTGTTTTATTAGAACCCTTTACTGTGTCATAATACCACATTTGTGGAAATGCCACACTCATTTGGGTTGAGTTTGAACTTTGCCTCCTCCTGAATGTCGCGGTCTATGAAATGCAGACGCTGGGAAAGTTAAGAGTGGTCTGCATGTTCAAAAGAGAGACTGAGGAAACTTAACCTGTGAATACCTGTCAGGTTTTATAGTTTGGAATCAGATCGTCTTACGTCAGGTGTTTCTCGGTCCGATAAAACCCCCCAATATTCCCCCTGTAAATGTCTTCTCAAGGACATAGATAGTCTTTACATCAGTGCATGTTCAGCACACAGCTTTGGACTGACGCACTAATGATTGTGAGATGGTTATGAAGTGTGATAAAGCTTTAGTTATCATGGACAGCGCACATTAATGATCATTAAAAGAAACAGAAAAGGCTATTTTCGTTACAGTACAAAATCACCCTAATATAGCATGTAAGAATAAAATAGCTATTTAATGTGAGCATGCAGATCAATTGAAATGTTAATGTTAATAAAGACAGTTACAGACAAAACAGGTTGTGTTCAGCATTTTCAGGTACAAATTAAAGCCTGCTGTACATCAAGTCAAGTCTAGTTTTTTTTTAGCCCTAAATCACAAGTTTGCGTCCCAGGGCCTTAAAATATGTACCACATATGATGCCCTCTATCTTTGGACCCTAAATATGGCTAATCTCCAGTAAAAGAAGTAGTGCAATGTGAAGAAACAGAATTATAATGTACAATTTAAGAACTACAAGTTGCAACATAAAACAACAAACAAACCAAAAAAAGGCAAAAATAACAGACCATTTTCTATAGACATGGTGAAATGTATCATTCAACTTCACTTTGGGGGTCACAAGTTGAATTAGTTTTATTTTCAGGTGTTGCAGAGTAAAAGCTTCTCTGCTGTAAATCAACATAGACGGACAGAGGCAGAGATCATGTTTTACTGTAGATCCTCCGTGTTACTGAGAGGGGAGATCATCCAGGAGGTCCATCCATCACACTGACAGCTCTGTATGTGTAAAGCTGATGCAGGGATGAAGAGGAACAGACCAGTAGTTGTAGTTGTTGTTGTCGTCAGTCTGTCATGTGGTAGAAGACAAGACAGGAAGTCATTCTGTCAACAAAGAGGAGAAGAGAGAAACAACAAAATATATAAATCACAAGTAAGAGAAAAAAATAATACACTTGTGAAATTAAGTGTGAGTAAAATGACTTTATGGTGTCCAAAATGTGACCAAGAGATCTGAGAAAGAAAGAGAATCCAAAACCCATCATGTAATGATATATACAGGCATCCACATGCACACAACACAATTACACACAGAAACACACACACACCTTCACACACATGAACACACAGTCAGATATAGTTAAAAAGATATGACTTATCCAACAAAACGTGTTGGATGGATTAATAATAATTATTTTTTTGCTTGTTAAGGAGTGCATGTTGAAAACGGTTAACTTCTGATGCTAATTGTCTTATTAATTATTTCCTGTGTTGAAATCAAAGAGAATAATAATAGAATATATAATATATAATAAACTATATCAAGAAACTGGTTCATTAGGATGGTGATTTGTGCAGGTTTGTTAGCTGTGGAACTGTGTTGTTAATTAAATAAATCTAAAGTTGTATATGATGTTGTTGAAATTGTTATGTTGAGGTCAGGAAGCTAACAGCAGAACCTGGATGTGAGAGGTTTTCTGCAGATGTGTGTGTGTAGGTGTACTTGTGGTTTCCCTGTTTGTGAGTCTGGTTAATCAGGACCAAAGCGTCCGGTCTGAGCCACTCCAGTTGCAGAGGCGAGTTATTCAGCGGACAGTCCCTTTAGAGCGAGGTGTCAGTCAAACCTAACTGCTAATCAGGGAGTTTTTTTTCCTTCCTGGCAGTGGAATAACTGTGTTGATGAAGCCTCCTTTCCCCTTCATGACAAACAGCTGTGCTTCCTCTAAATGTGCCAAACACAAGAGCGACCAGCTTTCCCATTATCCACAGCTATTCGTGATCAATTATCCACCACCACCACTACCACGGCTGAATGATGAAGCCCATCCGGAAGTCCCTGAAGATGCAGTTTCACTAAAAGCTGCTAGATACCAGCTCCAAGAAAACTGTACAGAAATCAATAACACCCCAACTTTCATCTAGAAAAACTAGGCTTTCAAAGGCTAATTTGACTTCTTTTACTGTGAGTCTTGGAAGCAATTTTGAAAATTATTGTTCTATTAAGGGGATATTAAAGGCTTAAAGAGAAGCACACTTTGGGAGATGATTGGCAGGTCTCTCAGGCTGTCACACCGGCCAACCTCGGCTTAAGACATGATTCACCATCTTCCCCAGATGTTGGATTTTCTAGCTGGAGAAACTGACGAAGAAGGTAGCAAAGGGTAAACTTCCCTTCAGACACCTACAGGTACCATATATGGAAGCTCATTTCTGCCACATGTAAAACAAAAAACAATAAAACAAAAAAAAAGATAATTTTCATGATTGAGTTTTTTCATTGTTCAAAACATTATTGTTTTTGTAATGAATTATTATGGAAATTATAAAACACAACAAGGTGTCTTTTTATATATGAAAAGAACAGAGTTATGACATTTCTTTCATTGAGTCTGTTATTTTCTGTATCAGGATATCTTGGAGTGTATTATCACACTTACACCACACTAAACAAACACTTACCAAGCAAATACAAGGTTGTGCTCATACAGTTTTGACACCTGACAGTAGAACCTAATCAGAAATAAGCTTCTTTTTTTTTTGTGGTAGGCTTGTGCCAATTGGTGACTGAAGGTATGATCGCCGTTTGATTTTTCCTATGCTAATATGAAGGCAATTTTTAACTAACTTACTGTTTGAACTAAGATGTTTATAAAAATGATCTTTGGTCAGAACTGGCTGGCATTTCAGATTGCCTTATCGGCGATCTTGAGTAACCACGATTGGACGATATGAAAATAGAAACAATCACCTAATCCTATTTTGTGGCCGTGTGATATGAGAGTCATAAATACTGAGTCAAAACAAGTCATTTGTGAGATACTTTCTCATAGCTGAATCTTCCTAAAATACCCTTTCATAGAGTTGTTATAATTAAAGAAAAATACTTACTGATGTGGTGGATTTTGTTTGGCGATAGTGGGTTTCCACAGTAGTCACATAGTTCTATGTTTGTGTGTGTATATGTGATGATGAATGTACTCTACATTTTAGACGATTGTGGTGGCGACTGAGAGGCTGCTGGTGCTTATTTCAATATGTAATGTAACTTTGGCTTCATATGCATGTTTACCCTCTGAAACTTTAACCACAAGGGGGCGGTGTGCAACATATAACCAAGTGCAGCTTGTTATACTGGTTAACTGATGTCAGCATGCGGTCCAGAGAGTGAGGGGTGATGGACTGTGATTTCTCCAGTGACTCACAGAGGATACGGACATTAAAACTCCTATGGTATTACCTTGTTATTGATCCTGTAAAGAAAATGGGAAAAGATCAACCATTCATATGATGACAGGCAGTGAATTATTGATGGTAAAAATTTCTCCTGAGTTTAAGGTGCAGCATCAGCAGCAGGGATGACTGAAAACACTGTATACTGTATACTTATACTGTAAGTTCAACATTTGTTCTTATCTGTACATGATATAATGTATGTGAGGCTAGTTATTTAATATGTGTATATACCTGGTAGTCATCTACCATGTATTTATAATAAGACAAATCAGTGCAACAAAGTGCAGTAATCTTTACTAAACAAAAGAAACTTTGAACTAGGCTTCCATTGAGGGCAGCGTATTGTACAGTATATGTTGCATGTTTGTCAGAAATCTGATCATTTCCATGTATTATGACAAAATTAGGATTTAGGATGAAATTAAGAACATCATACCAGCCTAAAGCTTTAGGAAAATCATGCAGCTGTGTTGCGAAAATATCAACCTGTAAAGGATTGATGAAAATAACATAATAGATATATGTGTTTCAAAGGAGATATTCTGTCTCTGACGTGGTTTTCTTGAAGCCGCTCTTTGGTTCAGGGCTGTTGCTTTCATTAAAACAAATCACTTTCTGAGCAAAAAATAAATAAATAAATAAAAATAAATCACCAATTGCATTGCTGGCTCAAAACACAACCGATAAATAATTAGTAAGAGTATGTAATAATAATATGTATGTAATAGTAATATGATGCTGTCAGAACTCTAGTTCTTAGTCAGCTTGCCTTGTTAAACACAGCACAAACAGCCCCTTTCTCATATCCGTGTGAACATGACAGGGGAGTGGAGGAGGAGACGAGGAAAGTAAGGGAAGGAAACCAACACTGGGAGTCATCGCGGGGTGCTGCAGGGAACGGAGTGACGGGGAGTTTCACACGGTAGTTTGGGGAGTCACCAGCTGTCAGTCACTGTGTGAGCAGCCTGTTACTGCTGCTGGTCACTGGGCAGCTGAAGGTTCAGTGCCTCGCTCAGTTTGTTTCATTTATTTGACCCTCCTGCAAGGGAAGGTAAAATAAATTTCATCTTCACTGTGTAATCGATCAGGGACTCTCCAGTCACTGTGTGTGTGTGTGCTCTTGTACGTCTATCTTTGTGAGGACTTTGGGTTGTAGACATTGAGAGTGAGGACATCTTTGGAAAGTGAGGACATTTTGTCTGGTCTTCTCTTCTTCATAGGACTGAGACTTGGTTTAAGGGTTTAGGTTAGAATTTGATTTAGGTCAGGCACCCTGGTGGTTATGACACATGTTCCAAGTTTGATTCTGGCCGGGGACCTTTATTAATATGTCATACCCCTGTCTCCCATGATTCCTGTTTGCATCTTCACTGTGATCTATCTAATAATGGCAAAATGCATTACAAAAACAAAAAAAACAAAAAAACGAAAACAAAGAAGAATTAGGTTACAGTTAGATTAGGGTTGGGTTATGTAGTTGGGATGGTTAAGGTTAGCATTAATCTGACTGTGTCTTATGAAAACACAACTGACTTGTGACAGTAACACAGTAACAAAACCTCCCAGTGTCCCTATTTCTCTTACCACAGTGCATTTAATTGTCTAAAGTGTCAAGTGAAATTTGACACCAAATGATTTCATTTTTATTTTTCCATTTATTCAGTCTCTATTAATAATCTCTGATTTATATGACTCAATAGTACTTTTGTATACCCAGATTACAAAAGCTTTTACATTGGCTGTTTTAAACACGCCTACATTACATGTCTGATAGGTTTCTCCTGGGACAAATGCCACAGAATACAGAAAAGGATGTGTTTCAGATTTTCTGCTTTGCTGAGAATAAACAGAAAACAGATACTGGCTTGTTAGCATTAGCAGCCATAGCTGAGACACAACAAAAACAAAACAACACAACAAAAAGTTTTTAATCAGTTCTGTAGCTCAAGTTCAAAAGAGAAAAGTAAAGTTGGTGGAATGAAAAAGCCAGACAAAGTGCTATATTGCTAAAAGAGATACTAATGTAAAGATGGTGGGAACATCTCTCTACACTGTTCAATAGTTACACTGTAAACATTAGGTTGACTTGATGGAGTGAGGCAGATTTCATTTTGGAGCAAACTCTGGTAGATTTCCGTTCCAGTACAGCATGCATTTTAACTGTGCAAATATGCTTGTGGCTGCTGTTTGATTTCAAGGAGTCTCATTCACATGAATAGCAATGAGATACTCTGGATGCGCTCTGCATTCAGGAAGAGGAATACCCCCTGCCATTCATATGCACACAACAGTGTCTCATACACACAGGCTCATTTGCCTACACAACTACTGCATACGTATGCACACATACATTTCTGCATGCACACAATAACAAGGGGGGGGGGGGTCCCTTGTCAATATGTGCATGTTAATAGCTGCTGTGTTTTGCAGACAGTGAATGTTTTGCGGAGTGAGATTCAAGGCTGAGAGGAGTGTTGTGCAAAACAACAAGAACTCACATTTTCTTGTGACCCGGCACACACTCTGCAACCAGCTATAACAGATCATAACGCTCATACCCGTGGACATACAGGAGATTACGCTACCGACGATTTTCTGACGTTTATTTGTCCTAACAAGCGTTGGCCAAACAGTACAACCTTGTCCAAACGTGCCTTTCTTGTCAGCAGTAGAGGGTTTTACTTACTGGACAGCTCCCAGGTGTGGATGTGAGAGCAGGATGCTACTGGAAAAAGACCATGGAGCTCCATCAACTTTACTGGAATAGGAAAAGCCTAAAAAATGTAATGCAATGAGAAAGTGCTTTAGAAATAAGTGCAAGGAACTCCCGGAGGAAGCAGGTCACAGCACAGTTATTCCGTTTGTGCTGGAGGACAGGTCACATGTCTACTGAACCTGATATGAAGAGAGAAGATGAGGAATAGGTCATAGACAACGAGCTACAGTGGGTATGAAAGATATTCAGGCGTGTTATGCAAGAGTTGAGGCTCGCAGAATCAGTGACTTCTTTTAAATCACTTCTTAAAACCCATTTTTATAGACTTGCTTTCATGTGAAGTCTTTTTATTGTTTTTATTTGTATTTATCTGTAAGTAATTTTTATCTTGCTTTTGTTTGGCTGTCTGTTGTTATATTGCTTTCTGAGTATCCTGCTTTTGCTTTGTCTGTTAAAGCACTTTGTAAACTGTTTTTAAAGGTGCTATATAAATAAAGTTATTAAGAGTTACAAAAAAAAAAGAAAAGTCAGTTCAAGAACACATCTCTTTTTTTTGACTCCAGATTGTCTGTAAATTCAGAGAAAACAATTTCTTCCACACGAGGGAAAACTTTCGGGAGTCTGAACTTGACGTAGTCTGTATTAAGAAAGCTCATTCAGGGTTCGTACAGCTTTTTAAGAGTAAAATTCAAGCACTTCTCAAGCACTTTCAAGGTATCTAAAGTAAAGATTTCCAGACTCTTAAAGTCTTTATCATCTAAATTGTTACTATAAATTCCAGGAGACGACAAACAAATATGACGACGGGATTGTTTCATTTCAAATATTTAAATATTTATTTATTTATTTATTTATATATATTATTATGTAGTATATTAGAATTCAAGCATATTCCTAGCCTTGAAAACATAATGGTTAAAATTAAGCATTTTCCAAACTTTCAAGACTTTGTACGAACCCTGCCCATTAGTCTTGTTCCACGCGATTCCTTTTGGAGACGTCAAGTATTACAGCAGTTTTTTTTTTCCCACTAAACAGTTTGACCTTGACTGTGGCTTCATCTGTATAAATTCACACACACACACACACACACACACACACACACACACAATAACACTGACTTTTTATCCACTTTGTCTAATTGTGTCAGTAACCCCATGTGACCGAACTGCATCAGCGCTGACGTTAATGCTGGTAGTCAACACTGTTAAGAGGTCACTGAGTTGACCATGACCCCCCCCCCCCACCCCCACCCCACAGGACCGCCGTGACCCCGCTGACGCCTCATACCTCATTACTACAGGACGACTGATGCACTGAGGTCCCATGTGACATCTACACACACTCTCACTCTCTCACACACACACACACTTCTGCCTCTGACCTTCTACAGCGGGCAAGCACATTTCCTGATGAGTGTGTGTGTGACCCACTGAACTGGTTCACCTGCAGGGGTGAGGAGGGGGTTCAGCAGTGAGGGGTCACCAGGGTCGCAGCCCACTAGGACAAAGTTTAGCAGAGCGGATTGGTTGATTCAAGATGACGGACATTAACTTCATCTTATCTGCTATAGGTTCCCAGACAAACTGCTGAAGTGCATTAAATGTGTTTGTTTTCTGTTAGGGTGTTTTTCACCTAACCTGTTTGGTTCGATTAAAACAAACCCTGGTGCGTTTTTCAGGTTAGCGCAGTTCGTTTGGGCAGGTGCACAGTAATCACTCGGGTACGGACCAAAACAACTGTACCGAGACCCTTTAGAGGAGGTGGTCTCGATCTGGTTCCAAACGAACTCTGGAGCGGTTCGTTTGTGGTGGGAACGTGATCCCACCTCGATCCAGGTGTACTCCTGCCAGGTGTACTCCGCAAGTTTGAGCTAAACGGCTCCTGTAGCCAGGTGTGCTTTGCATTCTACGATGCAGAAGGTTCAAGGTTAAATTCATTCATCTAAAAAATGCTGGATATTACACTGCATCCATTCTAATCAACCACTGCTCATTACCAAGACATAAATACCCACAAGATAAAATAAAATAACATCATGAATGCAGACATCATAAAAATAGATTTCACGAAGTGATAAAAGATCTGGTAAAAAGGGAAAAATAACAACATAAAAAAAATAAAGTTACAAATGTGTTGTTGTGTCTAACAAAGAGAGAATACAAGAGAAACAGAAAGCTACAGTATGTTTTCACCTCTGTCAGTTGGTTGTTTGTTTGTCTGTGACCAATATAAAAAAAAAAACTAAGGACACGTTCACACTCCCACGAGAAAGAAACCAATTGATTTCAGTGATGCTGTGACCTTCCCTCCACTTTTCACTTTTGTAATGAGCGTGTCCCCTGACCCGACAGTCATAGAGACCAAAAAAAGTGGTGTGCACATTCACACCCCCAACAGGAAGAAATGCATTGGTTTTGGGGACTGTGACCTTTCCTATAGGGCCACTGTCAGGCCAAAGTTTGGCTACTCTGTTCTCTCATCCATCCACTTATAATGTTGATTTTTACAACTGGGAAGGTTATTAAGCCTTTATGATGTTCACTCTTTTGAGTGTCTCACAGCAACAACACCAACCTTGTGCAGGCATTTCACAAAGAAATGTCCCTTTTACTTTTTCAACATCGCATACCCCGGGTCACAGTAAAATTTAAGGGTTTTATTTACCCAAATTTTAATGTCCATGAGAAACAAACCACTTTAAATTGATGTGAACATTTAACAGTTAACATTTACACCTGCCTGGTCAGACAAGTGACTTACCTGGAAGCTGAACTGAAAAGCAGTGTTTTGCTGCCCTCTCTGGTGGAAAGTTTGAACCTTGTTTTACCTCTGACCCCACCCGGCCTTTAAGATTTGGTTGCGTGGATTTACAACTCTACTAATCACTACATTTCCTTTGGTATGAATTGGTTTCACCTCAAAATGTAGTCGTTTTAAATGCTGGTGTGACTGAGCCTTTATCACATCAATAGTATATACATAACTCCACATCGGGACACACGTAACAAACGAGACAGAAACTAAAGCCGCATTTCCACCAAACACTTTTAGTATAGTACCTTTTGAAACCCGTACCTAACCCGTACCTACGTGTACCTAAACCCTAGATCTGTTTTGCATTTCCACCACAGACGGTACTCTTATATGTATGTGGGGTTGTTACGTGGTTGATGCGGCTATTAACTTTCGGTAAGTATAGCGTGACATCGTATCTAACGCGACACAGTCCACAAAGGAACACAAGAAAACAAAGGAGCACATCGAATTTTGCGTGTTCTTTCTTCTCGCTGAGTTTGTGCATTGAGTCCTTTTTAGCGCAACAAGTGATTCTTTTGACCACTCAACGGACTGCAGGGTTTCCAGTTCCACCTTTAAGTCTTGGGTCAGTGTACTGGGTACCTCAACAGAAGGGTAACGAAAAAACCATCCACAACTTTTGCCAATGGAAACGCGAAAATAACCTTTCAAATGTGTAACGAACTTAACTGGACTGCTTGGTGGAAACGCAGCTTAAGGCAGCCAGGAGCATCTGAACTCATACCTAATGATAAATAAAGTCAGAATATGAATCAATATTTCTGTTTAACTTGTACTTTAAACAACACAAAGACAAAATGGAGGTAAAATGAAAAGGTTTGGGGAGACATGTCCTTGGTCAGAGTTGTGAAACATCTGTTGTGACCTGGCTGTTTGAGATAATATGCAACTTTTGAACCTGGATATTTTTAACACCATCTGCCATTCAGTGTAACCAAGCAACAAAATGTCTTTTATTACATTTTTAGCAAACACTTCCACCCTCTTTTATGTCTTTTGTTCCACCTGCGATTCATTTCCCACTTGATAAACGGTATCTTGCAGCTTCTGTTTTTTTTTTTTTTTTGTCCATGCACACAGTGATCAGACATCGCAAACTATTTTCCTTCTCATTTGATGCAAATCTTTCATAAATGAACTGTCTGCCGACTGGGGACAAAACCCCAAAAGATGGATGAGATTGCTGAAACTAAAATGTCAGAACCAAAATGTCCCGCTGTGCTTGTGATCAGATGGAAAAGACACGAGGCGATTCTCTCTCCGTCTCACCCCCCCCCCCCCCACACACACACCCACATACACACACACACTTATTTTCCTCGCCCTACCGTCTCTTCACCTCGTCTCTCTCTTCCTATCAAAGATATGTTCACTCATAGCTGCTGGGATTCTCTGCTCTCCGCAGTGTAATATTCCTCTAAAGGTCACAGCAATTGTCTGCTGGAGTAAAACAAAAAGAAAAAAGTGTCAGGCAGCGAAAACCCCAAGGATAAAACACTTTTCTTGTGTTTCGACCGCAGAACAATCTCATCTTCTCTGTCTGACTTGGAAACATCAGCTTTCTGTTTCATATCTGCAACTGTAGACATCACATTTCTGTCCGAGTGACGGGCTGATCTGCTCGCTGACAAAGTGATGTGAGTGAAATTAAGGTGTGGGAATAGAGAACCTGGGCTTCAGACAGTATAAGTTATTGATGATGTGTTTGTCTTTGATTTTCAGAGAATTAATAAGATAATGAAAAAGTTGAAGTGAGTAGAGGTTAGAAAAGTATGTTTGCGACGGGAAGGTCGGAGATTTAAACATTCCTGGGAGACATAAATAAAATATGGCTGTGGGAAATATTGTTTTCAGGAAGTCCAGTTTCACTCATTTCCCACCAGTTTCTCTCCTTTATGCACCTCCAGACATTAATGAAGTGGAGTCATACAAGTTAAAACAAATATTCAGTTTTTGATTGTACACTATATAAGTATAGTATATAAATGGTGAGCTGGGAAGTATTTCTGCTGTTTGCTGCCACGAGGTGGATCAGGGAGTGAATCTGTGAGGATGCTGAGGACGCAGTGTGAGTGAATTTGAACTGTGAGGTTATGTACAGTAGGTGTGTGCCTGCATGAATAAGAACATACATAAGCACTGCGTGTGTGTGTTTCTGACTTAAGCTACCTACTAGGACACATTTCAGACTGAAGACCAGTCCATTAGGGACGGCTTGTCCAATTGGGGGAAAAAGCAGATTTTTGGGTCAGTGGTTAAGGTTAGGGTAAGTCTCCATAAAATGAATGTAAGTCTATTTAATGTCCCCAAAAGTGACCTAAGTCAATGTGTGTTTGTGTGCATTGTGTTGCATGTATTGATCAAGCTGATGTCATGGAGTGTGTCTTATTTGGCTCAACACACACACTTTCTGTCTCTCCAGACTAACTGTTACAGTGAGGGTTGACTCAGGACACCTCAGTATTTTCACATTATTTCCCTTTTTAAGGTGATTTATTTCTTCGTTATTTGACAAAATACACACTTTTCATGATTTCACATGAAGAATGAACTGATATTAAACATGTTGCTGCCCACATGTAACACAGTCCCCTCTGGGCGAGTCAGTATTGTCATATTTCATCTTTATTTTTAACCTTTATTTAGTCGGTGTAGTTTTACTTGCTCTCATGCAGAAGAGAGACGCATCATGTTTTCGGAGAGCAAACAAGCAAATGAAATGAAGGAAACAAAGGTAATACTGGATTACTCAGGGGTGTCAGTATTTCATTAATTACACAAAACATTACATCCTTCATTGAAAGAGCAATCACTACACAGCGAAGCATATCAGTGTAGCCTCTAACAGCACAGTGATGTCTTTCTACATTCAGTTCAAGTTCATTATTTTCAGATTAAGACTTTTTAAAGACAAGAGAAACTTTTAATTTGTCACAAGCCTCATGGGAGCTGTAGTTAAATGCTTATAAAATGTTGTTGTAGAAACCAGTTTATCCTTGAAAACTCCAGGAACGTGTTTCAGCTTTTTCATGAAAGAAACCAACTCCAGAGAAAAACCGAGTTACAGAAAGTTAGCAGGAAAGATGTCCGGCTCTTTTGTATCAAAGGGAAATAGATTTTTCCATCAATCACCTCTGGGATAAATAAATCACCTCCATCAAGGCATAGACCCGCCAGCTGAAACCTGCTGCATTAGTGCAAAGCAGAAATGTGGGCAGCATATGACCACCTGCTCAACTGTCACCTTTGCCCCCCCCCCCCCCCTCCCATACCCTCCCTCACCCCAATCTCACACCTACTCTCCCTCAAACCCCCAGAAAACTCCAGATGGTGCAGCTCGTAAAATAAAAACCTGCTTCTGCTTCCTCCTGAAGGTTTACTGCTGCTTCCTGCTTTCTTTCTTTTCTGCATCAAATAATATCTTTGTTGGGGTAGACGGTGTGTGTGTGTGTGTGTGTGTGTGTGTGTGTGTGTGTGTGTGTGTGTGCAAGAGTGTGTTTTTGTGGTTACGTATGTGTTGTGGGTTTACATCAAATCATCTAAGGTTTGAGTGCAAGAGTGTGTTTTTGTGTGTTTTTAAGAAAAAGCAAGAATCTCTACATCAAACAGTATCTTTGCTACACTAGAAGACGTGCTGTGTGTGTGTGTGTGTGTTTGAATGTGTGCATGTATGTGGTGGTTTTGTGCGCGTGTGTGTGTGTCTACGCTTGTGTGCATCTGTGTGTGTGTGTATGTGGGCAGTAGTGTTCGTGTGTGTGTGCTGCATGTAAAAATCTTAGAATCTCTAGATCAAATGATGTCTTTGCCAGTGTTCAAAGTGTCTGTGCTCACATCTGGGTGTGTGTGTGTGTGTGAGACTCCCCGTGTGGGAATTCATTACCATTCTGCCGAGTTTTCTTCTTTGTAAATAACTCCTTTGGGAGCTTCACGTTGAGCCTTTTAAAGACTCATTAGGATTCGTTGTTCTGTTGTCTCTCCTCTAACATGTTCAGCTTTAAATACCACTAATGGCTCCATTTGTCTTAATGCTCGCAGTTTTTTATGTTTTGCATTTGCAGCATTTAGGTAACGTTAATGCAACAAAGCCACTTGGTGTGAGGGCAACCAGGAGGGAAAGGAGCTCCATTATCTGTTGTTATAAGTCTTTCAACTTCTCTCTTCTCAGATGTTATTTTATTTTCTTGATCTTTTCTAACACAAAATCAAAATCATTAATTTCGTTAGATCTCTTGTGATGATAACGAGGGTTTCTGGCCATATTATTATTATTATTATTATTATTATTATTATTACTGGGAGCCTCCAAGCGGCCACCAACGTGGATGAAAGCTGAAGCCAGTGTCAAAGTGTGTTAAGTTGCAGTGACACCAACGTCCACTAATAATAGTAATACAGTTTGTTTTTGGTTTTTTTGTATAGCACTTTTCAAAACCTATGTTACAATGTGCTTTACACAAAACAAGCAATTAAATGCAAAGCGACAGGAATAAAGTCAATAAGGTAGAAACCAGAACCATTTGTATTGAGCAGCTTTTTTTATTCAGACAGACAACATTGTTTTAACGCTTAGTTTAACAACAATATTTAACCAAAAGTAGTATTATAAATATTGTATAGCCAGTGACATTCAATCAATTATCAAGTATTTTCCATTGTTGATATGTGCTGATGCAGCAAAAAACAGCAATTTCATCCTATTTGGTCCCCTCAATGGCACAACCTTACTTCTGTCAAATGATGCATTATATAATGAAACTGTGTGTCTCAGTGTATGTTTTAGTGTGAATTTGAACTTGACATACAGCTCAGTCTATCACAGACGGACATAATGGTTATTCCCTGGCTCCAGCCCTTCACCCAAAAATGGATTTGGCGGTTTAAGTGAGATTGACATGAGCTGTGAACTAAAACCCACCACAGACGTAGGTGTGAGTTATTTAGAATTCAAGTTTTCATTCGAGTTTTTTTATTTTTATTTTTGTGATCCCTCTTGTTTTACATCTTGCTTTAATCTAAAAGCCCTGGGCAGATTAAAAGCTCCACGTGTAGTATTTGAAAATGTTTTACTTAGGTGACCTCTAGTGGTAGTATCAAAAATGACACCATGGCAGACAACAACGCATGCTAAACTTATGCAATCATAAGTTTAAAATGATGTAATCAGATAAATTCCAGACATAGGGTTTTTTTAAAAAAGCCTGGTCCTCAACTTCAAGACATCACAACCACCAAAACAGACAGAAATCCCAATTTTCAGAACATAATTTTTTGTTGTTTTGTTTCATGCTCCACCTTTTTATTTAAAAAAAAAAAAAAAAAGTGTGTAAACTCTACAAGTGAGTGAACTGCATCCCTAATATTTGTTATTTGTTTAACGGTGACAGAACTGTCTCTAAGTACAGTAAAATACTGTGTTTCAGTGATATGAAGTAATAAATCTTTGTAACAGTTTTCTCTCCCCTCCTTCTCTGCAGTGTCGGAGCCAACCCCACCTCGGGCTGAGGCCTTCCTCCAAACAGCGGGTAGGTAACCACTTGAGACCTTAAATAACTTCTTGTTTTTGTTGTGTGTCTGTGTCCTCCATGCTGAAGGAACAAGATGTTCACACACACACACACACACACACACACACACACACACAGCCAACTGTACAAAACATGCCACAGTTGGCTCACTGTACAAAATGCCGCTTAGCTCAAAACATCACGATAACTGTGATCCAGCAGACTGGAAATCTGTGTTGCTGCAACATTAGAGAGGATTTACACACAGCTAATGTTGTGTATTCAGATGTGGTGTAAGGCTGCATCACACACCTTTTTCATACATCTTAAAGTTTAAAGGCCCTGCACACCCTCACTTATTCTTAAGATTAGACGTCTGTTCAAGTTGAAGTTGGGCAGAGAATAATTAATTATGAGCAATATTAGTCGGACAGGAAGATGATAATAAGGGAGGATAGTTACTGTGTGGTTGCAACGTTTCACTTACTTTTAACTGCTAAATCTGCTGATCTTGCACAGTTATACACTAGTAAGTCTATTATCTACTATCACACAGTCCTGTGGTTGGTCTGTTGGCTTTCACACCACAAACAAACCGCACCAGGGTCTGATTAAGCGGACCAAGACCTTTTCAGACGGTCTCGGTCTGGTTGTTTGGTCCACATCAGAGTTTGATTGACAACTTTCACAGCAGCCTAAATGAACCAAACTAAACAGGTCTGTTGTGAAAGCACCTTTAGTGTTTCCAACAGATTATTGGCTCTGCTGCTCAGGCTAACAATTTCGCATTCTGAGTGATAGCAGGTAGAATGCTAGCATTTTAGCTTGCACTATGTTGAGTGAAGGTAAGCTTCAGCATTTAGACCGCTGTTCGCATCCTGTGTGAAACCAAAAGTCAATGTTGACTTATTTCAACTTACATCGGATCGTAACGTTAAGTTATGTTAGTAAATCATGAGATGTAACTTAACTTACAACCTAACCAGGTAGTTTTGGTGCCTAAACCTAACCCAACTGCAACCTTTTCACAACGTTAACCACATGTTTATTACTGTTACCATGACGACGAAGGTCCGGTACACCTGTCGCTGGTAATGTTACTCTCCAACGGTCATATGTCATTTTGGGAGTCGCTGGCAAACGACCTGTTCTGTCATTTAGGTATGAGGACATGTTGTAGCCTTTTAGCATGCAACACTGGAGCTAAATATCTTCCAGGGACAATAAATGATTTTGGTGAAGTTGGTGAATGACATAATTTGCTAAAACTTAATAATAAAAAAACCCCACTTCTTTAAAAGTCCATATTATAGCTTAAATTTATTAAAGGTTTGGTTATCAAACTTGTGCACAGCCCAAATCTGACCAAACAGAAGAGTGTTAGCAAAGAGATACCTGATGTGTAAGATGGCTCTCTGTCAACCACACTAAGGTGTGAATCAGATAGTGTGTGTGTGTGTGTGTGTGTGTGTGTGTGTAGAAGACCTCATGAGGTTAGCAGGGACACTGGGCAACTGCTGAACGTCTTTGAAGATGGTATGACACACATTTACACACACACACACACACACACACACACACACACACACACACTCTCTTTCCACTCAGGACTGAACACTGGAGGCCACTGCTTTGATCTTCTCTCTCTGTTTGACCCCCCCCCCTTCTTACCCTTTCTTGTCATCCTCTTTATCCATCGTATCACATAACTAAATTCAGAAAAACTTCATTGGCACAAAAAGATCATTCTGATACTTGCAAACCATTTCTAATACATCTGTACATCTTAGCTTGGATCGAATTAACCAGGCAAATTAGTCATGTGATCCGTAAAACCCTGTAAATAATAATCCGGCCACTTGAGCACATTAATGGGCTAATTCCCCCCTCGTTCTTCTTTCTGTCTCGCAGCTGATCACATGCTGTCTCAGAATGCAGCCAAACACATCTTTCATCTCACACTCTCCCCTAATTCCCTTTGTCAGCGGAGTGAGTATTAAACAAACCAGAATGAGGCTGTAATCCGGTGGTTTGTGTTTCGCCGAGCGGCTCTGTGAGCTCGCTGGGCATTGAGGGGGTTTGGAGGTGTTCGCTTGCAGTTACCTCATCCAGGATCAAAGCAGAGGAGAGACACCCTGCGTTGATCATTTGAGAAGCATGAGATCAACGCTGGGCTTGTTTTTTTTGTCTCTGGCCAGGTCTGCTGAGGAGTGCTACCAACACAGAGAGGCAGGAGATGATTCTTTAATGCTGGTTTTCTTGTGCCAAGTAAACATGTTGAAGAGATGCTCATAGTGCAGGCTGAACCTGCTTGTATGTAGAGCCTCCACTGCGTCAACTGCTTAAAGAATATGTCTTGTGATATTCTACATTTTTCTTGTTATTGTCAACAAACCCATGAAATGACTAAAACCAAATATGAATGTATCCTGCCAACAAGAATTACCTGTTTATCAAAAAAAAAACTACATCAGTGAGCCACACTGTTGCACTGGTGACTTCATTACCATGAACACACACACTGTAGTTTATTTGACTCAATCCCACACACACCGTCCTGCTGCTGTAAATACTCACTAGAGCACCAAATGTGTATTAATCCACCACTGAAAATAGTCCCCAGAGAATGCACCATATACTCCTGTTTGGATACTGTTTGATTAAAACTACAGTGCCCAGCTGTTTTAGGAAATTATTTAGCCTTTTGTAAAGAAATAAAAGTATATATTTGTGACTACTCAGAGTTGTATAAAACTAAAACGCCTGTGTCCTCAAGGTAGCGATACATAACGGCTCATCACTTACAGGTTTTACTGATTTCACCAATAATTACCCGTATTTTTTTAAGAGGATTGGATCAATTCCACACAGATGTTATGCGCCATGAATCCAAAAGATGTTTAATGTATGTATTTAGGCTAAATTAGATATCTATATAGAATCTATGATTTCCTGAGCTGTGTCAAGAGCAGCTCATAAAACTATGTTTTTAATATTTAAACTGAACATTAATAAATTCCTAGATCTTGCAAGAAATTGGTCAGACTGTGCTGCCACAACAGTTGTCAAAGGCCGAATGGAAGCGCATATCAAAGAAGATAGATTTACCCTGCTGTATGCTTTAAAATTGACTTTGCATAGCTTTAATGTCTGCATTTGCATATGTAGTAAATGTAGGGTATGATACACTGCAGGCCTTAGGTTTAGTTCTTAAGCCATACAACCGATAATTGAGCTGAAAGGAAAAGAACTTCAAAAGAGACAGATGACGCAAAGAAACCTGTAGAACCTCATGTAAAGGCCTCATGCTTCAGGCCAAGGAAGAGTGAAGTAATAAATGTAGATGTCAAACATTGGTGAAGGTAAAATACAAAACGGAAACCACCTTAAATCAAGACTCAATGTGGAGATTAAACCACATACACACAACTAAATGGATGAATAAAAAGTAAAGACAGAAAATAAAATGAAATGGCCCAGTAAAAGTAGATAATTAGAAGTAAAAGAAATATAGTTTGTCATATAATCTTTGATATCTGCTCAAACCGTTTTAAATTCAATTTTTACATAGCTTTAATTTTTTTCCTAATGTTACATTAACTATTTTGTATCTTATAAAAATGTGTGTTTGTAGTTTTCCCACATGCTTATAGCAGACAGCCAGATAAAACTGCCAGAAAAAGAAATGACAAAATCATCGTGTAGTGGATCACAAGTGAGAAACGCTTAATTTTTTGAATTTGTGATCTAAAAAATGACACGAGAATAATAATTACCACCCACCTAAGCTGTCAGCTGGACTCAGAGTATGTGTGTGAGTTTGTTTTGGAGGAGGAATAAAGTGCAGGTTTTACATTTCAGCTGTTATATAATATTTAGAACTTAACCTTGCCATGATAGATGGAGTTGCTAAAGACTCGGGGGGGATGTGGATACAGATCTGCTACTGTTCAGCTCTCAAGACTGATGGCTTCACGACTGTTAAGAAATTCTCCAGGCGGTAAACACAAACCAGCGGAGGAGGACAAACCGCTACAAACCCACAGACCTCAAGTCAGCAGAGACAGAAAATATTTCATGGGAAAATACAATCTTTCACACCAGTGTCCTGTGTTGAAATCACAAGACACCTCCTCTGGTTCAGGCTGTAGTGTTCATCAGAACGGGACACGTGTAATTCAATTCAGTTTTATTTATATAGCGCCATATCATAACAAGGTTATCTCAGGGCACTTTTTCATATAGAGCAGGTCTAGACCGACTCTTTATATTTACAGAGACCCAACAGTTCCACCACGAGCAGCACTATGCGACAGTGGCAAGGAAAAACTCCCTTTTAACAGGTAGAAACCTCGAGTAGAACCAGGCTCTAGGTGGGCGGTCATCTGCCTCGACCGGTTGGGTTGGGAGGGGGGAGTATTATAATAGTAGCAATATTATAATAGTAATACTAATAATAAGAGCAGTAACAGTAATAGCAGCAGCGGGTGTAGAGCAGGAACACGGGGGCAGCAGGTGGCAGCAACCACAGACCCAGATTCCACAGCTCCGGAGGCAGAAACACCTGCAGAAAGCAACAGAAGGAGAGAGAGAGAGAGAGAGAGAGAGGAGAGAAAGCACACAACTACGGGAAGAAGTTGAATTAGTAACAAGCATTGATGGGATATGAGGGCGTACAGATGGAGAGGAAGAGGAGGAGAGAGGAGCTCAGTGCATCATAGGAAGTCCCCCGGCAGTCTAGGCCTATATCAGCATAACTAAGGGGTGGCTCAGGGCTCACCTGAGTCAGCCCGACTACTGATAATATATATCATTATCAAGACATTTACTGTTGTTGGCAATGTTTTTCCAAATGTGCATATTTTAATGTGAATGAAGCAGTACGAGACATCTCTGGATTATAACTAGTGCTCATTATTTTCCATTTATGTCAAAAAAAATTCCATATGTGACAAACAGTCTAGTTTCTAGATGTATTGTTTTCTATTATCGCATTAGAAAAGCTGTATGGAAATGGCAAAATTTGATAAAACGTCCTCAATTGCGCCAAAAAGTTTTTACGCTCGCTTGAGGTGGTTTTTGTCGAAAAAGAGTTGATGCGCTAAATGGGATATGGAGACGCCTTTGCTGAATAAGTTCTGACGTAGCAGACGTTTAACTCGCATGACTGATCAGCTGTTTCCTCTGAACCGTTCTGCATTCATTTGTCTTCGTCTCTGGACAGCATGAAACATGGCCGACACCAGCTGACATGAAAGAACAATTCAAACAAATTCCTGAGGACCTGTCTCCATGTCTCTCCTGTAGATGTGTTAGTTGGCCAAGGCCACTTGTTTTGTTTCGGTTCTCAACCTCTACTTCTTCTTCTCTGTTTACTGGCAGATTACAGCCATGCGTAAAGTGTAGCATATACCACCACCTTCTGACCAAACTACGCTTTGCAGCGAGCCGAGTTTATTCGCTCTGAACCAGCTGATGGAAACGCTCCTAATTCACATTTCTTTTTTGTGACATTCGCTTGACAATTAAATGGAAAGATGGCTGCTGGCTGCCCACCTGTGTGCTTGACTGGCATCTCCGTCACTCTCCTGTTAGGACAGGATAACAAAAGGTGCAGTCATAGTAAAAATGTATTCACCATTTATTTCAGTGATGAACAGAGTGAGACACATTTGCCCTCTGTCACAAATTGAACATGTCTGCAGAGGTCATTTTAATTGAACTTTGACCTGCAAAATTGCAAGATTCATCATCCATCACTGTTCAGAAAATGTGTGAGAGAGGATGGGATTGACTTGTCAATCAGAAAGTACTTGATTGTTTATAATCCTGTTGATATGATAATGCTGTTTGGCTGCAGTGCGTGCTCGGACTTTGACTGAGGGTAACAACAGCAAAGTGATAAAAATAGATTAAAAAGATTTATACTTCTCAGCTTGTGGAATGCTGCTGCTGGTCTGCTAGCTATGCACTAATGTGTACAACTGTTCTCGTATTATTTCCTTTCCCACCTGCATTTTACTGAACATTACTGTATAAAAACACTGTATTTCTGCTGTTTATCTAGTGATTGTTGCAACAACAGATGAAGTCACTGTCACCATGATAGCTTTCCACTGTTCTAAAATCCTTCCTCTACATCTAATGGTAAAACATTCATGACACAGCCAATATTTATGCTGCAGCTGCTGAAAAAAAGGATTATTTGAAGAACATCAACCTTTTTTTTTTAAATGAGAAAAGAGTTTATAGCTTCACCATCCACTTCTCTGTATGCATACTTCCCTGTTACCTTGGTCGTTGTTTCCAGGACAACCTGACTGATCAGTAAGTCCACCAGGTGACCCCCTTTTTCCCTCTCCTTTGTCAAATCTGCTTCCTACAAGGCTTTCTGCAGAGGCCTAATTCCATTTTAATTTCCTCATGTCCATGCAGACCTACAGTATGCATGCCATCTCTCCGCGTTAAAGCCCTCAAGATTATTTTCCAATTTAAACATTGTGTAGTCAGCTTTGTTTTCATTTTATAGCACAAGGTAAACACTTTCTGTCGTGATTGTGTTTCCTCTGACTGAGCTGATCCTCAGTCTGCTGCGAGTCATTTAGAGCTGAGAGACCAGGGACACTTTTTTATTAATTAGATTGTGATTTAGCCTGAGAAGTTTGTGTTTTGCACTGATGAGCAACATGCTGTAAGTTAAGCTTATTTATTCCATTCATTGTTTTAAATGATTGCAGTGCATAAATCAGCTTTTGTTTAATCTGAGCTGATATAAGCATGTTGTGTGAAAATGAAGTGGATTATCTTTATTCATCTTTAGAGACAGTAACAATGACAGGAGAAATGGAATTACTGCTGACATGAAATCAGCATTTCAATAATATGATTTTGAATATAAGAAGAAAATCATATGAAGGATTTTGTTATATTTTGATTAAATCGTGTCTATTAAGTCTTTTAAAGGAATAAGAGTTCAGAGAACCAGCCTACATGGCAACTGAAACATACAGTAGTCAGTCTCTGACCGATATGAAAATAACACAACTGGCTATAAATACTCAGTCAGTCAGCAGCAGCGTGGGCTGATTCGCTCATGACCTGGTTCATGGTGAATGACGGACCGAGTCACATGCTCCAAGAGTCTTTTCAAACTGGGGCAGGGGCAGCTGTCCAGAAATTGCATCAACATTGAGTTTTGTAACAACCTCACATGACACCCTCTCAAAGCTCGTGGTTCAACATATTGCGCAGAGTTACTGGACATCTCAGGATTTCAAGCACTGCAAAAAAATACCAGTATTAAAATTTGAAGAAAACTGTGTGTGTAATTGTTTTGGGATAAAATCAAGATTGAAATTCATTCAGTGGCGGCATAAATGGAGCCAAAGAGATAAAGCCTACAGTATTTGGGGGATTTTAAGATGGGGATTTTTTTTTTTGCAGTGTGTACTCTTGACCTAATCTGTGCTGGCACAGGCTGCCCGTTTCTTTCCGAGATGGTTGTTGTTACGTAAGCGGTTCCTTTGTAGTGAAAGGTCCTCCAGATTCTTGTCTAAATCTGTACTGAACAAACATTCTTATACAACACCTGTCTGAACACAGCAGTTTTTTATGTATCATATATATCATATTTCAAAGTTTAAATCAGAATTAGCAAACCTGATGTCACTGACTAGAAAAATATCATGTTTTATACAACAGCAACTTACCTACAGAAAGCATTAGCAAGTGAAACAATGGAAAAAAGCAGACTAGCATTTGAGAATTCAGTCAAAACTCAGGGGGCTTTGGTTATTTGCAGGTTACAGGGTTCATACAGCTTTTTAAGAGTAAAAATCAAGCACTTTTCAAGCACCTTTTTAAAGTACCTAAACCAAAAATCTCCAGTCTCTTGAAGCCTTTATCATCATATCTTAAATGTTACTATAAATGTCAGGAGACAACAATCGTTTCATTTCAATATAAAAATATTTTTGGTTTACATGAGTGATTGTGTAGACGATGAAACACCAGATTATGTTTTTCAAGGAGTATATTCAAATTCAAGAATATTACTAACCTTGAAAACATAACTTTTAAAATTAAACATTTTCCAAACTTTCAAGACTTTGTATGAACACTGATGTTAGAAGACCTCTTGGCGTCTCTGTTTTCTACTTCACTGGGCTTTTAGGTCACTTCTCACAATATTCCTACAGAGACAAACAGGTTTACGGTTTAGAGAGTTTATCCATAAATACTAAGCTAACATTATGTGACGGAGAGATATGTTAAATAACAGTATTTACCTGAAGCAAGTGTCAGGGAAACCTGTAATGTTACTGATTTCAGATCAGATTCCCGCTCGAACATGTGCGTTGGTGAACTTCGTGGTGACTGGGCTTTTTAGGGAGACAGGAGCTAAAACAGACAGGGGTGTAAAGAGGTGCTGCAGCAATGTACAGTATGAGGGAAAATGTGTTTTTTGAACATTAAAGCATGTAAACCTATTCTAGTAGACACCCAAAATAAAAATATGAACCTGAATATGAGCGTAATATGTCTCCTTTAAAACTAAGCTGAATTATGTTTATGTTTGTTATGTTTATAACATAACCTTGACACAATCCTTGGCAAAAGCCATTAAAGTGAAAATCTTTATATATTCACTACAGTCTTAGTGGAGAAATCAGAAAAACACAGAATACCAATTAGACATGGTGTATGTGTACAACAGAATGCGACTTGACTTTGCAGGACTAATCATTTAGGATGAAGAGGACAAAGGTCAGAGTTCTCCATTTGGTTGTAAACATGGAAATCCAACTTCACCGGTTCACGGCGAGTTCAGGCCGGCCCCTGTCATCAAGATAATAACCCCAGTTTTCGTCAGATGTCATCGATCAGAGGTCTCCCGGCGGCCATCCTCTATCAGCAGCTTTGTGCTTGTAAGATGTCACCGGTCAAAGGTCACAGGTAGTAGTACTGCTTTGAGGTCCTCAAAGCAATTATCTCATGACTGGAAAGGAAAGTGCTGAGTGGCACAGCAGATGGTCTTAAGGGTTCCTGTTAAAGGTTTGTGCTGTTCACTAGATGTGTGCTTGTTTATTGCTTCCTTCCTCGTGTCATCATTTGAAGGTTGTGTTGTTTCCATTTTTTTTTTTTAGTATTAATTTGGCCACCACCTTGCAGTCCTGAAATGCATGTAAAGCACTTTGTATAAATAAAGTTTAGTATGATTATTATGATTTGTCACAACAGAATTCAGTAAAAAGAGATGTACTGTATTTCTGACTAGTTTTTAATTTGGAAGATATCAAATTAGTCTGATGTCAGTCATGTAAACTTTCAGGCCATCGGTTAGCTGTCAAATCGTAGAATTTTTACCAAGTCATTGCTGTCTTTTAAACACATTTGATCTACATTTGTTGGATGTACAAGCTAATGTAAGCGGCTAGTGCTTCCAAGTTAGCAACGACATTGTTGCTTTCCTACATCCCTCTTACAAAACCAGACACCAACAGGTTAAATGATTCTTTCAACACTTGAACTTGTTTTGGAAATTAGCTTAAAATGGAAACAAGTCTGTATTCAGATGCTGCATCAACAATCTTTTGTAAGTTTTTATAGAATAACTTGACACCGCCTGAAAATCTTGTCTTTGCTGACCTCCAGGAGTGACTACTTCTCACCTTGCTGCAGTGCTGTACAGGTGTTTTCCAGGACGCCTGTGCAGGTGTGGTTGCAGGTGCAACAAAGCACACTGCTGACCACACCCCAACCACACCCATCAGTGATGCTGGATGTTGTCAGAGGTGAAACAGGCTTGAACGTTTCAGCCAGAGAGGGAGAGAGAGCAGTCTGGTGTTCAGACTGAAAACAGCCCTACGTTAAAACAATGATAGAGCCATGTTGGTGGGGGCTTGTTGTTTAAGTGAGACAATGAAATATGATCCAGGAAGTCCAGTTGGATTAACGCCAAAAAAAACGCTGTGCAACAGTTTATAGTACTTTATAGAACTCTGGAAAGTTATCCCAGCAGCAACTATTTTATCTTCTGTCAGGACGATCGCAAGGCGCCATCTGTGCGCCGCCGGACTGGATCTATTCAAATGACCGAGAGGGCTCAAGCAGGGCTCAAGCAGGTCTTAACGTGGTCTTTACTCTTTAACCTGTTTTATACACAGCCAGGAGAACTGACTAGACTTGTGATGCAGAGTAGAGTTTAATCAGTCCAAGCATTTTCTTACTACACAAACTTGTGCAAAACACAAGGAAATATTTTCCAACAAGAAAACATTAAGCACTTTGCTGATTACTGCAGGCAGTTTGATGTGATGTTCTGAAGACAGACGTTGTAGGTGGCACAGAAACACACTTTTCTCTATAACCGTGTGAATGGATTTAGCTCTTAAATCGGATTACTTCATATTCAGGATGTTTATGGACGCCCTGCCAGTAGCTGCAGTCTGGAAAAAAATAACTTGCATCATCCCTCACTGCTTCCCCCTCATAATTCCTAAAAAGCACGCTGAACAGATGACCTTTACCACAATCTGTTCTTTCTTTTCAATTAGTCTCTGCGCTGCCCCATAAATGATTCATAGAGCTCAGCCTGAGCTTGTATTAATAACTAATAAGGATAAGTGATATGAGGGAACAGCTAGTGTCCTGGCGCAGCACAGGGTCAAAAAGGTCTGAGATTACACTGTTCACGCCAAGACAAAATGTCCACTCCCAACGCAGGAGGCCATCTGATCAGGAGCAAAAATGGACCAGTTCTGCGGGTATTATCTAAGCAGCTTGTAAATTATATCGGTCATTACATGCCTTTTGGTTTTGGGAATTATTCCTGACAGCATGGTTCTGCTGCAGCTCTGTATAATGGCTCATATAGGCTACCTCGTACAGTAAAAGGAGGCTGTATTCAGAATTTGTGAAATATGAGCTGATCTCTTGATCCTCTGGCTAGATAATGCAAACAGTTCGCAACGTCCAGGATTTAATCGGTTAAATCCCTCTTTTCGCTAATGTGGTTTAAGAGGATTTCCTCTATACGTTATTATAGCATCAGACAAGTCATTTCCTGAGAAGAGATCATTTCCTTTTTTTTTTATCTCAGCATCATATGATTGACCCTGTATTTCTGTACAAATATCTTCAAGGTTTCTTCTTCTGCAGAAGCATGAAAGTATGCACACACCTGCACTAAATGCAATGTTATCTCTACCAAAAGGAGAATAAATACAACATGTAGCGTGGCAGCATCAAAGTGGCCTTTCCCATTGATTTCCTGTTTCTGTCACAGAGAAGCAGGTTGGCTAATAGGGCTGAGTTATGCAACAGCATGCAGCTGTAGGCTTTTACCCATAAACCCCTGCCAGTGCTCAACTTGAGGAGATTAATGTTGAGCGAATGATCACCCTGACAGCAGCCGATGGAAGTGGGCACTGCAGGCTCATTTTCAGTTATTTTTCACTCTGCTGGAAAAGACAGAGGAGATCTGAAACTTTACTTTTGATTTTTTATTCCTACTCAAGCAGATAAAGTTAGGATTTGGTGTTTTAAGGTGTACAAAAATGCATAAATACAAAATAACAGGAATGACTTATAGAAGAATGTACCTTTTTTTTATTCTGTGGCTGCCGTGTTCTCAGTGATTGTAAAACTCGAGAGTTGTGGATGTTAATCACGAGAGCTGAATCAAGAGTGTGTGAAATCACTTCTGTTTGCTCACTGTAATTCCTCCATGCAAACAGAGAGGAAATATTTGTTTATTGTCTCATCTCCTTGCCGCTGAATGCCGGGACAAACACTGTTAATTATATGCTTGGTTCGGAGAGCCTGCCTTGTTTCTTTTCATCCAGTTACTTCTCTGCATGCAGAGACTATAACTGTGTGAAGGAACACCCTGAGATCTGGCTGGTGTAAGTCTCTTTGTTCAGTGTCGGGTCATCGTCTGACTTGCAAAGGGAAGCAGTTATTTCTGCTCCGTCAGCTCTTTCTGTATTTAAACTTCAACTTTAATTAGCCTGTACGTGCCGCCCACATTCAGGCCCACATTAAACGCAGATGACTACCATTACTCTCGGCAAAGGCACCTGTCCCGCCGTAATAAATTCTGATTTTTTTATTAGTGTCATTATTTTCCCCTGTGGCGTCAGTTTGCTCTACAGCTACAATGCCCACAGCTCAGCAGGTTTCTGCTCGGTCGCTGCGTCGTGCCAAAAGATTTATTTGTTTTACCTTGTTGGATCCATTTTGTCCGACAGACTTGGCTGAGACAGGAGCGACTGTTGTTCAGTAGAGGGCCAATTATACGTAGTGTTGAAGAGTTCAGCCACAACAGAGACGGGTCATATAGTGTTCCCATTGTCAATCATAGACTTATGTGTTAAAATTGATTACATATCTTTAATAAATTGAGCAGGGACTGTAGAAATAAAAGAGGTCATACATTTCCCCACAACCCCACTCACCGAAAACATTTCTGACTGGTCAACAAAAGAATGATATTTTGTTAATATTTTATTTTTTCAAACATATTTATTTATTTAACTGTTAAATCACAAGTTATTATAAGTAAGTAAATTTGATCTCCTTACATGATGGTCTCTTTACACGCTGCATGCCAGACAAAAATACTAAATACCTTTTTATTTGATTTATTTACTGGTCAAATTTAAAGACATTCGGTCCAAAAAATATCAATGTGCCTTAAAATCGCAACATGTGTAACTGTAGGATGTAAAGTCCTCCTCTGACCACGGTGTCTTATCCACAGTCCTGGCCAGCTGTCTGAGTGCACTACAGTAGGTCTTTCGAGAGAAAACGATAACGTTCCCACCGGTGCTCCCTTGAGCAAGGCATTCAGCTCCCAGTTGCTCAGCAGGGCTGCTCTGTGGATGGCAACAAGTGGCAAGCCTGGTGGCGTAATGTCTACGTTAACATAGAATTTCCTAGAAGGCAGTTCTTCAGATGGCCGCAAGATGGCGGCTTTGAAAAAACTCTCACTGTATCAGGGCTTCCTGGGAGTTTAAGACGCTTTGAGTCAGGCTGATGACCTTCGTTGTATGTGATCCCTCATATCTTTCCCCTAATTTCCTGTCAGGCTCTCTACTGTCTCTGTCTAATAAAAAAGGAAAGAACACTAAAACAAAAGTTATAGAAAAATCAACTTATCTGATCTGTCTCTGGATACATTATCTGGATAATGATCTGATCCACGGGCCTTTGCATTTACTCCTGGTATTAATAGGTGTTCTTGTTATCTTGATTCTGCCTGCATTATGACCGGATCTCAATATGCAAACTAGTTGGGCAAAGCAATGTGATATACAGGCGTCAGTTTAAGCTAGCAGGAAGAGGCGGAGTTTGGTGACCTTTGAACTTGCTGGGTGGAGTTTTTTTCTTAAGGATGTGGTCATACATTACTGTACAGATTGCATTCACACCTGGCTGAGAGCTCAGTGTGAGCCAGACCACCTCCAGTGTTTTCGGGGTGGGCACCTGTCAATCAAGGTCTTGGACAACATGATTGACAGGTGTCAAAGACTATCGCAGTCACCTGGGATGGTTGCCGCTTTCTTACTCTGCCTCGCCTCGACCTTGTTGCCTAAATTAAGATTTTCTTGCCCCAAAATGTCTGAGCATAATATACTTGATGTGTGAGAAGTGAAAGTGTTGCTGATCAATACCAGTGATTCATGATTTCTTACCATGTTTTGGTGTTTGGTGATTAAAACTAACAGAATCTTCTCTTTCCCCTCTTCAGCCAACAATTTTTGGGACATTAACCAATGAGAGAGCACTGTTTGACAACAGACTGGTGAGTCACCTCGATATGAGGTTTTTTTTTTTTTTTTAACTGAATGTTGACGCTCGCAAAGCAAAGTCAGGACATTTGGGTTTTGAGGGTGTAAAGGTGAAGTTGGTTTTAATTGAAAAACAGCAAGTAGTGGGGAATTTTAATTAACCTAAAATTCCCGAGGATAAAAATTCCCAAAAGCAGCAACAGATGTCTGTATTACTGTGTGTGTGTGTGTGTGTGTGTGTGTGAGCTTTATGTTTTCAGAGCTGAGTTTACCCTCTAAATATGGTGGAGTTTTTGTTCATAGTAATACATTTTTAAAATAATGTCCTCTTTTTTAAGCAACATTCAAGCGTTTCCCTGCATGACAGATGGCAAAGATCTTGTCTCTTTGTTGATGGTACCATGTTTTGATGGAACACAAAGACTTCCTTGGTGCCTGTGTTGTTGTGTAATGCAAATGGCGATGGCAGACGCCACAGAAAGCCAATTAACCAGCAACAAAGGAAATTATTAAGCTGCCCGGTTGTTTGCCTGGCTGGATCTATCGGAGGAGGGGAGTGTGTGGTGAGTCTGTGCCAACTGGCACATGACTTATTTAATTACTTAGCCCCGCGGCACCAAATGAATCCGGCAGATTTATGGATTCGTCCATTTCCCATTTATCAGAAAACAATAAAAGCATCCCTTTATGCTCTGTCTCCAAAAGCACTCTTGGGCGCCGTGATCATTAAGCAGGATCTCGCTGCTCTGTCTATAGGCCTCTGCCTTTAATGGACTGCAGCAGGTGGGTGGGCGGTCCAGTGTTGATTCACAGGTACAATATGCATTGGAGAGCCTGAGCATGAAAGATGTTTAAACCCTTTGAGAGTAGGAAGAGCCAAACCTAGTCCAAAGCCAGACCGGATTATTGATGTTTGGTGGCATTTGATGGAATGTGTCCAAGTTTTTTTTAGCTGCTCTGAGGAACAAAGTCTGGCACTTCAGTCTTGTCTTGTGAACCCGAAAACCTCTGTTGATATAAGTTCAACAGATAAAGACTTTTGTACCTCTGCCTGTCAGTGTTTCCTCACTAACGTCATGATAATCAACAGTTTCTGTACAAAACCTGCAGAGACCTGCCTTGCTCTTGCCCTGTTTTTTTTGTTTTGTTTTTGTTTGAGACACATAGCTGAAGAGTTGACATTTCTGTTTATGTATTTAAAGACCTGTCAATCAAATCTGTTGCGGTCCTGTTTCACACGGAGATGGATGCTCTAACTGCCATTTAACTGGGCCTTTTTTAAAGGACGTTTTTGAATTTGTTTGTTTTGTATTTCTGCCACGGAAATTTGACATATACATACATACATACATACATACATAATGTAATAGTTTGAGGTATATATGGAATCTCAGCAAAAGCAGAGCTATATTTGCATTTTTTGATCAGTTGAGAGACACACACATTGCTGTGTTTAAGGGCATCACTGATATTAACAAGCCTTAAACAGCCACACAAAACATTAATTGTCAATCAATTTTTGAGGGAAACAAGTTCCACTCCTGTGTTGTTTGGAGAATTTTAGCCCACAAATTGTGCATTTAAGAAGCTGTTATTGTGCTCTAAGTGCTGTTTCAGAGGCTTTTCTAACATGCAAAAAGAATTCAGGGGGAATCACTAAACTTTTTGTATTTTGAGAACCAAATCCATTTTAAATTTAAGCACTACTGACACTAAATACCTTTTTAAAAATAATCCCAAATACTGACTTTAATGCCACTACAATAATAATTTCTGAATCCATATTTCCTATTTGTATGTTGTTGATTCCTATTTTACCAAAAAACAAATCTGAACCCTAAAATAAATAATATACATTGTGGGGACCAGTTTGAGTCCCCACATTTTTGTCCGTGCAACATAACTGATACAAGTACAAGGAATTTTGGGATGATTTTACAAGAGTCACATTTATTTAAGAAGTAAAAGTAATTTTATCTTGTGCCTAATCTTTTAAAGTAAATCCAGCCTTTTTTGTGAAATGGTAAAAGCAAATCCTGGACTCAAATTTATTAAGTGAAATGGCTTAAAAAAAAGGCTAAAATATCCCTGTCACTCATCACCCCACTCTGCATATGTGCACCCACTGGGGGGTCACAAATCAGTGTTTTTAGGGTTCATGGGCTAAAACTCTTGAGAACCACCACATTAGATAATACCAGGCTTTAGCTGGTTTAAGTCTTGCAGATAATCCACTCAGGGTTCATTTCCCTTTTTCTGAAGAACCATGAGGTAAGGGGAGGTGTTCTCTTCCTCTCGGGCTGAAATCTCCGCTGGATTTTGCGTTGGCCTCAAAAGTGTGAAGGCACAGGTGGAAGGAGGGCAGGCACTGGCCGAGGATTATGCTATGCATACGTTATGCATACCGAAGAATAGCACTCTCAGTGGGACAGGCAGCCAGAGAAGACAGCCGCCATGATATCACCACAGACGGCTTAACGCTCATGCATCAGGAGGCTTTGTGGGATTAATCTAATAATAAAGCCAGAATTGTGCATAAATCCTAATTGATTTTTTTTCACCCTTATGGACATTGTACTCATCATTGTATAGTGGATAAATCCAACAGCCAGCTGCGTCTGACTCTGATCATGAACACTATCATTTTCTACATTTTGTGAAGTAGAACAGGAAGAAAAAGCCTTAATTTCACTGTTTTATTTATAGTTTTTCTGCACGTTGTGTTCAGACTCAAGATGCACATAAAACACAAAGTAAATCACAACAACATCTAATATGGAGCCTGATGCGAATAAGTCTTTGATGCTTCTGCCATTAACTTGATGACTGCTGTAATTTAATGACAGATAATTTACTGCAGTCATTTGTTGACAGTCGTGTAGCTCTTTGATTTTAATTAAAGATTAATTAACAGATAAATAAAACGGCACCAAAAGGCTGATAATGGATCGGCAGCCTTTGACCGTTAATAGGGATGGGTTTCCCATGACAACGAAAGCAGGAAGCAAATACTGTGAATTTTAATGAAGTTTTGGTAGCGGGTTGAGTGTCTCCTATTAAACCAGTTAGGAGCTGTGTTTACAGTCCTCTGCCATTAAGACCACTGTAGTTCTGACATATTTAATGTCAAATGCACAAGTTCACAGATCCCAAGGTGACGTTTTCAAATAGCTTGTTTTGGTTGACTAATAGTCCAAAATCCAAAGATATTTAGTTTGCAGTGACATAAAACAGGGACAAACATCAAATCCTCACATTAAAGAAGATTTTCTGGCATTTTGGGAAATACACTTATTAGCTTTCTTTCTGAGAGTTAGATGAGAAGATCAGTACCACTCTCATGTCTGTGCATAATGTATGAAGCCAGAACCGGGAGGCAATTAGCCTAGCTTAGCATAAAGACTGGAAGCAGGTTGAAACAGCTAGCCTGGCTCTGTCCAAAGTTCAAAACACGCCTACCAGCTCCTAGCTCTAGCCCCATACTAAACGTGCAGACATTAAAATGGTGTAGATCTTCTCATCTAACTCTCAGAAATAAAGTGAATATGTGTATTAGCCAAAGTGGTGACCTATTCCTTCAAACGATTAATTGATTATCCGAATTGTTGTCTGGTAATTTTCTCTTGACCGATCAACTCATTGTTACTATTTATTGTGATTGTTTTCACTGAAATTCAGCTGATCTCTCATCCCTGCAGTGGTTTACCTTTGCCAGGTAGGATTCAGCATCTTGCTCAAGGGCACTTGAGGGCATGCCTGTTGATAGACACAGCAATGTCTGTTGCAGGGAATTTAACTTGGGACCTTTCAATTACAGGGTCGTCGGCCTAATTGTGAGGCCAAAATACGTGTTCCCACTCATAGTTAATTTTACCATGTGGTCTTTTCACCCTTTGCTAATGTCACAGACCCAGAACATCCATCACATAACTGCTGAGAAAGGTATGAGTAGTAAGTACATGGCACATGAACGACGTGTATGTAACTCTAAAATCCAGGCTGGTTGCATAAGCCTGATACAAGGGCACTGGTTATGTAAACGTGTTTCTCAAAAAAAGAATAAGAAGCCAAAGTGTGTTCCTTTAGAGGCCTGATCTTCCTCCAACATCAGCAACCCACTGCTGGGAACGTGGATGTGGGCCAGAACCAGAGTGCTGCATTTTCCTCCTCGTCCATTTGCGTCTGTGTAACAAAGTTGGCAGCAGGAATCAGCCAAGAACGCTCACTGAGTGTATTAAAGTGCAGTCAGCTAAAGCAGTGATTCCCATCCCGGGGTACTTGTACCCTAAGGGGTACTTCTGCAGTTATCAGGGGGTACGTAGAAAACTGTGAATCTCAGCTAATTTGATAAAATAGAAATTATGATTTGATCATATATTTCCACATATTTGTTTAGGAGAAAAATCAACACACATGTAAGATTACAAAGGTGTAGTCACATTTTTCCCACATAGTTTCCCACCAACCTGAGTCAGCTGGAAGTTGATTAAGATGCAGAAAGACTAGTTCGACAAAAGACAACAAAAAGCCCAAAGTAAAGATTCTGTAAATGGTTGAAACAGCCAGTTTCTGTCACTCCAAATCGCAGCAGGACAAATGCAAACTTGGCCAAAACTACTAAAAAATACCATTGAACAATACCATAAAGCCATCCCTTCTATCAAAGGGGTCTGATAAAGGGGTACTCAGACCCATCTGATAGGGCTGTGGGGGTACGTTGGACAAAAAAGGTTGGGAACCACTGAGCTAAAGTGATGGACCCGAGATGCTTGACCTCGACCTGCATTGGCCAAGAAGTCATGGTTACAACATAGTACTTCAACCCCTTCAACTACTACTACATTTAGTACTTAAAGTATTTCAACTCCTTTTACTATTACAGTGGGTACTTCTACTTCAAGTACTTCAAGCTAAAGCAAGCACACTCAAATTTTAATGAATAAAGTCACTGAACGAGGAAGTGACGTCCTAACTGAAGACGTGCCTTGATGAGAGGACTGATACATTGCATTTTCATTTTGACACCAATAGACTGGGGGCGCTGTTTCGCTTATTGCATTTGAATATTGTCCACTGAACAGCAGGTTAAGTCTTTGAAAATGAAATGTCACATGTTTTCATTTTCTAATTGTTAGAAAATTGCATTTTGCATTTCATTTGAATTATGACTTAAATATTGCTTGCATAAATGGGTAAGGTAAATCAGGTTACACTGTTTATATTGCATTTTAATTTTCAAATTTGAATTGACATTTGAATATTAAAAAAATTAAATGTCAAACAGCTTTTCCACTTTACTTTTAATGTAGTCATAGAATGCCAATACGAGTATGTGAAAATGAAAATTGGATTATTGCATTTTCATTTTCATTTTTACTCAAATAATGCATACATATGTGGAAAATTATAATGCTATTGTGGAATTACATTTTCATTTTCAAGATTTGCATTATCATTTTAATATAGTCCCCTATAGGCTTCCATATAATCCTGTTAGATCCCACATGTGATGAGTGCCATTTGGAGGACGGATTATTCCAAAGCACCATACAGAACCATGAGTACTGACATTTTAACACTGGTGGTCCCAGTGAGAATTAAACTCCTGACCCAGGCTGTGTTAGTGACAGGGCTCCACATGGCTTCATTGAATTAATTATATTAATGGCAGATGTCCATTAAATACAGTGTGATGTCATCTGGTTTGCCTGAAATCCCCAGAGTGGCTCCACAGTGTAGCGTGATGACATGTTATCGCCTACTCTTGTCTATTAATTATTAATTATTAAAAAGAATGGCCGTACCTATACTGGTGTTTCCTGATTAGACACAGACACACCAGCCAGTTTTTCATTTCATGTCATTCATTGCATCGCTTTAGTGCTTCAAGTGTGTTACAGATCTTTGCAGCAATTTAAAGCATTCGGGGATCAGCCATGATTGGCGAGCTGCATCACCACAATGCAACGCAGATGAATAAAAAGGACATGGTTCTACTTTACCATTTACTGCCAGCCTCAAGAAGAAATTCAAGTCCAAGTAGCTAAGCTTCACCAGATGCTGAGTCAGTTATGGTTAGCAGTTTTACTTGCAGCATCCAGAGCATTTCAGCTGCATGTAGCACCTTACGTTATGTATGAAATATGCTATGAAATGCTATACAAATAAGTTGCCTTGCCTACATAGATAAACTAGCCTCTTGTTAACAATTATTAAGTCCTCCAAATTAAGCAACAAAATGCGACACTATGAGCAGGACAGCGCCATTCGTCTGTGCCTCTCAAAACCGTTACAAAACACTGACGAATAAATCTGTTTTATGATGTGACAACACTATGGTTAAGCTTTGGTTAGGTTTAGGCACAAAAACAACCTGGTTAGGTTTAGGGAAACATCGTGGTTTTGGTTAAAATGACTACTTCGTTAAAGTTACGGGACCTTCCTTTGTCACCATGGTTACAATAATAACCATTTGGTTAAAGTTGGGGAACGACCGTGGTCATGGTTAAAGGAAATCAACCTTGACTGTCAGTTTGAAACAGGAAACAAACAGCATGTCTCCCGTGTTAAAGTCCGATGTTGAGCTCCTCCCTATGCGGACTTTGTAGCTCTAGGACAATATCACCTTACTTTCTCCTTTGCTCCCGATGGACGAGAGTCATAAATATTACAGGCTCTAGAGGGCTTTGTCGCATGAAGGTAAATATGTGGTTTTGGGGCATTTGCTGAACTGGACCGTCTGTGAAAATGATTTGTCCTGCCTCGTGCTTTAATATGATATGTGCGCTTGTTAAATGTTATCTTAAACATTTTTCCTCTTGGTCTTCAAGTCAGAGCTCAGGCTGTATGAAAGCTTTGACTCTGTGTCTTGTTTCTGCATTCTGACAATCTGCCATCAATTAAATGAAGACCAACCACAGAACAGTTGCACAACCACCTGCTGCTGCCTCTAAGCCTTGTGTGTGTGTGTGTGTGATCTCTGGTAACCTTCTGTTGGCATCAGACTGGACAGTGTCACACACACATGCCTTCAGATGTTACGTAACCTTGTCATGGCAGGCTGCTCGTGTCTTCACACGGATGCACACACACACTGATGAACACTGAGCCACGGGGATGAAATTAGCTGGCTGGCTAGCAGTGGGAATATCGGGTGCATGTGTTTGGATGTGTTTTATGTTGAACGGTTAGCTACTTGCAAGCACGTCTCAGGGCCTGCTGGTCTTGTGATTATTAGTCATAGGCTGAACATTGGCCTCGAGTCTGGCTTGTACTCTTTTTTTTAATGTGAGTGTGTGTTCCTGCTGTGCTCACTTAATACCATGGAATTCAGTGACATGTTGTATTATCGTCCACATGCCTTTGCTTTGAACCAAGGGAAGGAGGCTTCATTTCACCCTCCCACACACACACACACACACACACACACTTGTCTCTGCTTTAAGTGCTGACTGTTCCCTCTCTAAAGGGAATGATGACCTGCTCGTGCGAAAATATTGTCGGCTCCTCCTTGGAATATCAGTTTGTCCAGCTGAATGCGATGATGTCTCATTCAAAAGACAGATTTATTAGCGATCATTTAATGAGGAAATATCTAAATGTGTTCCAAAATGTGTAAATAAATAGATAAATAAACAGCAAACATGAATATAATTTCTGAGTTGTTTAGAGAAAAACAACTTTTCAACAACTTTATTTGTGCTATTTGTACCTCAAATTAGTCCATATTTCTCCTTAGCTGTCTATCTCACTACAGGTTTCTGGTAATAACCCAGGGACCCTAACAAAGATCTTAACTTCAAAAATGCAACTGAATATTCCCTATAATTTTGTGCATGTTTGTGTGTTTCACATCTAAAATGGACAAAAGCCAGGAAAACCTCAATCTTCCACAAACATTTGCCACAAACCTGCTGCCCAGTAAAGATGAGCAGAGTGATCTTCCTCTGGGAATATTTGTCTTGCGACTTGACGACTTGGTTTGCTTTGATGCAAAGCTTGAGGTGGATGTTTTGGCCGTGACACTTCTACAACGGTTCCTTCCACTTAACTTCCTGGTCTGAAGACAAAGACCAAGTTGCCTTCTGACTCACGACCTTTAGACTCTTATCTCTGACCAAACATCTGCAGATGGCAAACTGTGATACCAATGAAGCCAACCCAAATACATATTCTTCAAGTTAAGAAAATGTTGTTGGAATAGGTTGGTTGGCAGATTGATTTAAAAATGCAATGACATCTGATCTATATCTGTATATGCATCCAGCTTATTGAACCCTCCAATTACATTAAAATAACATTTTGGGGGCGATATTTAGCTTTTTAAAAAAAATGTATTTATTTAAATTTTTAACATTTCTTTTATATACTATGCAGTACAGAGCAAACAAGAAATGGTGTGGAGGTATGACATGCAACAAAGGTCCCAAGCCCGGGATGACATGGTCAGCATCTAAGCCACCAGGAAGTCCCATACATTATGATTAACACAGCAGCCATTGGGGTATGCACACATACTGCATGTGGCCATGAATGAAGCTTGTATATGTTCATGTGGTTTTAGATAAATCAAATTCCTGAGCTGAGCGTGATGAAGGCCACAGGCCGAGAGTGTGTTGGTTACATAATAAAGTCGTTCTCAATAATCCAAGTGTTGCTGGAGCTTTGGTCCTTCCTTGCAAGTAGATGAAGCAGTGCCAGAACTCCTACTTGTCTTCTGCAACATTTTTGGTACATTATTCTGATCCATAGCGTGGTAATAATGATTCTACTTTTCACACTTTGCTACTTTTTCCTGTACGATGGGGATTCAACCATAGTCTGATTATTGTTAGTCGCTTTTAGCTACTTTAAATTATGGAACGAGTACAAACAACTGAGCACACTGAGGTTTCCCCTGCAGTTTAAGGAGCAGTGATCAGAGAGGAGTTGCCCTCTGTGTGCCACAGGATTTACCATGAAGGCCAAATAACACACTCGACCAGTAGTAATTCACCTCCCCTGCTGTTGACTTCCTGTGTGACAGAGGGTCCAAATTACTGCATTGGATAATATTCAAATTTGCACTCCTCTGCCCCCCCTCCAAATCCAGTAATCCAAGAGGAAATGAAATTGGCTTAGTGACTTCCCGACCTGACTGGGGAGGGGACTGCCACACAGGACTGCAGTGAACAGTTTAAGCTGATTAACCCCAATAAGGAGGGTTATCTTATTAAAGCTCAACTTTAGAGGCTATGCGCAGCTTGGTTCTATGAATATGAGTGAATACAGGGAGTTCATTAATAAATGTTGGCTCGAAAAAAGCTCATGTAACTTTCAGCTCAGGCCAGATTCTAGAAATATCTGATTTTATGGTTAGTAGTAGTTAGTACTAGTAAACATATTTTTAACTTTCTACTTTTATTATTTGTCATTTATGCTGGACAGTCGACCAAATAGACATTTATTCACACATTTGTAGAAATACAAGTGTTTTGCAAAGTTGAGTAGTTCAAATTTCATTAAGCAAAGATTTTATGTAAAATTGCCACAGACTGCCAACTGAGATGCCATAGATTTTCTTGTTTTGCACAAATTTTGGTGTTCGCCCCCACATGAAGTCATTAAAGTGAACCCTTACAAGAAAAAAGGGTAAAACGGTCTCCCCGTCTGGTGGTGCTGCATCCATAGAAAGCTGGACCAGTCTGTCTTATGAAGCAGGATCAGTGTTGCCAGATGCCAAAAAACAAATCGTACAAAGACTCCAGTATTGTTATATTTCAAGGGAAACTATCGTACATTCAGACTGCAGAGCGCCCTAAATTGAGTTTTTAATGTATATGAATCACAGCGAGGGGTTAAAAAGTTAATTGCAATGGGCTCAGGCTACGGGCCAGCATTTACAATGAAGGCTACAGGACACATTATGCATCCTAGTGTGTAAGCAAATAGGTTACAAGTAAATATTTTAATGGCAGATCCAGGGTCAGTTGTCTGTAATACATTATTGACACGGTTAGTGTATGATGAATGATCATGCTGGTTCCAAATCAGCTCAATACCATTTCACTCTTATTAGAAAAAACACCCATAAAACTATGACGTTGGTTGTTACAATTATTGATTGTACAAAGGGCTAAATTATCGTACAAATACGATCATTCAGGGTTCGTACAAAGTCTTGAAAGTTTGGAAAATGCTTAATTTTGTCAACCAGAACTCTTTTAATATTTGAAATGAAATGATACCGGCATCATATTTGTTTGTCTCCTGAAATTTAAAGTAACAATTTAGATGTGATGATAAAGGCTTCGAGAGTCTGGAAATATTTGGTTTAGGTACCTTGAATGTGCTTGAAAAGTGCTTGAATTGTACTCTTAAAAGCTGTACGAACCCTAATAATTATCACACAGATGGCAACACTGGTCCCAAGCAACAAACAAAACACTACAGGTTCAGCTAATTAATTAATTAGGAACATGCTTATTAGTGATTGGCTGCAGTGTATGTCCAAAGGGGGGTGGAAGGTTTAGGTGCATGGATTGAATGAACCAGGAGGGATTTGACTTTTCAACTACAGAAATAGGAAAATATTAAGGTCCATTGCGTACGCAAACATACACCCTGTATCCATAATGTCTGCTGTGAGCCTCTGATCAACTCCCACCTCTACTTACTTACTTACTTGACCTTTTGTGCACAATTTGCTCCAATACCAGACTTGTGTACCTTGATAATCATTGAAATTGATGCCAGCATCAGACACCTCTAATTCTGAGCAGTCACAGTAGTGTGGTAGAAACAGTGAGGGTAATGAGTTTAGGCAGTGATCCGTAAGAGCTCATATTAGTATACTCTGCTATTATGGGAGGAAATGCCAAGCTTCACCTCCTGCTTCTTTCACTTGAATGGAAAAACAATCAAAGCAATGCCATTAAATATGTTTGTTTGTTTCTGAATCCCGGCTGTATGTGAGATTACTGTATGCATAAGAAGGAAATATAATAAAACAGTTTTGTGGCTTTGAATGTGCCTGTTTATTTGATGTATTTCCTGCAGTGTTGTAAGATAAAAGCCTGGCACAAGTGATAATAAGAGAGGGAAAATGTGAGACAAAGTATACAGTGAAGAGACAAGCCAATGAAAGAAAGAGCCTCATTTTACAAGAGAAAAAAAACATTTGCACAGTTTCTTTGTTATAATGTGGAAAATGTCCGGTTTAAGCTAGGTCCTTTTCACATTACATCAAGATTTTCCTCTTATTAAATATTTTTCTCATTATTACTAAATTCTGTTTTAACTAGAAACTTTAAGTTTAACGTTTGAACAACAAGCATGTCTTTCCAGTCTTATTTCATTATGATGAAAATGTTTTTTCTCTCTGTATAACATAAGTTTGTATGTTGTTATAATAACAAAAAGACTGAGTAATTTGGTATGTAGTACCAATGAGAATCAAATATAACCTGAAAATATCTTGTTACAACATATAGTTTCTTTTGTATCAGTGGCTCCATTACACTGCCATGCAAGAATAAAAAAATGCAAATGAAAACAAAAGGAAACAAGTAGAAAAATGGTGCTAAAGCAGCAATAAAAAAAACGGTAGAAATAAAAACAACATATATTCACTAAGACTGCTATAGACGTTATTTGATGCCTCAAACTCATCAGATAAACCATAAAATGCTTTGAGCCATGAGACAGTTTGAGTATTATGAGTTATGAGTACTGCTGTATTGGTGGCAAATAATATTTAATATTAAAGGACAGCGTGTGGCATATAATATAACAATAATTAATAATCTTTATATATAGAGCACTTTTCAAAATCTACGTTACAAAGTGCTTCACAAAGACGGCAAGATAAAACAGTCAAGTCATAAAATCAAGGAAACAGATACCCACACAAAATAAAAACATTTGAAAGGAAATAACATTTAAAAAAAAATTAAAACACGTAAAATCAGGAATGGCTCTCCGATAAAAGTATGTTTTAAGAAGGGACTTGAAGGAGATCACTGACTTTGCCAACCTGATTTTTTTCAAGCAGATCGATATCAATTTATAGGCACTGTATATAAGAAAAAATAGATTTTAGTGTAGTTTCTACAGGTTTGCAGCCTTGAGTGTCTTTATTTCTCTTTGTCCAAATTGTCCTTTAGTATCAAAAATCAGGTCTGAAGCCCGGAGGTGAGGAGGAAGAAAAAACAGCTCCTCTTATCATGTCCGAACACAAAGCCTCAGAAAACATTAATGTGTTTTTAAATGTATGCATTAAAGACGCTCCGGGCTGCCCTGTGCATACATCAGCTATTAAACAAATGACATTTCAGATCAAATAATAAGCAGTTTGTCTTTTGTTTTCCATTGTACTGTAAGGAGACACAAATCATGTTTGCCTCAAAGGAGGGTATTTTCTGTTAACATTAAGGGGGCGGAGGGGTTGGTTCATGTTTTATTTATGGTGAATCCTGGCCTGTGGCAAGCAATGGCTTTTTATCCAGTTAAGTGAGATTATATTTGTTAAGTCATTTGTTAAATTGTACAGCAGGATAAGGCTCTGTAACTGTGCACGCTTTGTCTGGCACAGTGCTTGTTGGTGAAACTAAAATCTGTTTTTAAGCACAAAAAAACCAAGCTACTTCACAGCTGAACAAATATATAAAACAAAATGTTATGTTCCAGTTATTTCAAAGGTTCGCAGAAATGGTAATGCAGTCATGGTATTTCAATGACTTTCAGCGACGGAATCACATTATTTTGACGTTAAACACCAGTGTTTCTCAGCCAGTTCTTCAATAAAAGTGGATCTTCTACATTAGATGTGCATATATTATCTGAAATGTTTCTTTATACTGCCAACCATAATGATCTCACAGCTGCCAAATTGCTCCTCTCAGAGCTCCCAGAGGTGTGAACATTTTTATTTTTTTTATTTTCTTTTGGCAGCTCTGCAAAATGCCAACCTGGCTGCTGTCACTGATTTGGAAAGGTCAAGTGCGCGGTTGTTTGCAGAGGCGCAATAAGAGCGATTGTTTTCAGTTCTCTGATCCAAAGGGCCGCATTGTAAAGCTGCCAGATAATTAATGACTGAGTAATTAGCAGGTTTATTGTTTGTGTTCATCCATTATGTCACCGCAGGTCGCCCGTTCCCTTTTTAACTGTGCTCTGATTGACAGGGCACTTTGCAGTGGGTGGGTGCGACATCATTTGCAAACCAAATCTCCAAATCTGTGAGACTGTTTTAATGAGAAGGAGGTGCTGCAGAGTTATTTCTACATAAGACACAAATTGTAATCCAAATGTAAAGAAAAGAGGCCTTTAAACCATCTGTAAAAAATAATGTAAGTAATAAATATAGTAATATAAAATTTGGCAGCTACTCAAAAAATTAAAAGGAGTTGTTTACCTTGATGACGTTTTAAGGCCTTTACACACTGGAGGTCTTTTTCGTGCGATTCTTTTGCACGTCAATATATTTTTTTCTATCTGTTGTTTTTTGTACTTTCACATGGAACGCAAATATTACGTGGCGAAAAAGCGACATAATTGTTTTTTTCTGAGATTTCTCACGGCAAATAAAGGCATCACAGAGATTATACAGACAATGAACTCAAGGACAACGTGTGGAGTAACATTTGACAGGATAGTGTCGTCTCAAATCGAATACTGCTGTTGTGCGCTTACCGGAAATGACGATCGCAACCTTTGACCACGTCGTCGTCTTCTTCTTTTTAATGACGGATTGCAGCCGGGCGGAGCGTTATTGCCAACATTTTACCGCGATTGTCGCACGCCGAAATATCTGCCAGCTTGTTTGCTCACTTGACTTCAATTCAATTATATTAAAAATGAATAAAAAATGATCGTGCTTTTACTTTTAGCTGTAACAATCTCAACCGTGGCCACCATTTTCATACGTTGGTGGTCCCTCCCCTTCTGCTACGTAGCCAAGATGGCGACAGTTGAGGGTGAGAAGTGCGCAGCGTTCCACACTCAACTTTCTGACCGTTATGAGTACATCATCCAGGTACTCATAGTACACTGCATTTTGCCATACTTGTCACTGTGAACACACTTATGCACTCAAAATATTAAGTGTAAGTGTGGAAGAACACACAGCATGTCTTGTTTTGTGGACGCATTGTTAGCGCTCAGTGGTGGACGGCGCTCGGCTCGGTGACGAATGCTTTTCATTTCCTGTGGCTGCTTCATAGTAAAAGTCACAGTGTTTCACTAGCGGAAAGCAGTACTAGCAGTGATAAATGTTGTCTAACCCAACCCTTACCATTTACCACAGCTGTAGAAGAGCTATCAATGAATAGTGAAGCTGTTACAAACAATAATGTTTAGGTACATTCTGCATTATTTCCTGTGAATCCCCTGTGCTTATGTATGTACTTTGAATCTAGTGTGGGAATAGTGGACTTACCTACTGTATAGAGAGGTAATTACTGAATGTTATTACATTGAATGTCTTGCTGAAAGAATGCTGATCATAAATCGTATCAAAATGGGGGTTTAATTTCATTCCTGAAGGATTATAACTTGTTTACAAATGTGAACCTGTTTCTGTCCAAACCCAGAACTTTTGGAAATTAACTATTTACAAATTAGGACAAGCAGACTAGAATGCATAGTACTAATTCATCTTGAAAGGTTTTATTTCTAACAGCAGATTCTTTAAAAACAAGTCCAGTATGGATCCAACACGGGTGGAATGTTTTGATTTCAACTCAACTATACAATTAAAATACAACAAAACAGGCAACATTTTTATTTTTTTCATGTTTTATTGACTTTTTTTAAAATAGATTTTGAATTTGAATGTGTGTCTTGAAAAGTCCACTCAGATGTCAGATGCTCAGGTGGATTTTAACTCAGCTTCTCGCTCTTCTTCTTCTTCCTCAAACCGATACGGTGTCAGATTTTTTCCAGGCTGGGTGTTTCTTTTTTTTTCTCAGGCTTTTCCTCTGAGTCCCTGATCTCCTCCAGTAGTTCAACACTCGGTGGATCATGGAGGGAGTCTCCTTCTCCTGCTCTCCGGTCTCGTCCTTCTGCTCTTCCTTGAGCTCTGCGAGTTTACTCCGGAGGCCCTTACTGACCTCCTCCTCAGCCTGGAGCTTAGAGACCAGCTCCTGGATGGTGGAGGTCTGTTCATTCAGTTTGTCTTTCAGGTCCTCCAACTCTTCGGAAAATGACTTCTCTTTCTCAGAAGTGTTTTTCGTCAGGGTCTGGATCTCCTCCCTCATCTGCTGAAGCAGAGCATCCTTCTCAGCCCTCAGCTGCTCTATGACCTCCAGCTTCTCTGACATCATTTCAGCTTGAGACTGAATCTGTTTCTCAAAGCTGTAGCTCTTTTCTTTTTCTGCTTCGAGCTGAGTTTTATACGTCAGGAGGTTCTGATATGAAACTTTCAGCTGCTGAAGTTCTTGCTGAAGAGCTTTACTTTTATCTTTTTCAACCTGGAGCTCTACTGAGAACTTTTCTCGGCTGATTAGCTGAGCCACTTTGAGCTCCTCAAACTCTTTTTGAAGCACCTTCTTCTGCTTCTTCTTGATATTATTTCCAACCTCAGTGGCGATCCTCATGGTGTCCATGGTCTCCGCGTCACTGAGGTCCTTCAGCCTCTCCAGCTCTTTGCGTGTTTCCTTCTCTTTGTTAATGAACATTTCTTTTAGGTTCTTCTGACGAGCCAGCTGCTCTTTGGTCTTTTCCAGTTCTTTGCTGAGCTGCAGCCTCATATTATGCCCCTGGACGTTTATGGCACGCTCCTGCCCCAACAAATCATTCAGGTTCCTCACTTCGTCCTGCAGGGTGCCGTTTTTCTCCTGCTGTCTGCTGCTTTTCTCTTGAAGGGCATTGTTTTTCAAGTTCTCCGCTTGTTTCTGCAGAGATTCTGTTTGGATTATCTTTCCCTCCAGTTTGGTGGTAAGCTGTTGGACCATCTCCCCCTGACAGTCAATGTGGTTTTCAGCACTTTGCAGCTGAGCCTTCAGCGCCTCCACCTGCTTTTGAAGAGCCTCCTTTTCCAGCTCACAGTCTTTCAGCCGTTGGGCTAACCTGTAGGGGCCCAGGGGCCTATTGATGTTCTCCATTCTTAGCTGGTAGATCCTCCAAATTTCTAGTGTAGATACAGTCTGTCACTGATGAACAGGTCTGTCTCTGACTCAAGATACAAAGTTCAGTAGTATGTAATGGCCTGCTGTTGTCATAACACACAAAGAATGGAACTGTCTCCTGGATGCTCTGACCTCCAGAGTTCCACAGTTTTAAATGTTTACATTCGTTTTACACTGACTGACATGTCAGTTTATTTCAGGTGATATCTGTGCAGCTCCACACAATACAGTCAGCATTTCAGTTAGGGTTAGATACTGATGTTTTTATGATACTATGACTCTGTCCTCACCAGAAATCTGTCAGCACTGGTTGTTTGTACATACTTAAAATGACCTACACATATCTCATCTTGATAAGCGACCTCTGGTGGTCGTGCAAATAATGTCTGTCCAGTGTCAATAACAAGGCATATTTTGGATTCTTGTCATCACTGTGAGGTTGCCAAGCAACCAGTGGGGATCTCAGGAAGTCACTGCTGCACTGCTGCTGGTCGCCAAGAAATGGTTACAGCATTATTCAACATAAAACAACAACTTGTCTTTTTTATATTAAACTTTAGAGGTGTATTTATGAAGTGTGCAGAGAGGCAGGCTTGCGGTTTTCCTCTGCCTTCAGTCTTTATGCTATGCTAAGCTAATTGGCTGCTGGTTCTTGCTCCATGCATAACGCTCATCCTGTCTCTTTTTCTTTAACCATGACCAAAATCTTTCACTTACCTTAGGTAAGCAGTTTTAGTTGCCTAAACTTGACCAAACAGCCTTTTGTAACCTTTTAACTCTTTGTTGTTTAAAGAGAGAGGAACTTGTTAGTTGATAACCAAAATGTGTCTGTATCTATACTCTCTTACTCACAAACTCGGCTGCACTTATTTATTCGCAGTCACTCAAACCCATTCATGGTGATCCAGATGTTTTCACCTATCAGTATTCATATGACCTCCAGCTGAACTCTGCTATCAGTTTAAATATTCCAGAGCAAGAGAAATATATTTATTTGCGGCTTTGGATGGAAACTGCACATCTCCAGTGACATAAAAGACAGCTCTCTGTCCAACAGTCCTGTGGTTCCACATATTTCTTCTCACTGCGAGTCCTCAAAGGAGCTTAATGTTTTGGCCGAGAGTTAAAAGAGAGGAAGCCACAGCGATGAAGCAAAGTCAAACCTGCGAAAGCAGCGTGAAAACACATTAACGATGATTCCCATGTGAGTTTTATGATCTAACAGGGTTGATCAACCAAATCATTCATCAAAGGGATTAAAAAAACACACATGAACAGCAGCTGCAATATATAAATAGAGACTTAAGATGTTAAAGTAAGTAGAATAGTAATTACTAACAAGCTCACTAGTTATCAAAAGGTTGGCACTCGAGTTCAGAGAATAACGTTACCACAGACGAAACCACAGGATTTGTATCACCTGGGAATACCCAGCAGTTTGGAATAATTGATCTTATTTTGGGTGGAGAGAGAAGTCCACTTATAATACTAATCTCTTTTATTGGCATTTAGCTACTTTTTCATCTTGTAGACATACAATTTATTTTTATGTTTGGCATGTAAAAAGGACGTAGTAGTGGAATCTCCAGAAGGTTTTAAATGCAGTTTTTAACACAACAAGCAAGTTTTTCTTTTGCTAAATCAGAGAAAAATGGGTGGCTGAATGAAGCTAAGAGCGTTTGACCAAAGATGAGGTTTGACTTAAATGAAACGTGCAAATAATATTTAGTAACCAACCTGTTTTGTTAACTTGATAACTGTTGTTTGTTGTATCATGTACAGTATATGTGATTAGTGAATGAATTAATGTCTTATGAGGACATTCAAGAAGTCTAAGGCTGTGTCCGAAATCACTCCCTCGTTCACTCATCCACTATTGCCTATATATAATAGACACTCAATAGTTTACTTTATAGTAAACTATTGAGTGTCAGTCGACTGAGATTTTTCAAGTTGAGTCGTTTTGGGGTTTTTATGTCAGTCAGTGTGTAGTTTACTGGGGACATTTTGGAATTTACAGCTCACAGCAACTTCATACGATATAGTCTCTGGCTTTTGTTTGATATCTAGTGTCGGCAAAAAATGCTGTTGCTCGTTTCCGATCTGTCATTAGCGTAGTTAGCACTTACTGTATTATGTGAATGTCACCCTGAACGTCTCACCAAACCCCATTCAAAAATCTGGCAGTTCAGTAAAGCGTTAATAATCTATATGGGAAAAAACGAATCCAATTCTAAGGACAGAATTCTACAGTACAGCTCTACTCTATAGTGAGCATTAAATTGAGATTACAGACATTTATGAATCATCGTACTTTTTTTGCGTCATCACTGACAGCTGTAGTGTTACATGACTAATTTTTTGCATCTGTAAAATGCGATGCATTGTGTTTGAGGATTGTTAGCATAAAGCAGTGTAATCAAATAAATGGTGGGCAGTAGATATAGTGCACAATATAGTAATAGTGAGCGACTGGGTTTCTGGTACATAGACAGTACTTCCTTGGTGACTCTGTAGTGGCTCTGTATTAGTATAAATATATTATATAAAAAAAGTCATGGAAATGAGTTTGTTTGACATATTCTGCTTTAATGAATCTCTTGTTGGAGGGGAAGGACATCATCACCATCACTATTTCAGACATGATGTTACAAAACCCTCCTGTGATCTCACCACGCAGAGCATTTGGCAGCAGCTGAAGCTTACATGCCAGAGGATGCTTACATACCACTGATAGCTGTACTTTGGCCTCGGGATTACATGAGCATCCTTTATGCAACGCGCCTACTCTGTCCTCACACGCCATAAGTGAAAGTGGAGACTGGTGGTGTACTGAAGGCTGTATGGTGGAACGTATAGAAACACTGGTTCTTAGCAAGAGAGTTGGACTTTAATTTCTTTTTATTATTTATGGATTTTTAATGCAAGCTTTATCAAGCAAAATAGAAGGAGGAAACCAGAAATCTATCTGAGGTCAAATTCACCAAAAGTTATTTGCTGCTGTGTTTTTGTCAGGCCTGGATTAACCCTCTAGGGACTCAAATGAGCTTTGGACTCCTATTGAGTCCCCGTTTCTCACGTTCTCTGTTCATTGTGTGTGTCTTAATAATTAATTTATTAACTTGATTAAGCATTAATTTATATGGGAATATGCACCTTGTACAAGATAAACTGAAATAATAACAGCCTCAAGATTATGTTATAATGAAGGTGTCACCTTAAGGTCCCAGTCTTTGAAATGTATACTGTATATGCTTATCAGGTGCAAATATTACTAGCAAAAAATTGTAATGAATCAAACAAATTGCTATACAATTAACCAGGAGCTCTTGGGCCCCCTGATGTTGCCCACTTTGCCTCACTGACCGCCTTGGTAGTATTATTTTTTGCTGTTTAGAAATTGTTCACCAAACAGGTAAAAAAGCATTACTTTAGTATCATGCGTGTTGTGTTTTATGTCAGTCGCTTTGTACAGGTTTTGGCACATTTGTACTGATAACACATAGTTTTTGTCTAGTATAAGGACGTGACACTCACATCAGATATCCAGTAGCATCATCTTTATGTTAATGCTCAGTGACTTTACAAAGGGAATGAGGAGCCGCTGATGTCTTTTAGGGGAGTAAAGGACACACGAAAAGTTGAATATCTTTGAAATTCCACTCAGCGAGGACATCGCCAAGAATGTTTTGTCAGTGAAGAACTTTCCGAGGAGGAGGGAATATCTTGAGGTCCGTCCTTACAGTTAGATATCAGCACATCTTCAGTTAGCATCAGAAACTGCTCTGAGGTTCTCCTCATTCTTGGACTCATTTAGAAGAATGACGACAACATTCCTGACCCTCGTCTGTCCTCAGTAGATTTATAAACAAAAGATAACTGAAGCACAGTTATTCGTTGGAATATATTCAGGATATTTCCTCTATGTAGTGTGTGTGTCATAAGTAGCTTCTTTACAGTCTTAGGTTGGTTAATTTTTTTAATTTTACGAAGACAGAAAAATTAGTTTCTAGGTTTAGTCTTAATTGTTTCATCTGTAAAATGAGGGTTAGGGCCCTGACTCCTCTCCTCTTTATTCCTGATGGATGTTAGGACACTGTACATGGGTGTGTGAGAGACACAGATTCAGGGGAAAAACACATAGAACAGGAAGGGATTTAGTCATTTCCCAAACCTCTAATAACTCCCTTAGGTGGACTGTGGTGAGAAAAGTGCACTGTCTGCCTCCACAGCAGAATGAATAATGGAGGGGTTTATGTGTGTGTGTGTGTGTGTGTGTGTGTGTGTGTGTGTGTCTGCAACCCACCACACATTAATGATAATTGACCAATTAGGTGGTGGGGAGAAGCGTAAACACCTGGGGCTCATCCAGAAAGGTGAAACATTACAGAATAATCAGACAGAAACAAGACGAACATCCAGTCGACAGTGTTCTCCTTTTTGTCAGGTCATCAATAATGTCACGCCTTTCCCCACTGTCTCACATTTTAAATGAGGAAAGTGACATTTTACTGTTTATAAAATAACAGGGTGAGTGAGCTCTGTGCGATGCAAGGAAACAAAAGGTTTAGATTGGCCTAGAGTTGCATGAATTCCAAAAGCACCATATTTGTAGCTGCTGTTTTGTCGGTGGATTAGTTTGACACTGAACTGGTTCGGTTAAGAGTTGTCGTACAAGTTAACCCTAACGCCAGACAAAGCTAATACTATCAGTCGTTTGAAGGACAGGACCCATGAACGTGTGCCTAGTGGGCTGAACCTGCACCTCCTCCTGCCTTGCTTCACACAGGCCCAAACAAAGTTACTTTTTCAAGTTTGTCACCAGAAAGTTGTGAATTGAATAAATTCAGCATCTAATCCAGATTTCATCCCAACATGTGATAAGGAGCTGTCAAACAGTGTGCCAGCTTAATGCTAAATATCCCAACAAGTCCTCCAACCTAAACAACAGAATAGGTCGTTTGTCAATGACCCCCCGAAACGACATAGGCGCAGTTTGGTTAGGTTTGTAAAAAGATCACGATTTAGGTTCAAATAAGTATGTTAGTTACGTAACTTAATTTACAGACATACTTACGTAGGCTACTTAAGTTAAAATAAGTCAATGTTGACTTTTGGTTTCACACGGGACATGAGCAGCGGTGTCCTGGGTGAAAGTCCAGGAGTTTGACCCATCCATCCATCCACCCCGACCTCTTCGCTATGTGGACTTTGGTGCTCTTTACAGGTCGTCGCCTAACAATAAACATAAATATGAGTTGTAATAAGCTGCTGCACAGACGACCTAAATGGCCGTATTTTTTGGGGAGGACAGTCTCAAATATCCATGTATAACTTCTAATAACACTTTATGCCTGGCTTCCGTTATTACACCCTGCAGTGTCTTTGTCATTGGTTCAGATCATATGATGTATTTACCAGTGACTGACTAGTTGAAGTGGATCGCCTGAACACAGCATTAACAACTGACCATCCTGCAAGGGATTATGGGATACCGGAAAGTGCATTTCTCAGCAAGAACCTCTGAAATGAGACAGGCCTCGTTGACCTGTTGTGACATATTCAGTCCGGAGATGTGGTCTTGAATTGTTCCATAAGCAAGAGGGTTTATGGGAAATGTATTCCTGTTTTTTGGTAGAAATGAATACTAACAATACCTCGAGGGGTTTGACAGTAGCAGCCAATCATTTCAGCTGTACTGACATTTAAAAAGCAACACGCAGCCACATTGTGCTTCGAACACTCACTGACTTCACTGCTGTCCACCGGGGCAGTTAATGATGAAATGCCTTGCTCAGAGGCACCAGCGCAGCAATAGTTAATGACAGAGAGGAGCATGTTTCTGATTCACCCCCCCCCCCTGGTTTGAGCTGGTCAGGGATTTAAATAAGTGACCTTCCAGCCTTCAGTCCTGACTGACAGCCTCTAAGCCCTGTGCTGACACCACTATTGTCAGACTGCGCTTTGATCCCGCCGGGCCAATAATGCATTCATGAATAAAGCAGAACCTGCCTTCCTATACCAACATGTCTGGGCCACTTCTGCCTGAGTGTTTTTATTAAGAGTCTGCAGCAGGTACAGTATGTTTTCTTTCTTTACTCTGAGTCTGCAGTACTTTCTTTGTCTTATCTTCTACTGCAAATACTTAAATTCAGCTTCTAAATGTTTGATATTACTCCTATGCTCCTATATATATATATATATATATATATATATATATATATATATATATATATATATATATATATATATACTCTATATCTATCTCTGTCCTTATATATAAGGACAAGAGATTTTATGAGTGGGAAGAAGTTTTGGTTTGGTATGAAACCGAACAGTACATAACGTCTTTCTAAATTGAACAATTCCAATCTTCAAAGCCAGAAAGTACTTTTTTTAGAAAGTGGGTGGAAGTTAAAGACACAGTAATTACACTTCGGCTGTAATAAATGCGGACAAAGTTGAAGTCCATTGTGGGCCAAGACCAAGACATGCCAGAAAACAAATCCAAGATGTCAGAAAAGTGTTTTGAAGAACCGATTTGACCTGAAACTGTACAATACTACACTGCTGAGCTGTACTCTCTCCTCACTGCTGTGGAACTAAACAGCGAGACAACCATCCATCATGCAGTGACCCACTCTGACATGCAAACATGTCACCTAGATGTGAAGTCCCGCTTCATAACTCTGGCCTGGAAAAAGGGTTACATAAAGAGTCCTGGGTCACGCTGTGAGGGTTCAAGGCATTTGTTATGTAATGGGCCTTTGATGGCAGCCATGGATGACCGACAGCCTGGGGCACTCAGAGACCCGCTCCTCACATCTTCAGATAGGGTTTGATACAGGATGTGATGATGTCAGAGCGTATCTGTTTTTTCTGCAACCTCCATCCTCATATTGAATGTTTCCTACTGCACTCACAGCTGGAAACTGCTGAATTACAGAGGCTGCAGTAGGCCAACAGAGGATTTAATACCTTGCTCAAGGGCAACTTAAGAGCTGTGCAGAGGGAGGATAGAGCATTTAGTGAGTTTCTCTCCCCAGTTAGATTTTCCTGGCAGGTCTGATCTTCCAGTCACCAGTCCGCCTCTCTAACTTCAGGCTACCGCTGCCCCTCATGCAACCTTAATTCTGTCTTACTTTTCTGGCCTTGGAGGTCTAGTACTTTTTTATTACAAACTCACAGCTACATATTCGTACCTTACTGTGCAAGCTCAAAATGCCACGGTTCAGCGCACCTGGCCTTCAATGCCCAGAAGCGACAGTAGCTGTTTGATCTGCAAAGGCCACATTTGAAGCGCCTTCTGTCAGCTTTAAGCACAATCATTCCTCGATGCTGCTTTAGAAGAGCTGACCACAGCTGCTGCCCTGCTGGAGGATCGGCCTGCACTGTATGTGATGTTTAGTATACATAAGATTCAGTCTAGTTCAGGGATGCTGGTGGAAATATTGATCCTGTAAAGGTTTTTCTAGATGGCCTTTTTTGCTAAATTAACATTCATAACTTCTAATATAAAAGAATCTGAGGAAAAGGGAAACTCCTATCAAAACCAAACCTGGTTTAATGGAATCTGAATCAAAAATTTGAAATATGCAAACCAATTAGAGTCAGCAGTGGTTTTGGGCAGGTGCAAATTGGTAAAACCAATTTTGGGGTGTGAGGAGAAAAAACAGGCAGTGCATCATCAGTCTTCCAGGTCTTAGACTGTTTTTAATAATCTTGCAGCAGTTTAAATAATAATGTGCAAAGACATCTGCTGTATGTTTCTCTGACCCAAATAGTGGTAAAATACATGTCGTCCCCATAACCCCATTCTGTCTGTCTGTCTGTGGAGGTTTTCTGACAGCTGAAATAGTGAACTGTATGTATATCTATCTATATATATATATATATATGTGTGTGTATATATATATGTGTGTATATATATATATATATATATATATATATATATATGTGTGTGTATATATATATGTGTGTATATATATATATATATATATATATATATATACATACACACAGTAAGATGAATAAGGGTCTACTGTTTGACTTTATACCTTTGAGGCATTTTTACATAAAATTACAAAAATGCAATAAATAATGGATATATGAGGGGAAATAAGGTGACTTCAAGCACACAAATAGAAGATAAAAATAAAAATTAATGTTGATATGCTTTAGTGACTTAACATTATGTGATTAGACACATAGCAGGCGGGTAGCAGAACACAGAAACGGGTATGTTACTATAATATATTTTCATGCTTTGATGACACCAGTAGCACCTGTTGCTAAAGTAACTGTGCTTGCTGTCTTGTGCTGCACAAATATCACCTCAGTGCTTTTGTTTTTATTAGTTTAAAACTGAGACAAACCTTTATCTGCCTGTTTGCACAATTATATTAACACTTAAACGCTTAAAATGCCACCTCGGCTTCACTGACGCTGGAAACCATCTTTCCTCAGATATCAACGTGAACAAAGTAAAACAGCGTTGTCTATTTCATCTTCTATCCATCCAGGTGATGTTGACTGAGCATGTTTGCTCTTGTCAAACAGGAGTTGTTCAGCGCTCTACCTCCAAGCAGCTCCAGAAATTCACTCTGCCATATCCGAGTGTAATGATACATCCTGACACAAAATATTGTGATATGAAACATGAAGATATGCGGCATGGAGCTGAAAGAGGTGTCAAAATCAAGGATCAACTGACTCGCAAACAGGATATGTGCGTGGTTCTATTGATTTACTGTGAGGCTGTGACTAAAGATTAATCAATTTATTGTTTTTTTGGTCTGTAAAATATTAGTCCATGGTGATGTCTTCAAATGTCTTGTCTTGTCCAACTAACAATCCAAATCCATTGTTTCCCCCTTGGAGAGAGTGATGCTGCTTCTGACAGTACTTCCTCAGGCGTTGTGCACCGCTCATGTGCATGTAGTCAGATTACAGCTGTGGTTTTCTGTTTGCTGAAGTACCTTTGCCCTTGTTCTTTAATTCCAAAGAACTGAAGTTAGCTGCTCAGGAAGGTCAGCCAAAACTTACCATAATGAATCAATGAGTGTAAGTTACACCATTAGTTGCTATATTTTAAAACAATGTTAGTGGATTTTGTTGTGGATTTCTAAATATGCAAACGCTGCTCAAAGAACAAGTAAAACCTTTTTGTTCTTTTTCTTTACTGGATCTTCTCAACCCGCATTTGAACTGCCAGCCCTGTCTTCTCTAACTTCCCGGCTACTTTCACAGTCTGATTACTTCTAGGAGTTATTGGTTTTCTTTGAGGATGACATTGCTGGAAAACTGGGGCGCGTCGGCATGTGACTCTGCTACAGAACAAAAGCTGAACTCTTCGTTATGCATGGGAGGCATGGATGAGCTTTCTAGCAGAGGAACCCAGTCACCAAAGGTAGAAAGCAGCTCATTTTCACACATTGCCACAGGCAGGAGAGAGGGTGTGGAGGATACGGAGGAAGATGAGGCTAATTATTCTCCCTGCAGAGAAGCAGAAGTATCCCCTGGCTTTCTGCAGGGGGGCTTGTCAGGATATGATTCCTTGGTGAGCAAAGAAGAGACGATGAGGAGAGAGAAGAAATCTGACAAATACAGCAGAAACTAGAATACAGATTCTCAATTAGAGGCCTGTCACTGCATCTTTGGAGACTGGTTACAAGTGCCACCATGATGGAGGAGTGACAGTGAAGTAGAAAACTGTAGTTTTATTACATCTTCCCTACAAACAAGAAATGCAAATTGCAAGTCTTTCAAATCTCTGAATGCAGGAAATTACATTTATTTCAAAGCTGTGTTAACAGTGCTACCAGCTTCAACCAAGACTTTTTCAAAGCTTGCTCGCCACTGACCCTCCCCACTCCCTCTCCGTCACAGAGTGTAAATCTGTTTGTAGTTACACTCACAGCTGAATGAAGCACCCTTCGTTAAGGTGTAGTGTATAAATACATAGTGGAAGCTTTGGGAAGAACTTCCCTCTCTCCGGCGGAAACAAGAACTGTCGTAACATTTCGTAACCGTGGTCAGCATCTTTCGAAAGCGCCAACTGTTGCCATGATCTGTTCACTCTGATGTTTATGAGCTGCTTGGTTTTTGCAACAGTCCCTCTAAATATACACACAACACTTTACAATCAAATGAACACATCCACCGGTTTTCTAGACTAGAGAAGGGTATGGTTAGGATGGCTCTTAATGTGGCAGACTCTCCACGTGAACACGCAAACGGAGCGTAGGTGGGTAGGGAGAGGGTGTAGGGCGTGGTTTGAGAAAGGCCCTTTGTCTTGGCATATCCTCCATGACACATTTTATATAACGTGTAACCATTTAACTACGATCTCAAAACAAAAGAATCCACACATACATGAGAGAAAAAAGATCATAGAAGTTTACTTGCCAAACCAAGAAGCATCGTATGGAGACCTAATAATGAATGGGAACCCCCAAGGTTCTCTGCGACAGCGATGCATCATCGTGTCTGAGCAGCGCTGCAGTCTGCAGCGCAGAGCGGATTAAAACAGCCAGGAAGAACAACAACTTAATTGATGGGCATGTCAGTCCCTCTCAGACTGCAGAGAAACTTCTCTTTGCTCCCTTTCATGAGAAGTTTGTTCTCTTTTGAGACAACATCAGACGAACTTTCCCCACAAGGGCACCAGTATTGACTCGGCTATCTTGGATGAGATGATCAGTCTGGAAGTTCACTCGGGTAAACGGGGTGAACGTCTAAGTTAAAGAGGATGGGATGGTTTTCTTTACTGCGCTCCCACTTTGTGCTTTAGGTTAATTTCTTTACTTTCAAACCTTGTTGAACACAGACACATGGAGTTCTTTGTGTGGAGAGATAAATTGCGGTCTTTGAGTGGGGAGTAATCCACGAGGATCATCCCTCTTTGGTCTTTCGTTAAAGTGCTCCAGCTGACGATTATATAACTTAAAACCAGGGATTACCCTACTGCAGAGGACATCTCATATTCCAATCGACCTTTTTAACGTTCGGTCTTACGCCACAAAGGGGAAGTTCCAGAAATTAGAAAAAGCTGACTTAACAAAACATTAATTAAAAAACACAAATGCATTTTAATTGAGAGAGCACTGAGAAGCCGATCAGAGTTAATTATGTGATCTTCTCACATCCTGATGGAAATGCACATTTAGCTGAAATTTCAGAAATGTGTTTAAAGCTTGTGCATTTTTAAGGAATAGTTTGACATTTTGGAAGAATTAGTTGAGAAGATTGATACCAGTCTCGTGTCTCTCTGTTCAATATGAAGCTACAGCCAACAGACTGGAAACAGAGGGAAACAACCTGCCTGGCTCTGAAGCTACCTTATTAACATGTTCAAACTCATAGAAAAACTCAAGTGTAAAAATGACATATCGTGGTTTTGCAGAGGGTTATGAGCCAGACTGAGTCTCCCCTGGTTGCCTGGCAATCTCATGGAAACGACAAGACTGCAGGAAGTGACTATTTACCGTACGAGTGGCATCAATCTTCATATAAGCGTGTTTCCCAAACTAATGAACTATTCCTTTAATGTAAACATGACTTTTAAATGTCACTTCTGAGGCCTGATTGATTATGATTATGATGTCCCTCAAGATTGTGATGAAATGCATCAATGTTAGTCCTTGTCTTGGGAGCGATTTAAAGTTCTGGTTCCAGCACTGTGCTAGTTTTGTGTGAGCTTTATGAAAAGTTTTTCTGATAAGCATTTTTATGAACAAACCTAAGATGTTGCAGTAAAATAACAAATAGCCACACAGTGTCTTGGGTTATTATGCAATGGATCTTAAATTAAGTGTGATTGTGACGTTATGCAGACCACAAGAAGAGAGTTTACAGGAAGGTATGGAGTGTGGCTGAAATATAAGAAGAACATGGTGTGTGTGTGTGTGTGTGTGTATGATGTGTGTCTATCTATCCATCTATCTATCTATCTATCTAGATGTATATGGACTAAGGACTCCCGTACATCACAGGTCATACTAACTTAAACTACATCTTGACTTCCTGTTCTCTGCTCCCACCAGTAAAGAAAATGTGTTTGCATTTTGACAACACAAAATAAGTACTTGAAAATGATGCACATTGCTTTTAACTCTTCTTTTGTGCTTTAGCATCCGTGGTTATTTTTTTAAACTGCTTGTCACAGCTTGCAGTTGCCTCCCACAGAGTCTTTTGTTGGTTGAAAACAACAGTACATCTGTGGTGAGCCTGTTTTTTAAAGCGGAACTTTTATGGCAGCGTTTGCTGCTCGGTAGGCTGGACGTGTGCCAGAGTGGATGTGATGAATCCAAAAAATCTCACGCCATGTTCAACGAGGTGTGTGTGTGTGTGTGTGTTTGTCGTGAGTGAGGAAAACACTGAACGGGCAAATTTCAGCGTGCATTTTGGCGTGAAGACATTCTTCCCTGCAAAGAGGAAAAAACACAAGAACAAAAATTTGTTTTTTCACAAAGACCAGTTACTGGACGGCTGATGGCGTTTGCAGGTTTTTGGGTGTTGATTTTTAGTCGTTTTTTTCTCTGTGCAAAATTTAGCCTTGTATGAATGTTCAAACATCATGTGTCATGCCACTGCATTGAGCAGTAAATCATGTCGGTTCTACTTTAAACAGCACATCTGTTCTTAGAGCTGCTGTCTGTCAAATACTTGATGCTGACGCTGGCTTCCACCGGGCGTTGATCAAATCACCCGTCCCATTTTTCGATATGATGCCATAACAGTCCACCTATTTACCTCAAAGTCTTTCTCAGGAGAGGTGCAGGAGTATATAAACATGGATGACAACAAGTATATTTTATTTAGAAAATCACTCTGTACTTGGTGTTTTTGTGTGAAGGCAATTGTAAGAAGGAGAAAGTTGGAAGTAAGTATCTGTGGCAGAGAATGAGGTCTATGTTTAAAATGGCTTTTTAAATGTTTTAAATTTAAAAAGTTCAATAAGGAAGACAATTATTCTATTTCGTCATCACTGAGGCTCCAAATATGTTATTTTCCAACGATTTCACTGGGATTTGTTTCTAACATCCAATGATGATCTCAGCCCAAGAATATTTAGACTACATGTTTATGTGTAGTCTCTCTCTCATTGTAGTGTCCCACTTCGCAGCTTCACCCCTCCACCACCTGGGGCATTTGTGGCTCAGGAGGTAGAGCGGGTCGTTCACTAGTCACAGGGTTCGATCAACCCGGTGATACACGCCAAAGTGTCCTCGGGCAACACACTGAACCCTAAGTAGCTCTCGATGGGCAGGCCAACCACCGCCATCGGGGTGTGTGTGTGTGTGTGTGTGAATGGGTGATTGAGAGATTGTAAAGCACTTTGTCTGTTAAGGTAGAAAAGTGCTATAAAAGTGCATTTACCATTTACCTCAGCACCACCAGTGTCAAGGCCCCATATAGATCTCTATGGTAATCTTCCATTGTGTGTGTATTTATAGTATTTATAGTCTTAACTGACTGAAATGAATATGATATAAAACATGTCTGATTATATCTTATATTTTCGCTGCTTTCTTGACTCTGGTTGGTTCTTTTAGCCACAGGTGCTGGTGAGAAGCTGGTTCAACCTTTTTGCTGAATGACCCTGGATTTTTTATTTATTATTGGGGGGCATTTTTATGCCTTTATTAGTGGAGAGATGACAGGAAACGAGGGAGAGAGAGATGCTGGATTTGAACCAGGGACATTGCAGTTCATGTTCAGCGTTTTCGCCCCTATATCACGGGGGCAGCCCGACGCTGCATGTTTCTGACGCAACACTGGCATCAATGCTATAGTCTCACTGAAATGAATGACGAGGGGCGCTTTCTCACGCAGCACTAATGTCGGTCTGAGCATTGCCTTAATCTTTTAATTGTTAATTTATATTTTCTCTTTGTGTTTCACATTTGATGCCTATGTTGGTTTAACTCTTTTAACAAAAACAATATTCTGAGGGAAAGCACAGTCTTCATATTTTGAAAATTGTTCAAACTAAACTGAACGAAACTGAAGTAGCAGCTCCTCGTAGCTCATTTTACACATGTCAAAATATTGTGTTTAAATTGGCATTTAAAAACACACCTGCGTCAAAAAAAAAACCTATTGTGTGAATATACTGTACATGTGATATATGTGAGCGTGGGACGTTATTGTTGTCAGGATGTTATGCAAGCCAGGCTTCCTTTTCACTCCACAAGAGACCAACAAGGCAAAACAGAACCAGCCCACATGGACTGGTAACACCTAAAGTACATATGTGTTTATACACACACACACACACACTTGAACAGGGTTGAAACAGGATGCAGAGGAAGAGGAGGCAGCACATAACAGTGCAGTCGGGTACATTATGCTACAGTACAGTGTGTTCTGCTGAGACAGACTACACATTCCACCTTAAAACCCCCAGCAGCCCCCAGTCTCAGTGCTGGAATGTGTCCTAGTTAGGCCTCATCTGCAAGGAATACTACTGCAGCTTAATAATTCATTCACTTATTCCACACAGTCTACTTTCTGTTCCAGCCTCTGCAGAATCCAGCAGCACAGAAGTGAAAGCGATGCCTTCAAGATGTGCAAGTCTGATGCAGCTGCATAGAAAAAATATGTAGTGTGATTTTACCTTTACTTTGTAGCTATAGCATCACATTTTAATCGGATGGTGGTATCTAAATCTCCTTTGATCCTGTTCATTCTCTACAGAGCAGGTCCAGATTTCACACCTTATGATGGCAGGTGCAACTCAACAAGAAAAGCAATGCAAAGTCATCAAAGTGTCATTCATAACAACCAATAAAACTAATGACTCCTATGAGGGTTTTCTGATCTGCCACCGGGTTAAGGTTTGGTTTAAGTTTAGAAAATTAAGCCGGATTAACCTGATAGGGGGCCCATAAATTAGCTGTTGGGCCACTATTAACTACCAATTCCACTTTGTCTCATGGATGTATAAAGAGAACTGGATACAGTGTTGGAGGCAGGGCCCCATTCATTCCTATGAAAGTTGCTCAGTGGTGCAAAAAAGTCAAAAATGTTCAACTTCCGGGTATAAAATTTAAAATTACCCGGATCTTCCACATAGCTTCCGCATCATGTGACCCACAGAGCAAACGCACTTGCATTTCCTTTAGCGCCGCCTCCCAACTGCTCGGTCTCGGGCTCGCTCGAGCTCGCTTGTTTTGTTTTTTGACACAATCATAAAACGTCCTGCTACTTCCTTTGCTACTTATCGAAGACATTGTTATTCGCAGGGCCATTAGAGGTCAAGAGTGTGTGTGTTTTTCTAGAGAGAACACCCTTGACTTAAACTCCAATATGAAATTCAACCTGCTAAAAGAAACCCAACTGTCAATCATCTGCAATAGACGATGACGTTGACCTCAGGGAGTAAAATTTCCAAAATAATTGGATTGCATTTGAGAATTAACTTGTTATTGTGCAGAGACAAGGGCAAAATGTGACTTTTGAAAAACTGAAAATCAACTAAATGTCAGTCCAAGTATAGACCTGTGATGACCATATTTCAGCTACATTGTGGTTGTGGACAATCCTAATTCTCTCCCACTTCTTTCAGCTTTTCTTGGTAAAGAAACACAAAGCGAACCCAGAGTGCCATCCTGCTGCCCTCAGAATAGACATTCATTTGTAATTATACTACAGAGATTACTATGGAGAGTCTATACTGATGGACACTAATTGCGAGGGAATGGCTTGTCTAAGAATAGAACGAGCTGCTCTGAGTTTTTCCTCGCAGGGAATGTGAAGTAATTTGTGAATGGTCATTAGGGCACTGTGGGTTTCTCTCCTCAAATGAATGGAGCAAAGTAACCTTTAAACTGCAGAGCTATTTTTCAAAGGTTGCGCAATGCCAAATGTCAACACCGGACAGATGTCCCTCACAGAGTCTTTCTACTGATGAAAAATGATCCAGTATTTTCTGCTGCGTGCTGTTATCACTTGGAATCACTTGGATGCCGAAAACCATAATATCCTCAGATTTCACGTTGCCCTTGATACACATGCTCAAAGGTCGTCACAGGTTAAGTTTAGGGCTGCAATATATTTGAGTTTTTCCTGTGGGTTTTAATTTTAAGGATACCAGACTCGTATAAGACTTCTCTTGTCAAAAATGTGGATTTCTCTGGAGTAATTTCCTGCAGGAGAAAATATTTTCTTAGCACTCCCCGAATGAAGCCTCCATCCCCCGGACGCTGCCTTGAAGGGTGATCTGTGAAATAACACTCAATCACTCGCAGCCTTGGGACAATTATATTTCATAATAAGCGTGAGACGGACTTGCTTTCATTTTCTGAAAGGAGTAATTTTCCCTCCCTCCCGCCCGCACTGTGTAAACGCCGCTGGCTTCTCAGGTTTGAACTGCGAACAGCTATCAGAGGTCTTATCTGGGTGAAATGGAAATGAGCAGAGAAGAAAGAGCAAGTGACACTTCTGTTTCTGGAAGCTGAAGTTAATTTTCCCAGACAATTTGCTTCCCGACCCCTATATAATTGTATTTATTTTTCACACATACAGAGATATTCTCTAATATTTACTGGCCGCCTCATGACATAATGTCTTAATGTGGGGGCGTAAAAACATGCAATCCTGGCTGCTACAGAATACAGCTATATACTGTTATTATATTCACAGGCGACATTTTTGCAAACCTTTTGTCTTGGGGTCTTGCTAACTTTGCACTTGCCACCTCTGTTGTAGAGATTCAGGAATAGGCAGCTAGTTCAGTCAGACAGCTCATGTTTTAAATGTTTATTACAGCAGCAGAACACAGAGTTTGGCATCTAGGCTCCAACCTCGTCACTCCCCACAGATATGTTTACATGGAGATATTGGAGAGTGATGAGCAAATATCTTAAACCCCCCTAGCCGGAGCCTGCAGGTGGATGCTGGGGTGGTGGTGGGGCTGAAAAAACAGGCAGGACATCACATTTTTGCAGTTTAAATAGTGCCAAATTTGGAGGGTGTGTTAGATGGTTGTGGAGAGTGAGATATGTCACGTGTGTATAGCAGTGCAGCTCGAGTTGACTGCCTGAACTAACTCGCAGGCGTTGCTCCATTTGCGTTAGCCGGGTAGTTTTCCCAGAAGTAGATCTCTATGCAGCTAGCTACACCAGCTAACCCAGGAGGCAAATTTCTATATGTACTTTTGGTCCGACAAGTGTTTGACATGTTATATGTGAGTCCGGTATCAGAACAAGCAGCGCAAGCTTCCTATAGCTTTCCAAATAAACTTCAGTTTTACATAAATTATGTCAAACACTTTTCTCTGAAACACAGAAATTCGCCTTTGGGTAGGTCTGTTTCGGATCAGGTCTAATATTTTGGAAACCATCTGTCTTCACAGATGCCATCCGTGAAGACCTCTAACCCAGATGGCAGCATGTTTCTTTTAAAAATGTTTTTGCTAATGCAGATTAACTGCATATAAATGACATTTTGGGTGAGACGGGGTTGAAAACACAATTCTAGCATCAGTTTCTGTAAAAGCTTTTGAGGTACTCAAGAAGACTGGGGAGATTTAAAAGAAAAAACTTAAACAGATGAAATAAAGTTAAAAAAATAAAACACGCAGAGCTTCTCAGATCCTTCCTCTTGTTCTGCGGATACGCTGTCCATCATATTTCCTTCGCATGGATTGACTGGAGTCAGATAATTCTGCATCTGCATTTGTGATTCAGCTCTGAAGCTGAGAGGTTGGTGGCCATTCAAAGCTGCAGCTGGTGGATTTCTTTGAGAGTAAAACAAAAAGTGGGCAGATGGAAAGTTAGCTTGATCAGTTTGTTTATCTTGTTTTCCTTTTCACACTCCCACTTTTCCTCCAGATCTCTTTTTTTTTTTTTTTACTTTTCTCACATTGTAGGCAGGCTGTTGATTCTCTGCCCTCCTGCCTCGCTGTTTTACTCTTTATTCCTTTACTCCCCTGTCTTTCTCACTGTTTATCCACCATCTATTCAAAGGCACAAAATAAAACTGAGAGCCTGAGTCCATCTGGACCTGTTGTGGCATGTCATTTGGTACCCTGAACGCTGGCCAGCCCTGGGCTGCCATCTGTGCCATTCTTTGCCACAGAGGTACCGCTATGGGGCATCGCCAGTGGCACACAACCATCCATCTATCCATCCCTTCATCCACCTCCTCGTAAAAGGAAATAGTGAGACAGTCGGAGAGAGAAAAGAGCCCTAAAAAGGCCTGTTCCAACTGACTGACTCGCCCTTGCTGTTACATAAAGCCTCCAACATTATGTAATCTTGGACATCTTGTCCAGTCTTCCCTTTTCTTTGTGTGGGTGGTTCCATCTCTCCGGGCTGGATAGTGGGATGAAAGGAGGTGTAGAGAGTGTGTGTCCCTCCAGCACAGACTCAGGCAGATTAGTGGGCACATGTTTTTCGGACAGTACTGTTCCTCTGCACCTGTAGCCGACATTGGCAGCCCCAAGTCTCAGTGTGGCACTTTACTGAAGAGCCTCGACCACAGGCTCTCCTCCAGACCAGCAAATGAGTGCCAGTGGGTGATGAAGTGGCAGGGGTGAATGTGTGTGTGTGTGTGTGAGAGAGAGAGAGAGAGAGAGAGATCATTCATGCATGGGAGTTTGTGTGTTTGTTGGAGGGTGTGTTGGAATTGCAACCCGCTGGGCCTGAGTCTCATTAGCTGTGATGCTGCTTGCCTGCTAGGCTGCACACACACACACACACACACACACACACACACACACACTTGCAAACACAAAGACTGGAGACGTGACCATGCTGAGAATCCCTGGTTCTGACTGTTTACTCATTGTTTCCTTCTGTGCGTCACCAGATTAGTGATTCAAAGAGAAGGGAGGCTCCACCAGGGAGGCCTCTGATAGCTCTGACATGTTTTGTCATTTATCAGTCTGGTAGATACAGTACAGGGGAGGGGGCTTTATCTTTCTCACTTTTTTCTATTTATTCCCCTAAAGTATGTATGTGAAACACTTGAACCACATCTGGCCAGCAATAAATACTCACTAAATGATGTGTCTACCTCCTCATGTAATATTGGCTGCTGTGGCAAGAAATATCAGCTGATTCCTCCTGGACAGCACGGGAGTGGTTGTACATCTAAAACTTTAAAAGGTTCGGTTTGACCACGATTACATCATTTTTCAAGGGGTACTCCAATGATTTAGGCTACATCCACTACATCCACAGCAATGGAGAAAAGTAAGAGCAGAGATTTCTCTGCTTGGACCGACGACCAGGTGGAACTGTTACTGAAAGGAAGTGTTGTAATTCATTATCCATGTTGAATTAACCTCTGGTAGTCAAGGCTGATGTCTTGTTTTTATCTGGGAAAGGGTCACGTGATACGGGCGTGACGAATCAGGAAAGGACACGTCGTGGCTGATGAGACCCAATCAGGAAACGAACGTGGGTGTCTGTGTCATCGCTTTAAAAGGTCTCCGTTTTAGGGGTTATAAAACGCCAGAGTAGTGTGGACACTAGATGTAAACGTAGCAAAAGTTATGTGTTTTAAAACAAAAATGTATTAGTGTGGATGTAGCCTCAGTATAGCATTTCTTTTTTTATAGTTGGTGGACTTGGTAAGAAACAGGCCCTCAACTTTGAAAAAGAAGAGACCAAAATATATATGGTTTTCCGTTAAATGTAAATAAAGTTAACATATCCAGTTTGTAAAGGCTTGCTGTCATACATTTGTGGTCTCCAAGCACCTCCAAGGCCACAGAAGACATAATACAGCTGTTTACACAGGATAAATAGTAAAAGTAAATTGAACTTGATGTGTAAAATTGGTGGTTTAATATCAGGATTAAATGTTTCAGCTCCAGCGTTACACAAAGTTGTATAAATACTGTATTCCTAGAGTTGAGAGATTGTTCTTCTTCAAATATTTGCAGTACATGCTGTTTGAAGTTCTCTGATATTTTATGAATCCAAACTCAATTTTTAAAAATCTGCTCATAAATACAAATGTTGTTAGACTTTATTGATCCATTGTGGAAAAAATGAGTCTTTTCACTCAGAGGTCAGAGCGCAGGGTCAGCTTCATGATGGAGCCTTCGTGCCATCTCAGAGAGAAATGCAGCCTTCAAAAGCTGCCTCTCTGACAAACTGGACGACTTCAGATTAATTTAACAAGAAAATTGGAAAAGCCATTCTTCTAATACCTGGACTGACCTTCAGTCAACACTGACTGAAGGTCTGGGTAATGGAACAGAAGCACTCCCGTCATCTGTCACTTACCGAAAACACATTTTTCAAGAAATAACTCCTGTCACTGTCACCTTCTCTCACACTTAACTGTTTGTTCCTCCAATACTCGTCCTATTTTCTCTTACTTCATGTTTTGCTTTCTCATCATCTTTCCTTTATGATCACTTTAGAGTCACAAGACTGCTGTCAGGCCAATGAGACTCTGACTCTTGACAAACCTGCTCAAACCTGTAAGGTCCCTGGTAGCCAAAATGGCTTGGACCAACAGTCCCCAAAATCCTGCCAGGTTACCACACATTAACGCAAGACCCATGATGAATGACCTGCCTGAATCAGCCCAAGTAAGCTGGTGTAATTCCGGGCGCCCATAGCTGGCCTAAGCACTGCTAACTATCAGCCCATAACCGCAAAATCTACCCACATCTGGCAACCATATATGGGTCAGCCAGATCTGGCTCGCGTTTGGTTCTCCAGTGCCAGAACATAGCTGAGTGTGCCAATACTCAGCCGGGATTGGCCTAACTCTGCTGGCGACTTGCTTGTAATCCTGGAAGTATTGTAACATTTCCTATGTACCCAAATTTGCTTGGCCGAATAACAGCCTAAATCCAGGACACACCTGGTTACCAGATTCATGTAAGACTTGAAATGAATGGTGTGAATTTGCGTAAGTACACTGGTCTGGTTCTGGGTGCCGATGCTGGCCTGAGTGATGCTAACATTTGATTATCAGCCAGAAATGGTCCACTCCCAAAGCAGAACCACAACCAATCTGGCAGCCATAGTCACATTTGATCCTCTGGTGCAAGAACACAGGAAAGTTGCCAGCTAAGGTGAGCCACAACTTCTGCTACACTTGGCCTTTTGGTTGCTTGTAATGCTGGTTCCTACAAAATTAAGCTTTTTCTCCACTTAAGATAAAAAATATCATCTTGATGTACCGTTTGGTAAGCCATCGTGTGGTTAGGTTGTTAAACCTCTTACACTCGGGCTGTTTTATTTCCGTTTTTTTCTTTTAAAATACCAAAAAGATCTCAGGTTCTCAAATTTTTTATAGGACCCTCCCACCCCGGGAACGAGACCTGCCTGACACAGGTTTTAAATGTTTTATATATATGAATATTTATATAAAAATGTATAAACCAGTCATATGACACCTAAGAAATCTGATTACTGATCAGCTGCATGTGAACACAGATTTCACATTAGTCAGGTTATTTAATCATGTACTTGGATCTCCCAGTTCTTTCGTGCATTTAAATGTACTGTGACGGTTTCTCATTGATCCAGGGTGGAGCATCCTCTCTCACTCTGCTGTTCATGTGAAGGGAGGAGGGCAATAGGGAAGTAAAGGAAAAGGGGGAGGTGGGGTCATGTTGGGTGGAGCAGTTTGTCTTGGCAGTGGCTCATTGTTTCCCTGGTTTCCCTTTAAGTCACTTCCCCCACTATAAAAACATAAGAAATAAACAGAGAGATACACAGACAGAGTAAGACAAAGACAAAGAGGGAGTCAGATATTCTCTTCAGTGCAAAATATTTGAACTGTTGGCTAGATTAGATGGAAGCTGATATTTCAAGACCAACGTTTGCTGACAAGCTGTTCTTTTGTTTGGCATCTTTAAATCTGGCCTCAACATGTATACAGCATTTTATTTCACCTGAATTTTATTGGAAAGATGTTGGAAAGACAGTTCAGGCCAACACACTGAGGCACGTTAACGGGTTTTACGGACTTTATTTATTTACATTTATTCGAAATTTTCATCATAAAATGTAACTTTTAATGTCTCTGGTTTACTCCTAAAGGATGTAAAAAACATTTAGCTTAAAGTAAAACCTTTCAGATCTATGCTGTTCTAGAAAACAAACTACTAATTTATGAATCCACTTATTTTTCTGTAGTTGTGGTTGGGAAGGCTCTTTGATCCAATCAAAAGTGAATTGAAACTGATTGACTGACTGATAATCACAAATTAAATTTTAAAAAAAGTCTTTATTTTCACATTTGAGTAGGCATCAAAAGCAGAATTATATCTGAAATAACAAAAGATAAATAATTCTTTATTTAATTCTTTAGTGAATAATTCATTCGACACCCTCTGTTCTGACATTGTATTTTGTCATTGTGTCAAACCAATAAAGCCTTCACTGAATTAAATTGGACTCAAATGAGTTAAAATGACAAAAAGGGAGAGAACACACACACACACACACCTCAGCCTCCCAGCTGCTCAGGCTAATTACAAGCGTTACCAGACCAGTAACCCCCGTCCCTCCAGCCGAGCTCCTCTGTGTTTTTATGCAGTTAATGATATTATTGTTTGGCGACGCTGCTGGGTCTTCACCGCTCCTCTTAATGCCGCTGCACCTGCTTCCTCTAAACACTGCTGACGGCAGGTGAACAAAAAAAAAAGATTATTGTTGGCAGAGTGACCAGGAACTGGGCTGAACGTTTCTTATTCCTGTCTAGACGAGGACACGCAGGAGGTGTTTTACTACAGGAAACTACAAATGTTTCTTCTCTTACACGCAAACAACATGTGAAAAATCGCCAAATGTCAAAATGCTCAGACACGTGTGAATTTATCACATGTGAAAACCCTGTCTAGTGTCTACTATAAACTACGTTCATATTCAGTTATTCTGCAGCAGCGATTCACATTCAGTGGCAACAACAAAGAGAAAGGTTAAGACCTCAGTGCTATTGTCTTGTGTTGGCTTTCCGTCTGTCTGCTGGTCATTCCTCACATTTTTTAAATTTCATAAATCTTTCTCTAATGGTGACCAATTAGTGTTTAGTTGCCTAACCCTCATCACAACTTTAGCTGTAGAAATAGGGAAAAAGAACACTTTGCCCTAAAGATTTGTTGAAGAGAACACCAATGCGACTAGACGAGATGGTGTGTCGTTTCCATAGCAACGACTCTCTATACTTCCGCTCTAATTGCTGGCTTTTCAGGCATTTTTTTGTAGAGAGGGTCGAGATGACCTGCTGGCTTCGCTACGAGCTGATTGGCTGTTGAATCAGGTGATGTGCCTTACGCTCTAAGCCGGCTTGAGTCGAGCTGAGACGGGCCAGTTCACACCACTGCAACTTTTCCCTGCAACATTTTAAAACAGTTTCATCTCGTTGCAAATTTTTGGTTTGAACTGGCAGATTCGTTGAAGAGAAACTTATTTGCTAGACGCCAGGACAAGTAGTTGTTGCCAAAGTATCAGCTAACAGGAACCCAATTTAAAAAATAAACAAAATAACTAAATTAATAAACAATCATTTTCACCAAGTTTACAGCCAAAACTGTCTATTTCTCGCTTCTTCTTAATCCTTTCAGCCTGGATTACATTGTAGCTTTGTGGCATGATTTCCCATCCCTGACTAAACAACACTCTTGAACAGAGAAATCACACTAAGCAGGTTTGGAGAGCAGAACTAAAAGTGTTTACTCTTTAGTTAAACAGTGTTTAGTCTTCACTAAAGGTCGGTTTGTCCAGACAGGTGAGAACAATACCATTCAAGCTCAGGTGGTACCAAATACCTGCACCAAAACGCCTGAAATACAAGCCTCTGGCCTCCTCGAGGAACACAATCTGAGTCTGATCTGTGCAAACGACTGCGTCTGGGTGGGATGGACGTTGTTTTTGACCGTTTAGAGGGACATTCTGCGCACTGTGAGAGGACAGCTGGAGAAACACAGGCAGGCGAGCTTGGAAACAGATTTGATTCTCTCCCTCGTTTCTTTAATCACTTAGCTTCTCTCTGCAGACTGCTAGAGTTAAACTGGTTTGCTCCCACAGGTCTCATTAACCTCAGAAAGACAAACTTGCATAAGAAGACAGAAAATACACAATGTTTTGAGGATTTAAATGTAGACAAGGGAGTGGGTCTCATTTTAAGGGAGTACATAAAGCAGTACATTTAAGAAACTCTAAACATTAAAGTAAATGCAGGGATCTCTACATTAAACTCAAACATCCACACATGCACAATCTGAAGCAGCTACCGCTTGCATCCCATCTCTCTCTGCTCCAGTTAACTCTGCAGACAACATTGTATCAGTGGGTGAAGACACATTCAGCCACTGACATAACAGAGGTATCAGCTTTCTCTCTGTAAGCCCTGTAGTTTTATTTGCTTTAAACACTCACAAAGAATGATCCGGGGGGTATTTGATTTTTAGGAATCATTGTTAGATTATTTGATACTGTTATTGTTGGTTAAAATAAGACTATAAGTATGCAAAACGCACACACACACACACGTTTCTTGTCCAAAACTGTAATTGTGATTTCTGCCTCCCAACCGATACACTGTCTTATTTTTAAATCTTCCGATAAATGCTTTATTTTGTCAAAAACAAAATGTTTATGCGTTGTTCCTCCTCCAAGGATTGATTAAGTAAAACTGCCTCAAAGAGGAAGATAAACATCATCATACAGTATGTACTGTTTATCATTAGGCTTGTTAATGTTGGCAGGGTTTTCAAAGGATTGCAAAGGTTGAGAACTGTTGCTCTGGTTTTACTTAATGCTAAATGTTGCTTCATGCTTGCAGTTAATTTTTGCCCTGGTCTCTTGGTCTTTGATCTGTACAACTGTCTGCTTCTTATATGTTCAAAGCTATAGGTATAGCACTCCCACAGCCGTGGAAATGGCCCAGTTTTAACTGTTATATAAGCACATTCTTGGTTCAGTTGGAACCAGCAGGTCCTCCACGTGGTTTCAATCAGCTGTGCTCGGAGTATTAGGTGTTGATTGACAGTAGTAGGGGGCTGGATGTGGTAGAGGGCGCTGTACAGGGAGGTGGGGAGGAGAGGGGCCTCCTCCTGTGTGGTCGGGATCAGTTTGCCAGAAGAAATGTGGACACTTGTTTGCACTGTGAAAACAGTCCGAGCAGTGAAACGCCCGGCATTCCTCGGCCACCAAAAGGGGGTCGCCTGGGTAACTTAGGTGGGACACATTCCATGCAATCCCTGGGATCCAGAAGCACAGGGGAGTGGGGGGATGGATGCTGGAATCTGGAACACTGAATTCAAGAAGTTTGAGGTTCCCACAATAGAAAATCTGGAATGATTGCTGCTCGATTAAAACTGAGCAAAAAGTGATTGAAGTTCTCCAGACCTTAAGAACTTAAATTTCATTACATTCGTTTGGCAGATGCTTTTATCCAAAGTGACTTTCACCCAAATTATACTTTCCGCATCTGCTTGGCCACAAGGGTACACAAGGGTCCAAGTGACAGAAAGTGTATGTGTCCACAAGTACTGTAAGCTCTGGCGTGTATGCAGACACCCGCTGTAATATAAACACAACAACGTTGGTGTTCAGTGTCTTGCTCAAGAACATTTTGACATGTGGACAGAAGGAGCTGGGGACTGAACCACCAACCCTACGACTGATGGATAACCCCAACTGACTATATGGTTAAATGGTAAACGGACTTCACTTATATGGCGCGTTTCAACCTTATCGGTTCCCAAAGTGCTTTACAGATTGGTCTCTTTCACCCACTCACACACACATTCACACACTGATGGCGACGGAGCTGCCATGCAAGGTGCTGGCCTCCATCGGGAGCAACTCAGGGTTCAGTGTGTTGCCCAAGGACACTCCGACATGTGGACAGGAGGAGCCGGGGATCGAACCGCCAACCCTGGGATTAATGGACGGGTCATCCAATCCAATCCAAAAGCCTTTTCCAGTGGTTTGATGGTCAGATGTTTTGCTTAAGTAGCAATATCACAATATAAAGATACACTATTACAAGTAAAAGGCAATAAAAATTCAGTTAATCAGTATTATCGGCAAAATGTACTTTCAAAGTGTTATAATTTTATATGTTTTATGTTATTGGTATAATTTTACCAATGCTTTAATATGTAAGCCTATTAATGCTGTAGCTGGTGGAGCAAATTTTAACTACTTTGTATGCTTTTGCAGTTTAATCTACAACAATGCATCACATGTTATAAGCTGGTCTGGTATATTATACAGCTGTAAGATAAATGTAGCCTAGTTGGATAAAAAGCACAATATTTCTCTCTGAAGTTCAGCGGAGTGGAGATATGAAGTGGTATTAAATGGAAACTTGTTCTTAATGTACTTAGTTACCGAACTGTCCACCACTGCTTTGTTCAGTCTAATTTATCCTAGTTTTAACCTTAATATCTCGATGTTTTTTCATCTAGGTATTGATATAGATATCTAATACAGACTATTCTGATTAAACTTAGTCGTACGGTCAATGGCCGAGGGTCCATTGTGAAAAGCAGGCCACAGTGTTCTTGACTCAGGACACTTCAAATATCATTAACCACGGTGGATCAGTGGATGTGCTCACTCCACCGCAGACCACCATGGCTGGTCGACAGTATGAAAGCACAACAAGGGAATCATTCATTCAGCTGTTCACATGTTCATTCCTTTAGTCGGCCTCGTCTACACGGCACAGTGTCACGCTGACCGATGCTGTGATGTAACCAGTGAGCTCTCACTCTCAGGCTTATGGGCAGTTTCTCAGAACACTGACCGACATTTACCATTTATGTAAACGATCACAGCTTCCCCTTACATGAGAATTTCTTACCCTTGTCGGTAAAAAAAAAAACAACTTTGTGGAATGTGACTTTTTGTCTTTCGAGTGCAAGTATGTGCAACAACAAAGAGTGAGGTATTTTTGGAGTCTGTTAATTCTTTGTTCCACTTTTAGCTCCTCAGTTCCTGTTTAAAGCTGCTGCCCACGCAAACAAAGGAAGAAGGAATTCAAGGTGGAAATGCCCGTAGAGTTACGCAGATTTGCAGATGATTAAAATGAGGCGTACGGGAAGTGTGATGTGTGTGACTGGAGACAGTTTTAGCTTTACATGCTGCTAAACGGAAAGGGGCACTGATGTGGTTGAACTGGATCTTTGCAGTTGTAGTTCTGAAGAAATCTATGTTTATTACACACTTCCCCAGATGGGTCTCTTGCACTTCATCTCAAATTGATCTGTGTTGTTGAATATATTACAGTGGACGTGATGTTTTTCTCATATAGGCATCTGGTGCTGGTAGGAAATGTTTTGAAGCGCAGATGCTCTGCCATAAGTTCACTGTTGGTCAAAGTGGCCTCTGCAAATTGGTGGCTACTATAAAAATGCAAGCAAATTAGAGGGCATCCAGGCAAAGGACCAAGAGTTCTGTAATTCATTTGAGAGACTGGAGTAAAGCTTTGAAAACAGAGGGGCGCGCTACTCCACATCACAACAGCTCTGAAGCCCCAGTTTTATGGCTGATAAATGACCTGCCGTGGTTCTTCCATGTGTGTTTTGAAATTCTGTGGTTCAGCATCCCACCCTGGTGCAGAGGCATATGCTCTGCAGCTGCAAATCACAGCTATAGGGGGGACATTTTCTGCATGGGTTGCTGTAATATCAACAGGCGATGATGAGCTTTTGATTACCACCAAAAGACATGAGATTCCCTATCTGAATATCTGCACATGAGAGCACACATATAGCCGCCAACATGAACTGAACTGAGCACTAAAGGTCTTTTTTTTCTTTTTTGTCTCTGCTGGGTCAGAAATTGACCTTCTAACTGATCACTAGAAGGGCCATGATGATGAGGGATGGGTTGCAAGATTAATAAAAGTGGGAATTCGGGCCGAAAATAGCACTGCATTTATAAAAACGCAAGGGGCTTGACTGATGTGGTCTTTTGCTACAGATGCTGGTGAGAAGATGAAACATGATCCTCTATGTCCAGTTTGAGTAAGCTGATGAGATATTAAAAAACACTGCACAGCGGTTTATAACACTATGAGACAGGATTCTACAACTGCGGAAAGTTATTAACAGCAGGCAGCAAGCGTTTGTCCTCCGTCTCAACAATAGGCCTTTTTCACTGCAGACATAACAGGCAAAGCACAGCAGCCTGTTGCACCAGCTATACGCAAGTTCTCTCTTAAGTTAGGCTGCAAAGTCCACACTAAACACTAAAGTTAGTTTGGTACTAAAGCTGTGTTGATGTTTGGTTGCACAGCTAACTGGAATTCAGTCATCATTCATTTTATTATTTACAAGCTAAGCTTTTCCTGCTGTGACGTGTCAAAACGTCAGTGTAACCAGTGCTAATGCTAAACATGGTCTAAACATGGCTAAACATAGCCAAATTAGGAGTTTTCACACATTATTCCATGATGGTGCTAGCCTTGTTGTCACACAATATGAATAGCCTAAATTGGCTGCTTTTATTGTGTGATATATTTGTAGCCAGCTCAAACGGTGTATAGCTCATTTTTAATTAGCTGAATTTGAAATATTGGATTTTTTTCTTTTCGGCCATTTAACGACTGGTTTGTTGACACTTTTGTAGCTCTTTCTGTCGAGCGGGAGATATTGCAGCTGTCACAACTTCTTGTTATCTCCAACTTTAAATCACAACGAGGATGCCGACTTGAACAGGTTTCCCTACTTGACCACTCTTAATTATGGTCTATACAATATGACATGAATGCCAAATAAAGCTTGCCGAATTTGAAAAAACAAACATCTTAAGGCCTTCTGTCCTCTTTAAGCATGTGTTTTTCTCACCAAACATTCAAAAATATTCTCTTTCAAAAAGTACCTGAAAACGCTGGTATGGATGGAGGTTGATTTCATATGTAAACAGTGTTTTCATATCTATCACCCTACGTGCAGACATTTGCAGCTCAAAGGCACCACAAACTGCCAAGTCAAAGAACTCAACAGAAGCAACATGTCTTTTTTTTACCGCAGGGTCAGTGATTGTCTAGTCACGTCACTGCAACGAAACATAAAATATAGGACGTGGTTCCATTTTCCAGCCGCGAGCAGCAACAAAAGTCAAAGTGACTGAACTTACAAGGCAAGCTGTGCACCAAGTGTGTTTTTTTTTTTAATTTCAAATGGCTCAGGAATGGTTGATGCTTTGACTTGTGGAATGTGGTTATTGGAATTTTGCTAATAAATACTTAAGTGAAAAAAATGAAATGAATCTCATAGTTTACTACAGATTGTCAGTCTGTAGGAGTGCTTGCAACAAGAGCTCCAGCTGACATCTCTGATTCTTAAGGGGGCCACAAGCTGAAAAAAAAAATTCCACGAATTGCTGCACTGCTCCCATGTTGAGTCTTTGTTTGTGTCTGGTGTGAAAGTTTGCGAACCACTGATCTAAACAACACGACTGCTGCTGGTTGTCAGGAGACATGAAAGGGGGGGGGGGGGGGTGGAGCCACGCCAAAGAGCAGCACGCAGGCAGGGATCCTGAGCTTCCACAGTGGGATACTTCAGTTCTCCTCCAGCCTCAGCTGACGTAACCATCTCCAGCGTGCGAGCAGTCTGTGCCTCGTCTTACCTCGCTGTGTGCTCGCTGACCTGGTTTTCTGCACCACAAATCACACTGGGAGAAAATCTACAGCCTGTCTCTCCCCTTTGAGGACGGGAAAGAAGATCCAGAAGAGGAGACAGTGCAGGCTCTGCAGTTATTTATTTATTGTGGTCATATATCAAAAGCCTGGCTCTTTCTTTTGGGTGTACTGGCTCTTTTGCAAATTGTCCACCCCCTAAACTCCAAGAGAACATAGACTAGTAAATAGAGCTTCTCCCATTCCAGAAAGATCACAGGTTTGAACCATGTAGCACCACATTTTTCCTGCAAAATTGATGTTTCCACTCCCTTTATCCTTTTCCTGCTCACACTTTGTAGGTTGCTAAGGGGTCAGCTAATGGTCTAAATTTTTTAAAACATGCAAAAATCCTAGATGTAATTCCCAGTCAGGCTTTTACCGCATGTCTACTGTCTCTAAACGAGTAATCATGAATAATAATAAGCCAGTTACTGTTGTTAGAGATGTAATTAGGAAAGATGCATCAAACTCTTGGCCGTGACTGTCCAGGTGTGTGTCGTGAGTGTTTTGGAAAGGATTTGCCAGCTTTGGTTTGTGCGTGTGTGTGTGTGAGAGAGAGAAGTGTGTGATGTTCCTCAGCAGGCCAGCGGGGAACAGCCTGGAGGCATGCATGAGTAATGAGATGGACGTCCAGTCGACTGTCTCGGCTCCCTTCTTCCTCTGTAATTACCTATGCTGTAGCGTGCTCATCATCTGTACATGTTAGTGTGTGTGTGTGTGTGTGTGTGCTCACATGCAGTCAGTGCTGTGCATTGTGCTGTGAAGAACAACCTTTATGTCAGCCTGCAGGTCCAGGGCCTATAGCTGTCTACAAGATTGAAACTACAAAATCTGACTTTCAGGCCTGTTGCACATAATGTCCCAAGCATATTGGGAGGGTTAGTAGGGCTGTTGATCAGTAACTTGTCCAGAGATTTTGAGTTTCAAAAATCACACTTGCCACATTGACATTTCTCCCACTTTTGTGGCCTTTCTGACCACAAATAGTCTCCAAGATCTCAGGAGCTCCAGGGACTAAAGTCAAGAACTTATTCAGAAGCTAGATGTCCCTTACGTGTTTCCACTACAACTGAAGAGCTGTCAAGATGAGGCAAATTAGACCAACAATGGATTACAAAGCCTTGTTTGAACTGCAATTATTGAATATGACAACAATATTGTATTGTTCTTTGTAATTTACTGGAAATTAAACATGCAGCGATAGAAAGGCAGACTGAAAAGTCCCCAAATGACCACAGTGCTACTGGTAATTTTTGTGGTTTATTTCGTAACAATGTTCAACCAATTAGCAAGAGAGGTTTTTCACTTCCCCTCTCTTTCTAGCTCGCTCTATTTGTACAACAGTTGGGAAGTTGGTTGTGCAGTAGTGATTTAAATGTCAATGTTTTCCAGTCCTAATACACAATACCAGTGACAAAGTGCAACATCCAGTATTATAACTCCACCCTGACAGTGCCTGGGCCATTGGAAAGTCCCACTGCAGCAGCACTGACTTTCTGGGAGCAGGAACTGTGTCCCTAGAACCAAAACTAAAACTTGGTTCCTGTGGCTGAAAGTAACTGGGTTCCAAAAAGGTTCCTGGAAAAGTTCCTTCTGTTATAACGAGGACTTTTTCATGTGCTCTTGTATTCCCCTAAATCTTCCTCCTCAACATGTGCTAATATACTATACTGTACAGTACTTCTGGAGGCTTAAAAAAATCCCCATTGCCTTTTCTTTTCTGCTCTTATTTCCTCATTCTGAGATCATGTTTTGTTCTCAGTTTCTGAGCTGAGTTCATCTTTCATCTGACTCCCAGAAGAAATGAGTTTCCATTTGGAGATATTCCATTCCATTTTCTATACCGCTTTATCCTCAGAGGGGGGCTGGAGCCAATCCCAGCTGACATTGGGCGAGAGGCGGGGTACACCCAGGACTGGTCGCCAGTCAATCACAGGGCTGACACATAGAGACAGACAAACATTCACACTCACGGACAATTTAGAGTCATCAATTAACCTACCCTGCATGTCTCTGGATGGTGGGAGGAAGCCGGAGTGCCCGGAGAGAACCCACGCAGACACGGGGAGAACATGCAAACTCCACACAGAAGGGCCCCAGTCGACCGGTGGGTTCGAACCCAGAACCCTCTTGCTGTGAGGCGACAGTGCTAACCACTGCACCACCGTGCCGCCCACCTAATCTTTCAAAATATGTCACCACACAAAATCTGTTTCATCTTTATCTCGTCGTCTAGGGCATCTTTGTAGCTCAGGCAAGATCTGACACTGCCTGCAAAGTCAAAACGTTACAGAAATACTGTTCTGTATAATTTGAAAAATGTGCCTTCTGTTATTTAACTGAGATGTGGATGAGAAGATTATCACTTTCAACCAGAGGGAAACAGTTATCCTTTGTCAAAAGTTAAACAATACACCTCCTCCATCTCCCAAACCGTCTTATTTATTTATTAGTCATTATCTTGTTAGCTAGTAAGCTAATCTAGTCACCAGTACATTCGAAGTTTTATTCAGAGTTACAAAAGTGCATAAAGCCTAGCTACGAGGACAGACTAACAAAGTAATTGCTCATTAAACCAAATGTCTGATTTTCTGTGTTAAAAACACAAATTTAATGTTAATGTGATGATTCTTATTTACACCTTTGAGAGAGCTAGGCTAGCAGTTTCCCCCTGCTTCCAGTCTTTGTGCTAAGCTAGTGCCAAGCTAGGTCAGGGTGTAAAACAACAAAAAAATAAGAGAATGATCCTAAATGTCTACATCTCATTGCAACACAATGAGGAGATGTAGACAGAAGATAATGGGCTTTAACTGTAAAGGACACTGGCCTTCTCTTTTAAGATTACTGTTAAACTCATTCCAAGTCACTGTATAACCGAACAAAGGCTGAAAGCTCAAAATGCAAATGTGACTGCAGGAGAGCAGGCTGATTCTGCATTAGCAGCACTTTAGGATCCCACCCCCCAGCTAATTGCTGTGTTTGTGGATGAAAGACCGAGGAGGTGAACCAGTGAAATAGGAGGGACACCAGAGATCTTAATGCTCTCAACAGACATCCAGAGAATGCAAAAGACGACCCATTAGCACCTCACAGCCTCTGCAGGAGCTGTTTCCTCTGGATGGTTCCCTCTTGTTATTCAAAGTTGAGATGAATTTGTGGTCTCTGGGGACGTGTTCGCACTTAGCAGTTACAATGTCTCTTTGGTTATCTGATCGCACGTGGACAGCTGTAAATACTGGTGTGACTGTACCCAAAATGCTCTGAGGAAACATTGGGATATGAGTGCTTAATCCACGTTCTGTGGTTGGCAGGGACATGTAATCATAGCTACTTATTTAGTGTAGTAAAGACTGCATAGTCAATTTGGTCAACTGTGACTTTGTTCACTATATTTTTCTCTTTTCATCACAAAGCATTTTTTCAATGAAGGTCCTGGTCTAGAGAAACTGCATTTTTGAAACAAAGGCACATTTCATGTGAACTCGACTCTGTCTCAGCTGGACCCAAGTACAGTCTGGATATAACTGCATACAAGAAACGTGGTCAAAACAGGACCTTAGCGGGCATTCAGACCAAAAATAGCACTGCATAAAAACAATTCACCAAACTACGGGGGTGGCAAACACACATTATATGCTATGGATGGATGCAATGTAAACAGTAGAATTACATTATTCACATTGCAAATGTATGTGTGCTTGCACGTATTTGATTGCCCTGTGCATTGTGTTGCCTGCTGGATGACTTGCGATTGTGTTGTGGTAAAAGTTGAGCCAGGTTAAGCATTTTTTCTTTGTTTTTTGTTTTTTTGCCTGAGGCGTCTGCGTTGGCACCCCACTGTGCCAGCTGCTGTCTCATTGAAATGAATGAGGTGGCTGTATTTATTCATGCAGTGCTGTTCTGCTGTCTGTCTGAACACGGCCTTATAGTATACCATATGTGACATATACCTTAACCCCCACTCCCATAACCCGGCCCCCCGCTGCTGTGTGTGTGTGTGTGTTTTCTGTTTTTGAACTCTAATACTCCGTGTGTACTCATTGTAACTGAATACTGTTAATTTTGAATAAGTCTAAACAGCCCAAACAGAAACAAACTCCATCATGAATCTAGAGATACTACATGTGTTGTGTTGATACTCAACCTGATCAAGTCAAGTAATTCTTTTTATAAAGCACATTTAAAAACAACCCTTGTTGACTAAAGTGCTGTACAGACCCGAGCAGGTAGCCAAAATCACAAATAAAAGAAACACAGACATAAACATCAATGCACACAGCTCATAGGCACAAATAAACAACTCATAGACATAGGTAAAAGGTCAAAATATCTGCAACATCAGGAGAATTCAAACGCCAGTGAATACAAGTATGTTTTCAGCCTGGACTTAAGAGTCAGTGGAGGGAGCTGCAACAGCAAAGGTCTGAAGCTGTGGAAACATATCACATAAAACTAGCACACCACAGCGTTGTCAAGGGTTGCACAGTATTGACAAAATCTCATGGTACACACACAGTATCATGTGAATATACTGCATATTAAAAAGGAATGATTAAGTGATGTTAAACTCATAGATTTTTACGATCCCAGAGGAGATATAAATACTTGTAGGCTCTGTAAAGACGAAATATAGGGCAAATGGGAACATTGCAGATTAGGGCAATATATAATTTAAGAATCTGTAATATTTTCAGAACAATATGTGAATGTGTGTTATGGGAAGAATTTGCTCACAGCATTATTTGGCAGCGTTTATAGAGACACACGGGAAATGAGTGCAGAATATAATTAGTGCAGAATTCAGCCATTGGTCATAATTATCATACTTTTTTTCAGTTTAAAAAAAAAGAAAAAAAAGATCTGTATTGAGTTATTTCCCATTTGTAACACCACGCTGCGCACGCCGCGCGACGTCACGCGCTGAACTCGACGTCACCCGGAAGAGAGGAGTGTCTGAGGATTGTTTACATTTCCTGCAGCGCGTCAAAATGAGTCCGCCGACGATCAACTCGACCAGCTCCGTTTCAACGACCAGAAGTGAGCATCCTGCGAGTGTTAGCCGCTGGCCCCAGCTGCGTTCGGCTCGCCCGGTCGTTAAGCGGTTGAACCATTCGTCGGACGGTGTTGTGTGTGTGTGTGTGTGTGTGTGTGTGTGTGTGTGTGCGTGGGCTTGGCGGCTAACCTGACCTGTAACATCCAGTGTCGGCTAACAGCTTTCTACCTGGCTCTAATTCGCAAGCATGAGTAATGATCTCTGCTAACGATGGGTGTGAATTTAAATTGCTGAACCTAAAACCTGCCGAATGAACAGGACAGTCCGTGGCTGCGTTGTGTTATTGAAGCCAGGGGACTAAAATTCCTTCTTGTCAATCATATATCACTGTGACCCAAAATCTGCAGGTTTATCCGTCAGTCAGTCTTTACCTGAGCTGGTATTGCAAATTATTTCTTCCTAGTTTGAAAGGGTTTTCTTCTTTTCCTATCGGTGAGATCAGCGGGTGTAGTGAGTTCAAACACCTGCAGACTTCTAGTTTATGACTGCACAATTATTAAAGTGATATTCTCAGACCAGGGGGCCCTAATGTGCAGTATGGGGAACATAAAGGTTCCAGAGTAAGGCCAAGCCAAAATGAGCCATGGTGTAATTTTCTGGTTATTTCACTCATTGTAAGATCACATAGTTAAAAATGTAGAGAATGTTAAAGGACGCCTGGTGCCTGTTGTACGTGTAGCAGCTACTCTGCTGTGGTTGCATCCTCGTGCACAGTTCATACAGTGACGTACACTCAGTCGTCAGTTTATTAGGTCCATCTAGCTCAAACCGATGCAGTCTAACACAGCAACCTGTAATAAATCCTGTCTTCATGAAGGTTATAATGTTCCGTTTTTGCTGAAACATGATGTTTCTAATATAGCTCACCCCTTTTATATCAGTAAGCGTGAGCTAATTATTTAGAAAGTAACACCTCTCAGTATATAGCAATACTGTTCAACAGCACCACAAACTGCAGCCTACAAAATGACCATACAGAATCAACACCTCTCTCCCTCACCTCTCATTATAACCTTCATGAAGGTAGGATTTATTGCAGGATGTTTGATTTGGTACAAAGCTGTGTGTAGTTTTGTATCAACAAAAAAGAAACACCCAAACAGTTACTCCCAACTTTTCTAAATTCTTCATTAAATTTGGGGCTTTTTTATTTGATGTTGCACCTACAAATAATGTCCCTTCTCACGAAATCAAATCAAGGGTCAGTGGTCTAGTGCAGGTCCATTTATTGATGCATGTTTGTGAACCATAACCCCAGACCACCAGCATCAACTGTGAAGTTCATGTTTCCTTATGTGCAGGAAAACGAGAAGCCGAGCGCTCAGTTAACTGGACAGTGGAGGAAACTCAGGTGCTGCTGTGCGCCTGGAGCGACGAGCGCATCCAGAAGAGTTTGGCAGAAAACCTCCGCAACCGCCACGTCTTCAAACACCTCTCAGCCCGCATGAGTGAAATGGGTTTCTCTCGGAGTCCACACCAGTGCCGGCTTCGGGTCAAAACTCTGAAGGCTAACTATGTGAGGGCCAAACTGCAGAGGAGCGTTGACAGCTCGCAGCCTTGCACTTTTAAATACTTTGCAGAGATGGATGCCGTGTTGGGCCGGAGGCCAGAGGGGGGAGATGGAGGGCACTATTTTGTTTCTCCAGAACGGATAGCAGAGCGTCACCTTGACTCCACTGACAGGACCGGAAGTGTCCCGCCAGATTTAAATTCTAGTACAGAGATGAGTGGACATCATTTTGGTTCCTTGGAGAGGACAGGAAGACAGCGTTTGAGCTCTTTAGAGGAGAGAGGAGGCCGCCAGTCTTGGCAGTTCGACTCTGAAGTCAAGCTGGAGGAGAGAGAAGATTCAACAGATGAGTTTGAGTTCAGCAACACAGGATTCTCACAGCATCCAAGAGACAGGCGGCATGAAGTTTATCTGGAATCACCCATCCATCGTGAAATGAGTGGTGTGTACTGTGATTATTATATAAATCATTAGAGGCTAAAATAACTCCCACCAAATGCTAAATATTGTTAAAAAACTGGTGCATGCTAACTGTAAACTTGTACCTGAAAAGAATTACAGCAGGTTTGTGTGAAGGGCAACACATTGCTGAAAAAAAAACCCTGACCTGAGACACACAAACCATTTTTTCTCAATTATTAATTTGGTTAAATGAGATGTTAATAATTAGGATATGCTTAGGTTGACTAATATTTTATAATATAATTGTAAAATCATGTTTATTGTAGTGTAGAATCACAAGATTCTCTATTCTGTGAAAACTGATGGGAACTTTTTTCCTATAACAATATTCATAATATTTATTTTTAGGTAAAAAATCTTGTTTAAGGTCAGCATCTACACAGCACTAGAGGCAGAAAAAAAATCAGCATATGATATTAAAATAGCAATTAATTATATCCGCATTTTACATTTTTGTGTATTTGGTATCGGATAGGACAAAAAACTAAGAATGTCATTTTAGATGTGCAGCTGTTTTCTTTTCTGTGCATATGACAACAGAGCTCCTGACTTGACTCCTGTTGTATCAGCCCTTCACTTTATGGCACCTTAAAGCCCACGGTGACATCTTTAAATCGCTGGTTTTGTCTGACCAACTGTCTGGAACCTTAAGATATTTAGTTTACTATCACATAAGATCAAGAAAAGCAGCAAATACTCACATTTTAGAAGCTGGAAACAGAATGTTTGGCATTTTTTGCATGAAAAACGATTGAATTAATCGATTATCAAAATAGCTGCAGATTCATTTTCTCATTGTTCAGCTAGTCTATTATATTCCTGTGAGTAATAATGTCATACCTGTACTCTTTTATATATCCTGTGTCATAGGTACTCTAGTGGAAAACAGCTTGAGCACTCCTCCCCCACATGTAGTACCACCTCCACCTGCTCTTCCTCCTCTTCCCCAATCCACTGCCTCGCCTCTCCCTGCACCCCCAGATCCAAGCCCCAACACCCTCCCCACCTCTGGCCACCATAATCCAGAGTCTACCTGCCTGGAACCCGACCTCAAGCACCTGTCGCAGTGCTTCCAGCAGCTGGTGTCGGAGACCCGGGGCCTGCTGGTGCAGCTGGAGAGTCAGCGGCAGGAGCAGGCTCGCTGGCATCAGGAGCTCCTGGTCCAGTGGCTGCAGAGGGAGGAGCGCCGGCAGAGGGAGACGGCTGAGAGGGAGGAGAGGAGGGAGAAGGCTCGCATGGAGCATGAGATCAGAGTCCTGGAGCTCCTCACCAGTCTAGCCAGAGAACACAGGTGTAAATGTGGAGGCAGCCAGACTGTAGCAGAGGCACCTACTAGTCCAAATCATACCGTGAACAAAGACGGAAATTAGGATGCACTCACACAAAGGATTTTTACAGTGGTTAACCCAGAGTGTGGGATGGCATTCAAGCTCAGGTGGAACCAAATAACGGCACTGATAAATGCAAACAGCCACATTCAGGGTGGCTTGGTTTAGGCCTTAACCCTGAGAGATCTGGAGTGAGACTTTAACTGAACCAAATACAGCAAAAGAGCCTCAAAATCCAAGAGTGTGTGAGTAGAAGAAGATGATTGTGGTCACGCTCGGAGAGCTTAGAAGAAGAAATTACAGTTGAAGTGTAAAGGAGAATTTGTTTCTGTCACAACATCTGTGAGGGGATTTCAGGTGTGAGCTGATTGTACCAACTGTAATGGAATTGTTTCAGGCACTTTTCTATAAATTAAAAAAGAGATATTTTCAACCAGTTTCTGTTTTCCGCTGGAATCTGTTTGTCGACGGAGTTGCCCTTTGGTACTAATGGAAAAGTCTTAATCTGTACTGATAGTTGTCAACATTGGCACGTCGTTAAAGTCTCAATAACCCAAGTGACAACTTCATCACTTCTGTTAGTGTCACTGCAGCTGGGCAATGGTGCAAGTGACAGTTCCAATGAGAAAACATTAGGTGATTTCGGACCGGAGGAACTTCATAGTTCTAAGAACAGTTGGAGGACCCACCCCCCCTTTTGTTGTGTTCGCACTGCAAGAACTGGGAACGATCGTAGGACTTTTTTAGCTCCTACTTCAGAGCAGGTACTCTCCCAGCACAAGGGGAGCCTTGAGTGACGTAAGTGTATGGTGATTGGTCGAACACATGAGCCAATGCAGTACTGGCAACCACCATCTTTAAAAACCCATGTAACAGCTCTTAATGGTAACCTTAAAAAAATGAACCATAACACGGACAAATGGACCAGGCTTTATTGAGCGTATATGCGACGGGGGAAATACAACGCTATTTTGACTCATCAAAGCAAAATATAAAAATATTGTGAGTGATGTTGCTATACCAACCGCCGGCCGGCTTTCGCCACTTGAGCGTTCCTATTGGCGGTGCGAATGCAAACAGAAAAAAAGCCCTTGAAGGTCTGTAGTTCTCGGGGAGCTAACCAGGCCTCTCAGGGAGTCCCCAGAACTGTGTGGTCCGAAAACGCCTAACGATGTCCCAGCTATAAATCTGACAGGTACCATCTTGGCTCTTTGATGTAATAATAACCTTAGACTGTTTATTACAGTTGACTGTTCTTGCAGGAAAATAATTACCACCGTCAGCCACAATAGCTACAGTCTGCACCACCATATACAGTAGAATAAGTATAAATTTCTGTGATTTTGAGTTTTTGACTTTAACTGATTTCATGCTCTGTGTTTCTGAAACATTAAATTAAAGCTTTAACTCAAAAAATATATATATTTAAATATGTGGGAGGACTGTTTTGGAATTATTCGAATACACTTCAAGAATGTATTACAAAATATTTCAAGCAGACATATGGCAAACATACATAATTTAATCACATAGTTTGTAATAATTCTACAATACATTGCAAGTATGTGAAATATTCCACAATGCATTAAAAAAACATGTTAAAAAATCTAAGATAAGACAGAACTTTATTCATCCAGGAGGAAATTCTTTTGCCAGAGATGCTCAGAAACAACATAAGAATAAAAACTATGAGTAATAAATGTAAAGTGTATGAGTAAATGCTAACTCCAGTGCCTAATAGAGTAACAATAAAAGTAAGACACATTTAGTAAAATAAATAATATGACAAATGTATTTTAGTTATGAAAAGAAGACACACTGAGGCATGAATTAGAACCACAGCATGGAGAGCTGATCTGTCACTGTTCTGACATTCTGACTGATGGGGTGAAGTAAACTATAAATATCTTGACCATAAGAAGTATTTATTGCTTTGTCATCACTGCAGATCTGATTAGAAGATCTGCCCTTCAACCAGAAAGTCACAAGTTTAGTTCCCTCTGCAATCAAGTGTCCATGAGCAAAACACTGGACCGTGACCCAGCTGCACACATGGGAAACATCTTACTGTACATTCCTGATGCCGATCTTCACTGCTCTGTGTTGAAGCTATATTGGGAATGTAGCGCAAACATAAAGTCAGTGTTTATTTATTTCCCTGCAGGAGCATTTCGAATCCGGCACATCAGCCTGGATGTCACACTTGCATAAGAGACCTTTAGCACAGTTCTGACACTCAAGTCGGGCTCTTTCTCCATGAGAGTGAACATCTGATGTCTCCAGTCACACAGCATGTTAGTGAAGCTGTGGACATATTGTACCTGATTTGTGACATATTTTTGCTGTTAAACTCTAACCCGTAGTGCTGTAGGCTTCATCATATGAGCTACACAACAATATCTATTTTGTGTGATGGGAATGTTTTCTTCCTGGGACGCCCTGCTTTACACTCACACTTAACAGTAATCATATTTATTAATCCTCCAGGCGGTAGCTGTCCCATGCTGATTGTTACCTGAATAGACAAACTGGAAATCAGCCATTCAGCCATTCAACACAGGCTGACCTGAAGATAGAGAGTGTGAACGAGCTGAATTGGAGGAGTTCCACTTCCTTTAGCTTTTGAAATACTGAAACCAGACTGTAACCAACACTGATCAGGCTGGTATTCTGTTATACAGACGTTTGACACCAGACACAGGAACAGTTAAAGGATACGGCTGGTGATATTCTGTTTTTTTTCTTATTGTCAACAAATCCCATGAAAAGACTGAAACAAACAATTAATGTATCCTACTAACAAGTATTGTCTGTGTATACAAAGCCTGATGTATCTTATTCCTCTGTGCCATAGAGCTCCATTGTTGTCCAAATATTATTAAAGACACAACAATGAGCCACACCTTTGCATTGGGTGACATTACCAAGAACACACACAATCTAGTGTATTTTGAGTCGATCCCACAAACACTGCCCTGCTGCTCCAAATACTCACTAGAGCACCAAATGTGGATTAATCCGCCGCTGAAAATAGTCCCCAACCTAACCAAATGCACTATTTCCCCGTTTCAGTAACTTTTGTTAAAAACTAGTGCCCCGCTGTTTTAGAGAATTACTGAGCCCTTTTAAAAGCAGTTTTTAAAGATTTACATCTTCAGTGTGAACACATGGGTTTGGGGCTAAGAGCCACTGACATGGTAGGGAAGTCAGAAAGTGTTGAGAGACAGACTAACACAATGTTGGTTCTGGTCTTTTTTAAATGGGATAAGTTGACAATAAGAAAAATATAGAATGATGCCTGCCTTTTCTTGCTCTTGCTCTTCTTCATGTGGTTGCTTTTTTATGCTCGTAACTTGGTAATTGAAACCTGCTCCTCTGTCACATTCAGTGTCGGCCGTTATAGTAAATTGTAAGGAAGACTGTGGCGGTGCGGGCCGCACGGGATGCCGCAAAAAACACAGTGGCCTGCGGCAAAAAGTTAAAACAGAATCAACTTTTGGAGAAACGCAACCCGACCTCACGCTGTGGCAGCCAATCACGCTGTTTAGTATGAGACACTCCCACACCGCCGCACATCCCTGCGTTGAATCGCAGCAACGCCTGATTCTGTCTGAAAGCGGCCTAATCCCTCCAGTGAGGGTCAACCACAGCCTAAAAGACAAAGACCCAGACTGAGAATAACTAATAAATAACCCAAAATACACACAATTGTGCTGTTTCTTGATCAGCTCCTGTCATAAATTTGATCGTTTTCTTGAGAAACAAAGTCGAATGCCAAAAAAAGTCCACTTGAAATAAAAACCTGGTTCAGACCCGACCACCGTTTGCAGCGTCTGACGACATACATCGTGTTTGTGATGTCCATGATGTCCAACATAATGACTCTGTGTGCCGTCATTTCAGCGAGAGAAAAGCTGGATTAGTGCATATACGTAAATCCGTGCTAATACCAGATTACGTAATACCTCTGGATGTTGATGAGATCTGGGATGATTTGTTGTTATTTTACCATGGCTTATTACTCTGCTCGGAAATGTGGAGAAAGTCAGCCATGCACGAATGACTCTACAGCTAAACAAACATCCAGTATGTAGGCTTTGTATAAATCACATTTACTTACTGTTTAGAGTAACTGAATTACAGCGAAGTCTGGCTTAAAGAAGAGGGAAAAAATCTATAGTTTTGTTCTATTTTCTGTTTAAAGATAAGCATAACGGTCGTTGTCAACAAATGAAAATAGGCTTTTGTGTTAGAATTACATATATTCTGCAGATATAAAAGCATAAAACAACCTTGTAACCCCAATTTCTCCTCTTCCCAGGTTGTCATTGCAGATGAGAATTCATTCTTAATTGACCAGCCTGGTTAAATAAAAGCTAAATAAATAAAAAATGACTACGGTAATAATCACACAATGGCCCTCTATAACTCAGCAGACAGAACACGGTGACCCTGCCAAGATTAGGGTTTGCCAGAGAACACTGCATCAAAGGACTTATTACAGTTGACATTTAAATACAATTGTGGTTTGCGTGTTTATTTCATTTCATCTGTACTTTTTTTTCCTTTCAGAAATCCAATGATTCAGTGCCATTCTGGACTTTGATATAATGTGAATCTACGTTTTTCATCTTCCCTGCAAAAGGCAGCTTTCTTTTTATGTGTCGCCCAGTTAGAAACAGTTGTCACCTTGAATTATTCAGACAAACAATGAACATCAGTGTTGGTTTGAACAACTGAACGGGGTGTTTAGTTGTGTCTCTCTGTCCCCGGTGTCATTTTATGCGAAAGCTTTTTCACTGATATCATTTATACAATTATAATTTGTTTCTTTCGGGCGGTCATGAAGCTTCAAATTACATGACCTGAACTCAGAATGAGGCGTGTAGACGTACAAAAGGGAGGAAGAGTCAGAGGAGGGATGGTGATAAGGGAGGAGAGAGAACATGGGAGAAAGGAGGGGTAAAAGGGGGAGGAGGCACGAGAGGGAGGTGAACAGAATAAATTCAAATTAAGGGTAACCTTATTATCTTGGAGCCAATGTTCCTTTGTACACATAGCCTGATATTAGTGAGCATTTTATTCTAATGATTTGTAGTTTTAGCAGCGCGGCTCTAAGGATGGCAATGTGTCGGTCAGTCGGCCTGTCGTCGCACCGTTGGTCCACCGCTTTACTCCAGACTGAATCAACTAGCCTGTTATGTGGATTGATATGAAATTTGGTACAGACAGTCGTGGTCCCCAGAGGATGAATCGTACTGACTTTGTTGATCCCTTGACTTTTCCTCTAGCGCCATGATGAAGTTGACTTTTGTGTTTTTGAGTGAAATGTCTCGAGAACTATTGGATGGATTGTTATTATATTCATGTCCCCCTCAGGTGATCCCTGACTTCTCTTCTAGCGCCATCATCAGGTCACAGTTTTAATGTGTCCAGTAGTTTGGTTTATAAACAACCAGCAGCCTCCGCTGTGCTTTGTGTGGTGAACATGCTAAACATTATACCTGCTTGGCTGCTAAACATCGGTATGTTAGCATGCTGATGTTAACATTTAGCTCAAAGTAGTACAACCTGACAGAGCTGCTAGCATGACTGTAGACTGGTCTTGCTAATTTCAAGGCAACTCCCCCCCCCCCCACAGACATAACAGAATCGGATTTATTGCCAAGTAGGTTTTCACATACAAGGAATTTGCTTTGGTGTATTGGTGCATAAACAAGCAAAGTACAGAAAAAAAAAAAAAAAACATACATAACATAAAGCAAATAAAAAGCAAGTCAAGGATACGAATGTAAAAGAGAGAAATTATCAATAAAAATGTGAAGAAATGTTATAAAATAAAATGGAATAAGATAAAATAATCTGTGCACACATATACACGGATACAGACACATACAGAAACTAGTCTTAAACCTGAGAAAATAGAAAAGTTTCCTATTTGCTTTTCATGCTGTCGCCTATTTTTAATTTTTCTCTTGAATTTAGATGAAGTGGAAACACTTCACCTGGAATCCCTGTAGCCTAAATAAAGCAAACTGAGCTGAGAATTGAAACACAGTAAGAGGAAGGAGGAGAACGACGCTGATGGAAAAAACAACGTCAGTAAGAGAGAGTATGTGGATGGAGTAAGAGAAAGAGAAATGAAATTGAAAACGAGAAAAGAGGGGGAGGATGAGGGAGGGGGGCGTGTGGTGGGGGTTAGTTCTCTCCTCTGATTGGCTGCTGCCTCTCCCTCACGGTACAGTCTGGAGGCTGGTCGCGGCTCCGGACCTCACACACAAGAGAAGGCGGCGGCGGAGCGACACACAGCCGGAGCTGTCATTCATTCATACGGGTTCTTCTTCTTCCCTGAACAAACCTGCCGCTGCTGCTGCTGCGAAACCGAGAATACACGTTTTTCTTTCCGTCATTTACAACTGAATAATGCTGCACTGACTGGCCGGAGCGGGGAGGGACTGCTGGGTTTCACCGCCTCGGTTTATTCACATGTAAAAGCAGAAAAGTCTCGGCTATTGAGAGGCTGTTTCGCACATTTTGGGAAAGGACACGAGGGGGAATTTCGCACCTGGATTGCTGCTTGTTGAGGTGAGCTGTTCGGGTTAATTGTGAGAGTAGTGTTTGACGATTTGTATTGAATGTTATGTTGTTTGTGCACAACTGGAGACCGCGGAAGAGCGTGTCCAAAATGCGCGCAGGTGGTGTAAAGAGCGCACTTTATTTCCAGCCAGAGAGTATCGACAGCGTTTGTAAATGAACTGACCACTGACTAAATGAGTCTTTTCCCAGCTTGACTGCAGCTTGAGTTTCTTGTGTTTTTAAATTGAACCTTTACTGCAGTGTGAGTGCTGGCAGTGCGCCTTTATTGACTTTATCCAAATCTTCAGCCACCAGAGTCAAAACAAACAAAGGTAATGATGCCCCAGATTGGCTGGCTGTACTGAGTAGCTGTTTCTATTTTTTCAATTTTCCCTAAGTCACCCCTAAAATGTACCCCAATAATGGGATTTTTTCAAATCAGTGTCAATGGCGGACTATTTTTAACCCCCACTACCTCCTGGCTAAGAGGATTCCCCCCCCCTCGTCTCTCCTCCCCTGCAAGACAGTGAGGGATCAGTGAAGTTAATCCCACATCTCTGCTGAATAACTCTACCCTGTCCTCCTTGGCTTTCCGTGCCACTGCTCTGCATTACAAGCATGCTGCTGGGTTTTCCTTAATGTGCTGACAAGTTAAATCCGTTTATTGGTGATTTGGCAGGAGGCTGACAATGTGAGGGGGCTTCCTCTGGAAACACTTGAATGACTTATTGTTGCTGTGGATTACATGGCTGCTACTGTACTCTGGGGTTGTGTAGCAGTGGTTTTGGCGCTCTTTGTGTGTACAAAATGCAGATGAATAGAGATTTTGGGGGAAATGGGAAGTTTCTTATCATGAAATATGGGTCTTAGAAGTCACAGGAGCCTGATGTTGGTGCAAGCGGTGATGTAATTGTAGATTAAAAGGTGTGTAGACTGCAGAGGTAAGGGAGTTAAAAGAAGTGTGCTCCAGCTACCCTTTAGCTCTGTTTACATCTTTCATCATAATCTCACCACAAGGTCTTTTTAGTAGCTGTTTGGGTGATTTCAATCTTATCACATGTTTCCATCAGCAGAGTTTTTCCAGTTGTCATGGAATTGCAGATGCTCAAATTTCCATGTTGTGGAGACTTTCTGGGCTAAATTTGGTTGAAAAGTGACACTTTTGACATCTAGGTTATACGTAACATCAGTATTTAAATGACTGTGAAGCAGGCCCTGACTACAAGTTGAAATACAGTCTGTAAAATGTGGTGAATCGATGGATATATAATGTCCAAAAAACCCATTCCACTTTTCAACCAAATTCAGCCCAGTTTCATCAAACATGCCCAGACGTCTTTTGACCTACGAATCGTCAAATCGGTGCTTGCAGAAAGATCTTTGAGGTCAGGAATTTCCCAGTCCAGATGCATATTGGATGAAGCCCCAATACACTTAGTTTACTGTTCACCCTTTTTCAAAAAGGGAGTGTCTCACCTCAAAACTCAGGTTGAAATGTGGCTGTTTGGCGTATCTAATCCCAGCCTATACTTGCTGTTGAATCTTAGCCTGCGGTTTACTTGGTATTTTAAAGATTGCAGGGGAAGAATCCGAAGTAGAAGCCATGAAGGTGTTGTTTCTGCTGCAGCGTCCCTCTGTGCAGGATGCTTTTAGTGTCTGCAGGGGGGTGGGGGGTGGGGGGGATTCATGTGGCTGTCAAGGGCTGATGACGCCAGGTGACAGAATCCTACATGGAAGCTGTGGTTTTTCCCACTCGGTGCAACAGCTGCAGACATTACAACCGAGGCAAAACACTGTTGGTAGTACAGCACTCATTACTGGTGTGGATGTTGCGTTGCTTGTCCATGTTCTGCTGTTTTCAGCCAGAAAAGCATTTGTTCTTTCAGTTCAGTCTGCAGCATTTTACAGAATATTTTGTAGACTATAGGGGCTATAACAGTGATGACAAATAGTCTTTAATTGCTACTATTGCATATGTAAATGCTAATCAGGCTAGTAGATGGGTAAAAATCAGTCCTTGCTGGCAGCTAGAGGTAAAATCTTTGACTACAATACCTAGAAATTATGAATTAGCTCAGTATTTGTCAACTGAGCAAATTTGTTAACCCCTTAACATCTACTTCTCTCCTTTTATTTCCCCTTAAGTATCTTTAAATTTGGACATCAACCATTTTCTCTGACAGTATTACGTTTTATGTTTCTTCTGTTCATTGAAGCTATATGACGTTCTCACACTGAGTGGAAATATTTAAACCCAAGACTCCCATGTTTACCCAAATTTCAGCCTGACATTTTTAGTATCTTTGGAAACCCCTGAATCTCCAGTAAAATTTAAAATAAAGTTCTGTGAGTTTGAACAAAGTTTAGCTGCATGCTGTGAGTTTGTACTGGCTGACCTACTGGTGGGTTGAAAAACGTTAAAAGGTTGACAGAGCCAAAGATGTATCTGAGGTGAGAGCCTTCTCTTTTCTGGTCTGTGCATGTTCTTGCTGCTGTTGGAGTCTGTTTTCCACTCTGAAGTTGTGATATGTCCCTTGTAATGTGTCCATACTTAACATGGGAGCTGTATTTGGTTAATAGGCTGGATGGGAAGATGTGGTGTTTCTCCATGTTCCATCCAGTCCCACCTTTTGATTGCAGTCCTCTTAAGACGGCTGTATTTTTACTTGATACTCTTCAGCCTATTTTAAGTACTTCTGACCACACACCAGCTTCAAACAACACCACGTCTTAATTTAGACTACTTCCACTATTCCAGTGTGGCCTCTTCACCTTCTTGTGCAGCCACTAAGCTATATCTCTCATCACCCTCATTTCCTCAAGCCATGGATGAGTGAGATTCCTCATGCCTTTCAGTGTTTACGCAGTGTGTGTGTGTGTGTGTGGGGGGGGGTGATTTACTGCTGGTCCCTCAAAGTGTCTCTGTGCCTGCATTCCCCCGCTGCTGGAGCCTCCTTCTGCAGCCCCAATAAAGCAAAAACAAAACACCTTCTTTACTTTGTCTCTTCAGCTCTCAATCCTGTGGACGCTGCTTCTCGGGCACATTGCTGTTGCACGTTTAAGGCTGCAAAGGAAGTTTTATTATATCACAAATCTCAGAGCTTTACTGCTTTGACCCGTTTACTCCTCAGTGGTTGCAGGGAGATCTTAGACATAGCATCAAGGAAGTGCTTAAACAGTTAACGTGAGCGTCTGGCAGCCTGTGTGCGTCTCAGGGACCACGGGAATGATTTTCTGTGTGTTCAGGCTTTCTTTTCTTTACAGCCTCTGAACTGCTGATGAGCGCTCATCACGAGCAGTCATTAACACTGCGGGCAGGGCGGGAAGAGCCTCCGTCGGCTCTTTGATAGTTCGTATTTTGAGCAAGCGAGAGACCAGACTCCCATCATTCTCCCTCTGGGGGAGGCGGCCCCACCCATACGTTTGGAGACTGAATTACCTGCAGGCTTGTGTCATTGATGGCTCTGCAGCCTGAAGGTAATTTCACGTAAATGGCAAGGCTTTTACTCCTAATATGACAATGGCCTGGGGAGGTTTGGTGCTTTTTAAGCTGCTGCCCTTCTGTTTCAAAACTTCCCCACAGGGCAAAAAAAGGGGGAAATATTTTGACATTTCTATAACCTTTCAGTTAATCATGGCCTGAAATTCCCTTTTTCCTTCTCCTCAACTTGTAGTCATTTCACCCTCCAAATGCTACCGCACATGATCAGTACAACATTAATGTCTTTCAGTTTCATTTTTATGTTGCCTGTTTCAGCAGAGTGTAGCCTACTACTTCCCAGTGTAAATACTAGGAGGAAGACTACCACGAGGCAGCCCTGAGTCAGGGAAGCATCTGAGAGACTGAGAGACTCACTGCCATGTGATAATCAGCGGTTCAGTGTTTAGCCAATAAAAAAAAGTGGTAACGGTGTCTGCGCAAGCGTATAAATAGGCGTGAGTTTGAATAAATTAAAGATAGGGGTCGTACAATGTCTTGAAAGTTTGGAAAATGCTTAATTTTAATTATGTTTTCAAGGTTAGGAAAATATGCTTGAATTTAAATATTCTCCTTAAATAATGCTTGATTTTCAACATAATCTGGTGTTTGATCATCTACACAATCACTCATGTAAACCAAATGTCTTTAATATTTAAAATGAAACGATCAAACGAACTTTTTGGTTTAGGTACCTTGAAAGTGCTTGAATTTTACTTTTAAAAAGCTGTATGAATACTGTAAAGAATATCCTGGTTTAAAGATGGCGGCTAAGAACATTCTGACCTTTTTTAATAGTTTCTAAATGATTTTGATATTGTCAAAAATTCCTTAGTTCCTAGAAATTTGCTCAACAGTTTGTGTGTCAGTTTTTGCTTTCAGCTGAGTACAAAAACACATTTTAACTCACGAAGGAGCCGAAACAGACAGACATTTGAATATCCTCTGTTTTTAAATCCAATTTAAGTCCAAAACAGACTTCTTTTTGCACATTGAGGCAGATGGCTACACACACACACACACACACACACACACACACACACACACACAACCAGCAAGGCTATAATTAAAACCATCCATCCAACCTAAACAAACCCCCCCTGTAAAGTGGGGAGCTGTGGCATTTTGTTTGTTTACCTTCAGCTGCCACTCAGCCAGCAGCCATGCTAAACCAACAGCAACATGCTAACAGTTTGCTTTTGTCAGCCCCAAGGACTTGACATGTGCCCCCCCCCCACACACACACACACACACACACACACCCCCACCCCCACCACAACTACTACTACTACTATTACTACTACACACGACTCCTGGAAGCCAAATGTAAATCAGTGTGTCTCAGTTGTCGCTGCTTGTGAGCATCCCGCGCTTTGTTTTTAGGATTATGGTGAAGGCTGCAGCTGGCATGTGTGGAGCACAGCAGAGGAGAACAGACACTCTTGGCTTTAGTGCAGAGATGATGGTGGTGGTGTTGGTAGTATCCTCTTGCTGCACAAATCTAAATTAATTAGCATTTTTTTTGGCATGAGAATGGGTTCTCAGTTATTGCAAAAAGTAGCCCTAATCTTTGTAAGTAAGTAAAACTTTCTTTTCTTTTAATATTCTTTCTTTTTCTTTTCTTTTTGGTCTTTCTTGTGTTCTTTGAAGAAATGTATAGCCCAGGCCCAAGTACATTTGAAAAAATATATGAAGCTAAGACAATCAGAGTGTTTTACAAAGCCTTAAAACAAGCCAGAGCATCAATACAATGCCTTATGTCTTAAACTGAGATTGAAAACACTCAATACTGACCTGCATGTGCTGGTAGGTAAAAGTGCTGCTCTGATATAAGAGATTATAAAAGAGGACAAAGTGCAACATCTGATCTCACGGTGTCCTCTATCTAAGGTTTTTTGTATTAGAGACACTGCTTTTATCTTCAAAGAAGCCCACCTGCCCCTAGCAGCATGAGATTAATCCCAATTGTTCGCCTTTTCAGGGACATCAGAGAGGGAGAGTGATGTCATAATTCAGAAGATTCAATACAACTTGTTGCAATGTTAGATTTTTTTTCACCGTATGTGTTCTGCGATCTGAGGTTCATTTCAGTTGCACCTGTAGAGGATGAGTGTGTGTGGATTTGAATAGTTTAGTAGAGGAAGGTTGGACTTGACAGATCTGCAACAGCATCAAAAAGTCCAAGATGTCTTGAGGTGAATCCCAGTCCAACTAAACTGGTTGAAATAACTGGTGCCAGGAATGAAATGTTGAGTTTGGCATCCAACTAGGGCAGCAACCAGGGGTGCACAAGTCCAACTTTTGTTTCTCCCAGTACAGATTCCAATACCTCAACCCAGGTAATTGAATACCTGATTCGATGTGATTGCTCTCCTTTTTTCCCATATTTAAAATTGGTAAACCAGACTTTTATGGAAGGTAACATGAGGCCAGGGATTGCTGTGAGTTGCAATGACTTAAAGAATGTACATAATTGCAGAAATACAGAATTTTTAATGACACTGACAAATAAACTGTATTTAAAGTAGATCTGGAGCATCTGTCCGATACCTGAACCACTTAATAAGGTGATTATCGGCCTGATACTGATCCAGTGGATTGTGCATCCCTGCAACTAATTTTTAAATTGATCAAATTTCTTTTTTGCTGTATCAATTGATTGTTTAGTCTACGAAATATAATAGAAATAAGGAAAAGAAAGGAAAGCAAAGACACATGCCCATGGCAGTTTCCCAGAGCACCAGATGTCCTCTTCCAATTGCTTATTTTGTCTGAACAACAGTTAAAAACCCAATGGGATTCAGTTAATAACACTAATACGAGATAGAGAAAAGCTGCAAATCCTCACATTGGAGAAGCTGGAACCTATACATGTTTACTTAATTAACTTAATCAAGAATAACTTACATGGTAAAATGACAACAAAGAGTATTAAAATAGTTGTTGATTAATTTACTTATCGTTTGAGCTCTACATTCAACCAAAACAAACCCCCCCTTTATGTTAAAAGCGTGGGATCGGGGAGTTGGTGGTTTGGATCCCAGCTGGGAAAAGAGAATGAGACATGTTCTCAGTCCTCGATCACCTGCTGCTGTTGATGTGCTCTTCATCTTAACCCCAGTGGTGTGTTCAGAGCTGCTCTGTGGACAGTTGATGTCTGTGGTTGTACTATGCTGCTAAGAAACTGTCTCTAAATGAGTGTGTGGTGCAACACTGCTAAGAAAAGAGCATTTAAGTTTAGCAAAAAAGCCTCAGTGGAGTAAACAAAGATCCCAAAACAGTAGAGTTGTATCAGGGCATCATCAGACCCATGATCTCTCTGTGGGGAAGCCACATGGTGCAGCAGATGCTCAGGCCGCGGTGCTCTGACTCCTCACACTCGCCTTTTCTCATGGAAATGGCCGTGGTTGTCTGGCTGAATAATAGCGATGGTCTGTGCGTGCACGCGTGCATTATGGAGCGGCATGCGTGTGAAAGTGGAAGGGTGGGTGGTTTGCCTCGTGCGGGTGGAGGCTTTACGTGAACTTGTGAATAAACAGGGTTTGTTTTGGTATCTGTATGGAGCTGTGTGTTCCTGCAAAAGCAAACAGAACGGCGTCTTGTGATTTTTAAAGGTTAAGCTCAAGATTTAGGTGGTGTTGGAGCATTAAATGCTATGAAATAATATCTGTTCATTCTCTCTCTGGTCTGATCAGCAGATGTTTATCCCTGTGATTTCCTTTTTTTCTTCTGTAATCCTCCTCAAACCCAAATAACATCACAGGACAATGAAAGCATAAATTCCAGTGTGCGGGCAGGTGCAGTTTACACCTCCTGGCATCCCCGTATCCGTCCCTGGCAGCACTGCAGTGAATCAGCCGCAAAGGCTTCCTGAGTCGGCAGGCGGCCACGGGGTAGCATATTGTCAAGGAGGTGGGGGTGTGGAGGGTTGTGACGGTGTGTGTGTGTGTGTGTGTGTGTTGCACCCTGCACTGACCCCCCCCCCCAGTGTGAAAAGGCCCTTTGTGTTTCCCCAGCCATAAGTCGGCCTGGCATGGGATGGAGCCAAAGTGCCAGGTTCAGAGGTCAGGAGGCTGGCAGAGCAAAGTGTGTGGGAGCTCGGTGTTCTATCTTTGTGAGGACCAGTTTGAGTTTTAGGGTGGAAGAAGGTCCTGTGTTCTGGACTACTGCATGTTTCTGTGAGAGAAACATTGCTGGTTCATTCTCTGGCTAGCTGCTACTACTAGAAACAGTTTACATGCTCTGCCACATCCCAGAATGCAGAGCACACCTGGCTACAGGAGCCGTTTAGCTCAAATTTGCAAATTATGCCCTGTAGTTGGGTCGGATCACGTTCTTACCTCAAACAAACCGCTCAAAAGTTAGTTTGGGACCTCCTCTAAAGGGTCTCGGTGAGGTTGTTTTGGTCCGCACCTGAGTCTGATTACTGTGTTCACACCTGACCAACAGACCGCACTTGTTTTTTTTACAAAACAAAAGTTTTCATGCGTTTAAATGTCTGAACACAAGCAGCCACAAGAGTTAAGTTAAATCGGAAACTATCTGATCAAAGAATGAGTTAACAGGATTACAGATCTGACGAGGCATCGAAACATTCTGTACTTGACAGTTTTCTGATATTTAGTATGATATTTTTGGTAGAAAAGTAAGTTTGGTACTCAGCCTTACCAAACACTGCACGACATATCCAGAAATGCTGTTTTTGAGTTGTGCTATCACCTCCTCATAGCTTGGCTGATCATATCTGGTGATTTACTGACAAAGCTATGATTGTTTAGAACGTACGGATCAATGAGAAGTGGATTATGCTGCAGGAGAAGCCTATGGCAACGTTAGCATGACGCGAGCGCCCTAGCACAGGACTGCACACGTGCTCCTCCACTTGTCATGTTCAACCCTGCATCATGATTTGTTCTGCCTCTTTGACACACACACACACACACACACACACACACACACACACACACACACACACACACACACAAACAAACAATCTTCTTTGCTTTGTGTCATGCACACACACACGGCAGCAGTGGAAGTAAACGGGCATTGCGATCATACAGTGTTACTACAGTTTGGCCCAGAATCGCTCACCAGCTCTTACACGTTTTTGTTGCACTTTCGTTTTGATGTCTGCGTGTTTAAACACATCTACAGAACTTTCTTTATAAGCTCTGTTATTAAATACTAGCTCAGTCAAATGTGAAAGCTAAAACCTCTATATCAGTTTTGTTTTCTGAGAATTTGGTTATTTCCAACAGTTAAAGGTTGCTGCTTATGGGATGATGCACACTATTTGCCTGCAGTTATGCTGTAGAGCAAGGCACTAATACTGCCAGGGTGAAGGGTTCAATTCCCTGCAAAGCTCAGTGGGGTCAAAACTGAATGAAGCATCTGTGAGCTGTCTATTCTAATGTTTTAGTGACTCATGAACCTTCTTGCTTTTCTTTTCTCTCATACTTTTTGTGTCTCAACCACAGTTTGCTTTTCAACTTTTTGTTACATCCAAATAACCTAAAACCCAAAACCAGAGAGCTTAAAATGGACAGTCGGGATCCAGAGGAGGAAGGGTGTTGACCGCATCCAAACCATTTCCCAAACAAACCTTTGCCGTCTGTGTTTGTGTTCGAGAGCTATTCTGGATTTGTTTGGCTGCACCGCATCAGCGTCTGCATTGAAATATCTATCAGAGGAGAAGTTTGAGTCCTGACTGACTCTTCCTGTGTTTGTCCTCTTTCTCTTTGCAGGACAACATGCCTCAGACACCACCGTTCACGGGGCAGCTGAACACCGGCAGCTACAACAAGAACCTGTACCAGACCAAGGAGGAAGGCTACCCCGGCCTCTATTATCATGACAACAACCTGGTGTCCGGGTCCCTGGAGGCCCTCATTCACCACTTGGTCCCAACTGTAGACTATTATCCAGATGTGAGTATTGGTTCTTTTATGTTTTTACTTTTTTTTTTTTTATATCTCTGGTGATTTCTTTTCCTTTGCAGTTTCATCAAAGTAAGGAGGTAAAGCCTTTTTTCTTTTTGTTCTATCTGAGAAGCTCTGGTGCTTTGAGACCCTGTTAAGTGCCAAAGTCGCTTTCATTTTCTTTTTTCTGTCTTTGTCTTTCTTTCTTTCTTTCTTGCATCTCCTTTTCTTTCCGTACATCAATTCAATTCAGTTTTATTTATATAGCGCCATATCATAACAAAGTTATCTCAGGGCACTTTACATCGGGGATTAAAAGTTTTAACTCCCCCTTCTTGCTATTTATATAGTTTGTTGTTTAGGTATCATTGCCCCTGGTGAGTTTTTTCATGTGGTTTTAAAGCCAATTTTCAATCTTAAATGATCAATTTGTCATCATGATTTTGCTGTTTCCTTTCTACAGAGGACCTACATCTTCACCTTCCTGCTCAGCTCTCGCCTCTTTATTCACCCATATCAACTCATGTCGAAGGTGTGTCACCTGTGCATGGAGCAACAGCGACTCAGCGATCCCCAAGCTGACAAGGTATGCACAACAAAAACTCCCTTCTTAGCTATATCAAATTTCCACGTCCTCTTTATGAATTTTAGGGCTTTTAGCTGTGAACAAAATCTAGACATTTACACATCCTAGTTTTCAGTACTAATGAGTTTATCCTGCATTGTCAGATGAGAGTCAGGAAGATTTCTCCCAAGATCCTCCAGCTGCTGACGGAGTGGACGGAAACCTTCCCATACGACTTCAGGGACGAGAGGATGATGCGGAGCCTGAAGGAGCTGACCCACCGGCTGGCCAGTGGAGACGAGGTCAGTCCTGGCTCTTCTTATTTCTTTATGCCACTCATCGTAGACGTGCAACAAAAAAGTTATTCATACTGAATGAGTTAAGTAACAAAGAGTTGCCTGCTGATTAGATAATATGTTTAGTTTAGGTGTTATCACAAGCAGTGGAGTGCTGTTTTGTAGACGGCACATGCAGCAAAGCTACTGGCACAGGCAGATTTTTGCTGATAGCTGTGGGGGGAGGTGGAGCGGGTATCTCTGGCAACAAAGCAGTTTTTGAAGCTGGCTGAGTTGAGAGAAAAGCCCCATTGTTCATGGGCTAGGTGGGTTTTTTGTCATCTCTGGCGCTCCTTCCTAGGCAGCATTTGAATTGTTCCACTGCTGCAGAGCTGAATGTCACTGGCTTAGCGCGTCATTAGCCTCCGCTGCGCTTTTTGGATAAAAGTTTTTTTTGCGGGGTAGAACTGTTTTTGTCCTGCACCCTCTGTTATCTATGTCGCACATGCAGACCCTCCACTGGTAGACATTTAGATACAGAAAAGTTGTTTTGACAAGCTATGACTCATGTTAGCATTTCCTCTCATGGCGTAAATAGCAAGTTAATGTAACAATAAAATGACAACTTAAAACAAGTTCCCGGTGTACACCTAATTTGGATTTTTTTTTGAGATTAGATGAGAACATTGACATCACTCTCATGGAGCTACAGGTGGTAAGCCATTAGCTTACCTTAGCATTAAAACTGGAAGCTGGGGGAAGCAGCTCAAGTTAAAAAAAAAAAAAGAAAAACCCTACTGGCACCTCTAAATCTCACAAATTACATATTATATCTTGTCTGTTCACAAACACATTATTAGAAGTTTTAGAAGGAGTTACGTGCAGTAATTGTTTTTTAGTGTGTGCTAGGTTAGTGGATAGAAGACATCCCTCCTTCACCGCTCAACACAAGAAAAACACAACCCACCCATCCCCACTGTTTTTAATGCAGGTTTCACGTGACTCATCAATACTACAAGCACGAGTATTGATCCTGATTTAATCTAGAAATCAATATGTTTCTCACATGACACGTTTACAGCTCCCCATATCAACTCTCCGTGTGCCAACCCCCGGACATAAAACACATCTCAACTGACCACCAGCAACACATACTCTGTCTTTCATGGTCACACAAACATCTTTTGATTTCACAGTAGATTGGCTGCAGTTGGCATTAACACCAGCCCTCCAAAGATATTTTTGACGGTTAAAATCAATTCCAGCCTCGAGGCAACTGAAAGCCATTTGGCACAAGATTCCCTGGTACTTTCCCTTGAGGTGATATCATGCTCAGTACATTTAACAAAATAAGATAACAGTTAGTGATAAGCTAGAATACCGTCTGTGGCTTTCAGGTAGTTGTATGCAATGTCTACACTCTTAGGGAATAGTGATCATCACTACAAACAAGTTTGAACAAGATGTGGAACATAAGCAGTTTCATTTCAGCCACAGATGGGGTGGAAATTCTAGGAAAAAGCAACATAAAGTGTCTTTAGTAAGGTGAGAGTGGATCCAAACCATGCTAAGAAATTGCCTGCCAGAAGTCATTAGAAAGCATCTGCACTCACTTATTCAGGTTTACTCTTTTATTTGTCTCCTGTTTGTTTATTATCTTATCCACTTATTTGGAGGTGATATTGAAAGTGATACATGCAACTATGTTGACCATGGTAGGTGAAAGTTGAACCAGAAAGTTGGTCAATTATGTAATAATTTTTTACTTTTTCTTTAAATTTCTCTTCTAAAAAAAGAAACCTGTCCAATTGTGTGACTGCTCGAATTCCTGTGCTGTTCTAGCAATGTCACAGCGTCCTCAGACCTCAGCAATAAATCTGATTAGTAAAACGTTATCATAACTGATAGGAATGATGGCTTCTCAAAAATACCTTAAAATCACTGACTGTCTTTAGTAATTTGTGTGGGAAACCTAACTGAGCAAGATGCTGCCTTGCTTGACCACCGTATTAACAGAATATTTGACATATGGCATTATCAAAAAAAGCTGTCTGTGAAATGATTAAGGTTACGAACATAAGACGTATGTACTGTGTTGACAAAGCAACCTTTTTACAACACTTGAACACCCTGCAGATGATATCACATAAGCCACACAGGGCACATGCGCTCATGATTAGCACAGCGTGACCAAGAACGTTTTTTTCAAATGAATGGTTCTTAGGTAAGCTTCGGTGCCTCGGGTTCACAAATTGCCACAAGCAAATGTTAAGGAAATAAAGTTGTGATATTGTTTATTCATGTATTCACAGATGATAACCCGTGATAATAAAACAAGATTCTTTGCTCTGGGTAGTGCGAACGCCTCGGGACATTTCTTAGAAGTCCAGCTGTCTAAGTTTTAAGGAAGTAGTTCGACGACAGCAGCAAGGGTTTGATCAGAACTAATTTGCATTTCTCACAGATTCTCCAAATCATGTTTTGAAAACAAAACACAAATGTCTAACCATACACAGGTCTCGAGTACAGAGTTAGATGCTGATTCTTCACAGCGTCGACCGCAGCACTCTGGGAAAGGGTTTGAGTCCAGAATAGATGTCCTGAACATCTGGTCAAAGTCGTGTCCAGACCACAGTCAAAAACATCCCAGGACCTTGATCTCTGTAGTAAGACTGTCATTATGGATGTGGTTGGATATATAGGGAAACAGCAGCCGAGAAGAAAACAAGCGCTGTGATCTTGATCTGACCTCATTTGGTGGTACAGAGTTCTTGCCTTTCCCTCAAAATGTGCAGTTTTTAAGTTCTTTTTTTGCTTTATTATGACAAGTTAGGTTGATTTAACAGATCCCACATTAAATATCCAGTTTGAATGCCTGGCACACTTGATATAAGGCAGACGTTTGGACAGACATTGTTTATAATCCAGATGGTGCATGCACAGTATCCTTTTTATGACAGGTGCCTCTGCAGTACATGAGCAGTTGTTGCAGGTCCATTTTTAGAGTTTAAATGCTCATTGCACGTTGAATAAACGACTACGAGGCAGATTCCTCTCTTATGCTCTATGTCAGCAATTTTCAGAGCTCTAGACTTGAGATTTGAGACTTGGACGCAAGTCGGACTTGAGTTATAAAGACAAGGACTTGAGACTGTTTTGAAAGTTGACTCTCTAAAGACTTGACTTTAAATAGTCATCGTTCAGAGACCTGAAAGACTTGCAACTGACTTGACTTGGACTTGGCATCGTGACTTGGCAACATGGAAGTGTTTGTAGATAAAATAATCCTGCACAGTGCACCCTTTTACTATCTGCTCATTAGTGCTGCTCGGCTAACCTGCTAAAAACAGTCCGGCCTTTTGTGTGGGTCAGGTGGCGCTCCAGAGGAAGTAACAGCACTCAGCCAGGAAAAACAGGACCTCTAGTGATACGATGGCATGGAGAAACCACGCGCTCAGTCGTGGTGACTTGTACTGAGCAGCCGTCTGCCACCTCAGGATCACTGCCAGGGTCGATAGCGTAGGGAACAGCGTGCCCCTACTAGGCCCCCTCTTTCGTAATGCCAATAGTTTTGATGAGCAAATGTGACTCCCTCTGCTTTGAAATGTCAGGCATGCTGTTGTCTCCAAGATCTGTGACTATATTTATCCAACCCTGGCCCGTCCTCTGTTTGTAGTGGGGACAGAAGCTACGGCAGATGGCTGACTTTGAAGTGGCAACTGCAGCGATTTTCACTGGTGGCGTGTCTCACTGTTGTCCAACTGTGCAGGAGTGTGGTCACGCGTTAGCTAAGTGTATACACTGTTTACACTGATATACCACAATATCTGAATGAAGGCATATCATATAGGGTTGCAGCTAATGATATCTTTTACTCTCCATGTTTTCTCTCATTCAATTTAAAATGATATTAAACAGAGAAAATTGAGAATGTTTGACATTTTTGCTTAATAATGACTTCAACAAGTAATTGATTATCAAAATCGATAAAAACTCAATTTATTTATGTTTTTAACATAAATTACATTCAACCAGTGCTGTGTCCAGGACTGGTACTGCAGGAGATCTGATGCCAAAACGATTGGTTGATCAACAGAAGATTAATCCACAAAGATTTCAGTACTCTGCCCCAGTTGGTTTAAGTCACTTTTCAAGCAGAAAATCTCTGGTTCCAGCTTCTCCACTGCCACTACTATTTGAATCCTCATTTTCTTTCCTGCAGCTTCATTTTCCCTCTCTCTGTCCTGTGCTCTTGCAATCACCCCTTGGCAAAACTGCAATATCCACAGAGCCACAGTTGATTGGCTGACATGTGAATGTGTGTGTTCATGTGCCATCACACCTATCACCCATCACCAATAGATAGATGCATTAGTCACGCCCTGGGAAATGAATTTCAGAAAAGGTCCCTCCCTGGCTGTTTCCAGCAGAGTGATGAGTGTCTGAGCGCCGCACGACTCCTCACACTTGATTGCTGTCTAGGCACCGGGCCTCCACATCCATTTTAAGGCGACCTGTGTTTCTTCCCACCCTGTAAAATCAGAGTCTTGTTTGTAGAAACCAGATTCTGGAGGCTGAATTGGCAGAATGCTCAGGGAGGAGGGATGTGGTCGTGAGAAAAGGGGCCTCGTCACCCCAGATGTTTTTGGGCAGCTCTTATCAGTGGTATGGAATGAGGCCACGAATAGGATCCTCCATTCATACAATAAAACACAGCCTCCTCCACATAAACAAAATCAAACACACATGTCCTCCTTCCCTGTACAGACCCTCTTATGCAACTTCTGTGCTAAACTGTGTCAGTGAGGGAACAATTACCTAATCCAGGGGAATGTTCAAAATGTGACGACCTCGTGACCTCCAGGCCAAGGGAGCCAAGAGTCTCCCTCCTTGGCCCCTGTTGAGCTGAGAGGCCTTAATGAGCCCGGCAGGAAGAGGCTTGCGTAACATTGCGAGTGACCCACCCAGTCTGACCAAAAGCATGCTCTTCTGGAGGCATTTTGAGGGTCGTTCTGTGGTTTGCAACTGCATCAGTTTGCAGTCAGTTCTGCTGACATGGAGTCAACATGTGTTGTAAATTCCATCGAGGTTGTTGTCACACTCTGCCACAGATGAGTGGTTAGGGATTTACCTAAAATGCCTACAGCTGAGCTAAACAAAGTGGCTGCATGTATGCTACTGGAGATTTTGATCAAATTTATACTCGGCTCTCTTGTTCATCTCTGCTACAGTGTTTCTTGTGCTCTCGGTCACCAAACCTAATGGAAAAGTGATGTAACTGTCTAACCATCACGTTTCAAACCTGCACAGAGCTGGAGAACAGGAAAACAAAGCCATAGCTCACTGTAAAGAGTTGGGGGTTGTCTAGGGTTACTCAACAACCCTTTAAGGAGTCCCCAGTAATTGCAGAATAAATGAAAACTCTTTTGAAGCTCCTAAACATTGAGTTCTAACTATCTGATTCTCTTCTTTCACCTCTCTCCTTCCTTTGCTCTGTCCTTCCCCTGTCCATCCATCAGGTTTACAGGAAGGCGGTCGGTCAGATGAGTCAGGGCCTGATCAGGAGGTTGACGGTGCTCAGCCAGTACGAAGAGGCACTGGTCAAGATCAACGCCACGGCGTCCGAGCGACTGACGGCTCTTAAGGCGAAGCCCCAAGCGTCCATCCAGAGAGACATGCTGTCCATCTGCAACGACCCATTCACTGTCGCCCAACAGCTCACGCACATAGAACTGGTGAGAGCAGACCAGACATTGTAGGACTTTTCTACATATATTTGTGTTTATCAATTATTTTTATTGCTTTGTCAAGGACAGTGCCCAGTGACAAACCTGTAATTGAGCCAGACTAATTTTCATCTGGCTCATCTTAAAAACAAGTTTAAATCACTACATCATATCAATCATTTATTTTGTGTGTGTGTGTGTGTGTCAAACCAAATGAAGATGTAAATGTTGTCTTCCAAAGAACAATCAGAAATCCTGTCAGTGACTCACACACATATCAGTACACGAGCCAATGAGAATAAGACCGAATCGATACTGGAGAGGAGAACATGTGAGAGAGGGGAGAGTTGACACGTATGATGGAATAGAAATCAGTGTGGCGGTCGAGGTGAACCGAACGCCACAGCTCCTCCCACGTCCGACCTACCACAGCATTGATTTAACCAGCGGTGTTTGACCACTGCTTTATATTCATCCTTACGTGGCAGTTTGCCGTTGAAAAAACAAATCAATCTAATAAAAAAACAGAGGTTGATCAAGGGTTTCTTCCAAGATCCAAAAGGTAAACTTCCATTTGCATGTTGAGTTGGAAAAGTTATTTATCAAAAAAGAGAAGATGCAATAAAGGTGGCTGGAAATTTCAAATACATCTTGACATCAGAATATTCTTATACTTCTTCTACTGTAGTCAAAGTATTCATCTCCTGATGCAACTCTGCTCCACCAGAAAGCCCCAAAATGAAGTGTACTTAACCGTAGCATGAAATCCTAACTGATTAAAAACCCATGTGGATCAGAAGAAACAAATTCTCATGATATATCAGAGTTACTGGCACTTGATTTAATTATTTAATCTAGTCACATCCTCTTGAATATATTTGCATAAAGGTAGTTGATTGGAAAAAAACATAGATTCTCATTTTATTTTGCAAAACCTTTAGAAATTTGCTTAAAAGTTTTGCAACATTTTAATGGAAATGCACATGTCAATCATAGGTTTCAGCCATAGAAAGGATCCATTAATGAAGGAGCCCTAATTAACTCTTGAATTGGTTAAAGAAAGCCTTTTTAACTTTAGCTGAACGGCAGCCGCTGTTGCCACAAGTGACAACTAAAGGATAATGGTAAATGCTCAAATGTAGTGTTTACTTGTGCAAGTAAAAAAGAGCCATGATGTCAGTTAAACAACATCTATCTAAAGTTTGCTAACATTGGCTAACATTAGCCACTGGAAGCTAATGATCAAACCAGAGCAATTATGGCTGTACTGACAAAAACACCTGAGTGTATTGAATTGAGCAAGGTTGTGATTTATATGAATTCCACTTTTCATTTCATAGAGAAGCAATGTTTTAGTTTTTTTCTTTCTAAACGTACAGTCTCACTTTTAAGGGGGAACATCTCAATTCCTATTATGGCCACCTCCATAAGAACCTCTAATGATTCCTCAAATGTCATTTTAAAGTTCGGATGTTGAAGGTGATGCACATTCAACATCCACCCAACTAAAGATGGATGCAGGGAGTTGATTTTCCCTTTTCCTTCCTTCTCAGGAGAGACTGAGTTACATCGGACCTGAAGAATTCGTCCAGGCCTTCGTCCAGAAAGACCCTCTGGACAACGATAAGGTAACGTCTGCATGCTTTTCTAAGAATAAATCCCCAGATAACAGAAGCATATACAGTGGTTATGCAATCCTTTTTTTGGCCGAAATCCTGAGTGCAGACCTGATTCGTGTCCGTCTGCTGTGTGTCAGAAGTGAGACGGCCTAGTTTCTCCTCCAGACAGATGTTAAGTTTACACAACACAGAGACGCCGCCGCACAGGTCAGAGTGAGGGCAGGTGATTTCTAGACTGTAGCAGCAGACCAAATATCCGCTCCTCACACACACACACACACACACACACACACACACACACACACACCTCACAGACAATTTCCTCAAATCATCCCGGTGTCTGGATGAGAAGGGCAAGCGTGCACCTCATCTCCTAGCAACCACCGCTGCCAAGGGTTTGTTTTGGAAAAGGTGTGTGTGTGTGTGTGTGTGTGTGTGTGTCTGGCGGTGGCTTCTCTTGTCTGGCGTTCGGCTGCTAGGCAACAGCCCCTTTTTGGAAGCAAGGTGATGTGTGCGTGTGTGTGTGTGTGTGTGTGGGGGGGGTTAAGGCTGCCTTTGTGCCTCAGGCTAGCCTGCCTTGTACCCCGGGACGGGAATAACTGTGTGTGTGTGTGTTTGCATGTTAAAATGCGCTGTGTCCACTGGCGGGAAATACTACATGGGGGTGAGTGGCGTAAGGCCAAAGGAATGTGTGGAATTAGATCAAGAGGAATCCACACAAAGGACCAGCATGCATAATGTGAATAACATTGGCCACTATTGTGCTTATAGAAGCAGAGTGAAGTTGAGCGTGATTGGCTCCACAGGTTCACTCAGCCAAGAGTTTATTTTTTTATGCTCAGTGATGCACTGACAAATAAAGGAAATATCAGCTTTATTTTCCAGTTCTGTACAATTTATTTGCTTTGAAATTAGCTTTAATGCTAATTGAAAGTCTGTTGTTGTCGTTGCAGAGTTGCTTCAGTGATCACAAGAAGGCCAGCAACCTGGAAGCTTATGTTGAATGGTTCAACAGACTCAGTTATCTGGTGGCTACAGAAATCTGCATGGTGAGTAATGAACACGAGGCCAGGTTCACTCGAATAAGAAACCTTTGTGCTTTGCAATTACTGATTGTCATCATCAAATAATCTGCCAATTCTTTTTTTCAGTTAATAGTTTAGTCTATAAAATGTCAGAAGAGTGATAAATGCCCATCAAAAATGCTTGTTTTGTCTGATAAAAAGTCTGAAACCACAAAGACATTCAATTTAAAAACAGAGACAAATTCTCATATTTGAGAAGCTCGAAAAAACAACTGTTTGTCATTTCTTGCTTCATAATTGACTTGAATGATTCATTGATTAGCAGAATTGTTTTTGAGTGATTTTCTGGCAATCAACTAGTCATTTCGGCACTTGATCCTGTTGCTGCTGGACACAGCAGGAGGCAAATTCAGCATCACTACCAAAATATATTCAAGATATATTCAATTCACAATGATATAAAAGAGAGGCTACAAATCTTCACATTAGAGCAGCTGGAACCAATGAATGTTTTTGTTATTTTTGGTTAATAAATGACTTCAATTGATGTCTCAATGTATTGTTTCAGCATCTAAAGAATACCGAGGGTTTAGTCATGTATTGGTAAATAAAATGTCGTTCAATAAGACTACAGTGTCTGCTCAGGGATCTCCAGGATCACCCGAATAAACAAAAATCTGTCATACTTTCCAAAAAAAAAACCCAAATGTCCCATAAAGCACAAGCAAACATTAGTATTTTCTGCATGGTACATTAATGATAATACACTTCTTAGTAAACAACCTGATTTCCAATAAACTCATGTACCAGACAGTGCAGTCAGTCCTGAGGGCTAATGCAGTTTTTTTTATTGTTCCCCATTTTGTCAACAGCCCGTGAAGAAGAAGCACCGAGCTCGAGTCATTGAGTTCTTCATCGACGTGGCGCGCGAATGCTTCAACATCGGCAACTTCAACTCCCTCATGGCCATCATATGTGAGTGGTGTTCTTTCTCCTTCCCTCTGAGATGCCATGGCATACAATTTATGCTTTTATTGTCAAACAGGACAGCCACTTGTAACTTGAAGGGATTCTTTGTGTATTATTTTGGGGGGTTAAGATAATATTCAACAGCCAAGAAATGATTTGCACCAACAGGTGTCACATCTTTTAAAATGTGGACTCCATCCGATCTGCGTTCCTGCACTGAGAGCTTTTTTCTTTTGGTCATCAGTGAATCAGATCAGCGTAGTAAATGCAATTTGTTGTTTGGTGCAGCGATGTAATCTCACCCTGTAGCAGTAACCTCTCATGACTTTGTCCCACTTCATTTCCCAATTTACGTAATTTACTTCAGTCTGATGAAATTAGCGAGACTCTGCAGCAGAGGGACCGGAGCAGCAGTCCATGAAGATAATAGTCCCGATAGAATTTGGCCAGAGGAGGGAAACACGCAGTTTCTCATGGCTTTCTGGCGTTGACATACAAACAGCCTCTAGAGAACGGGTGTAAACTTGTTGCTTGTTATCAAAAATGGGCTTATAGGATACGGGGGGGGGGTTCTTGCCTCTTTCTCATTTTCCCCTTACCCTTGAGCTAGCCACTCAACCCCAATCTGCCCCAGTGGAGCTGCTCAGTGCCCAGCAGGTTAGACTCTAAGCAGCTTCCAGGTGTGCATGTGTTCTGTCCCTGAAACAGATTAAATTAGTTCAAGCTAAACTACATAGGTTAAATAAAGATTAGAAATGATTCAGACACACGCAGAGCCCTAAAGCACCTCAGACAGTTTAGAGTCCTCGCTGGTGGTCCAGCCCGTGGGTCCAGAGATGTCTCAGTGTTTAGAGGAGAGGGCATCTGGTCATCCTCACAGGCCTGAGGGGAGGTGGGGTGGGGGTGGGATCTGTGTGTCCAGAGCAGAGAGAGGGGGAGGCAGCTGGAAGAGGACGCAGAACAAACCATCCAAGGCAGATGGTCAGCACTGACCAGAGAGAGTGAGAGCACACGAGGGAGGAGGGGGAGGATGATGAGGGAGCAGAGTAGAGTAGAGGATACTGGAGTACCAGCTATTCTGTCTTTCTCCAGAGAGAGAGAGAGAGAGAGAGAGAGAGAGATCGCCACAGGCAAATCCCTTCTCCACCAGCCTCGTCTCCAGGGAACCACCGGGGTTAGACAGCGTGTTAGTGATGTAATTAAAGGGTTAGTTCACCCACATTTAAGAAAAGCAAAATTTCTTATTCACTTTTAGCAATATCTGTCTGTATCAGATCTGATCCAATAGGGACTCAACTACAGTAGGAACTGATCAGAAAATAGAAAAGAGAATTAGACTCGATTCAGATCCAAATAGAGGGAGAACACAGGAGGCAGCAGTGGTGGAAAAGAGGTGAAACGGGCCCCAAAATCTTAGTTCACACACTACTCCTTGTCTCAAAAGACACACCTGCAATGATTTATGATGCCCCATGTGAGATAATATTAAGCAAGCATGGATCCAGGTATTCGACATTATTGACACTCAGACCCACAAAAAACAGAACCCTACCAGATCTAAATTAGACTGAATATAATTTGGACCTGGCCCGACTCACGTCCCGGATCAGTAAAGACCTCTAGTGTGGACAGATATCTCAAAACTTGGGCAAACAAAACCAAAACTATCTGCACGGTTTGTGTGTAATTTGGGTGAACGTATCACAAAGACACACTCTTATCAGCGTCTCTTCTTTGCTCCTGTGACATTGTGTCGGTGCTGAAAAGGAGACATCAACGATATATTAATGTCCTCCATAAAGGGGAGTGTGTGTCCCAACGGGGGCCAACTACCACAGCCAACACCTGCCCTTACACACACACACACACACACACACAGACAGTGGTGTCTTTGTAGATGGAGTCATTTCCCAGGCGAGACACGTTGCAGCACACACTGTCGCATGCCGCCGTGGTCGGACTTTCGTTCACTGAAAGGCCCTGAAGTGTCACGTTAGACCCAAACTGTCTCCTGGGAAGCGGGAGAGAGTTCAGGAAGAAAACGAGGTGCAGCGGGTTTAGAGTTTTATATTTCTTATCTGTGGAGTTCTTTTGTTTACTCGAGGGTTTGTTGGGGCCTGAACCTGCAGCACACACACACACACACGATTACCATATGGGAAGCAGAGCGCTGGGAGGGGAAACGAGGCGTGTGTTAAATCCATTGTTCCTGCGGCCTTTTGCCTCGCTGCATCAGAAGAAACAGAAAGAAAGAAAAGGGGTGGTGGTGGTGGGGGGGTGTTAAAGGATGACTGTCATGGGAGGAAGGGTGGAGGGGTGGATGTGCGTCTGTCTGGCTGAATGGGGAAAAATGCCATGTGTTAATGCGATCATGTTTGGGTGTTTTCTTGGATGCGTGATATCTCTCTCTCATTGTCTTTTTTTTTTCTTCTTCTGTTGTGTCCGTCCTGCAGCTGGGATGAACATGAGTCCCGTGTCTCGGCTCAAGAAGACCTGGAGTAAAGTCAAAACGGCCAAGTTTGACATCTTGGAAGTAAGTTTGCCTGAAGAGGTTGAAATCTGGACTTAAATGCAGTTATGAAACTCAACAAATGAGATTTTTGCTTCTTAAAATCTGCAGTTTTTCGACATTTTCTGTGTTTCTGTGTTGGACGTTTTCCTTTGTGCCCACACATATGAGCGGCTCTGTTTTGTTGTGTTCGACACTGATGGCTAACTGTGTGTTGTGGGCGTGTGGGGGAGCTTCTCCTTTTGTCAGTGAATTGTTGGGTTAAGTGTAATGACAAAGACTCGATAAACACAGTCGTGCTGAAAGCAGATCTGAGTGGGAGAGCAGAGATTTGCCGTGACACACGCGGACCTCACATAGATGGATAAACACAATTAGAATCAATGCGTTTCTCCTACTTTAGGGCAGCATAATTCAGCATGTAAAGACATTGATATTCTGGTTGAGTATCATGAGTAACATCAGTTTTGCTGCCTGTTCTTTCAGATTTTGATTTCAGTAAAACAATATTGAAACTACCCAGAGACATCCTCCCAGCTGTTTTGTGAGAATAGTTTTATTGATTCTTCAATTGTTCCAAAGACAAACAGAAAAAAAGTACAAAAAAATCAAAGGATATCCTCTTTCCTACCATCATCCTCCAAGCATACGTAAAGAAAAGTGAGGAAAAAAGGAGAAAGATTTCATTTTGGCCCAAAAAGTCCATGGGCTTCTGTTGAAGATTGTCGTTTTGATATCTATTCATTGCCAAAGTTTGGATCTAAATCCCTGCTTTAAGAACACAAAAGATTATACTTTTTGTTAACGGTTAAAAAAAGGTGAAGGGAACAAAACACAGTAATCTAAAGAGACTTGTTCCTCAAGCCAAGTCCAGAGTAAGGCATCAAAAATGGCATCAAACAAGCAAATCTAACATCCAACATGATGAACTGACAAATCCGCGGGGACGAAGGCAGGTGGAGGGAAAGGTACCTGAGGAAACCCCAGATACTGCAGGGAAGACGCTCTCTGAGCCCAACAGACCATCAGTCGACCCTTTGAAAGAGGAGATCTGAGGCAGGGAGCCTCTGTGGGATCTGAGAGCTTTCAAAGACTCAGTTCTTTAGGTTCCCTTCATGTCTCATCGGAGTTCAACTCCGTCTTCCTCCTTCTCTTTGTCGTTCTCTCTGTCAGTCACAAACCTCCTCACCTCTTTGATGGTTTTCTTCTACCCTCCTGTTTTGTCCCTGTGAGCCTTATTTGAGATGCATACTGAAGTTTCTGTCCCACACAGTCTTAATCTGCTGTGATGGCTGTGTGGAGTTAATGTGCTCCTCGGTTTGTTCGAGGTCACAGACGCGATGGGATCATCTGTCTCCCGATTCCCCCGATCACATGATTCTCAGACAGGATTATTTCACAACACCGAGGGTTTGAATTACTAAATTGTGGTGCGTCGCAGGGGTTAAAGTCTGTTTGTGTACAGGATGGAGGTATTTAATTTGAGGAAGGGACACATTTCATGACTTTTTTTTAATGGAATGAATGATAACTTTCACTATCATTTCATGTCCATTACTTTTTTTGATCAGTCATTTATTGTAGGAAATGTCAAAACAAATTGTGAAAAAGCCAAATTAAAAGTTCTCAGAGGTCAAGATGACGTCTTAAATTGCTTGTTTAGTCCAACCAACAGTCCCCAAAGTAAACTTTTTACAATAAAAAGGCTCAAAAAGCCTAAAATCCTCACATTGGAGAAACTGAAACCAGCAAATATTTGGCATCTTTGATTGATAAATGATGATTAATCAATAAAAGCTATTTATTTTTGTCTGTCAGCAAATTGATTGGCTAATCATTTCAGGACTGACTGCATGTTTTATAAAATTTAGATTTAAAAACCTCATCTCCCAAGCTTTCAGATTGTCCCTCTGACTTTTCCTTTCTTTACGAACCAGTATTGTCCGAGTCACAGCATCACAACAGAACTAGTACTTTTAATGGGGTATTTATGATTAGATATATTTAATCGACAGCTTGTTGGACCCTCAAATCCACTCCTCTTTCAGCTACTCTTCTCACCTGTGTTTGATCGTCGAGTTTCGATCAGAGGTTAGCTTGTGCTCAAACTGACACTATTTTTTTTTCTCTCCGCAGCACCAGATGGATCCTTCCAGCAACTTCTACAACTACAGAACAGCGCTGAGAGGAGCCACGCAGAGATCGATCACCGCCAACAGCAGCAGGGAGAAGGTGAGGCCTCAACACGGCCGCACACACCGTACGATATGATATTTAAACTATCGAGCTGTAGGACCTCATTTGGTAGCATATATTCATAGAAGATGATCTTTTCTGGATTTTGAATATTTGAATACCTTTTTCAGTTGGTTCACCTGTAGTTCAGCTCCCATCTGAATGCAACTGAGGACTGCAAATTAAATTTACATGCTGACATTTAAAGTGTAGCTTGTTGAATAATGGTTGAAATTCTAGCAAAACCACCACCGCTGAGAAATCAGGTCAAGTATTTGGATAAAGTCTAGTCAAGCCAACGGAGTCCAATTTGCCAAGAAGTCAACAAAGATCTCTTTTGTACTGACACGTCCAGCAGCCACCACTTATATAAACCCCTAAAGTTTCAACGTCTGCACTCCAGACTTTGGTTTACGTTTCATTCATTTGGCTGCAGCTAACATCCAGAGCCACTTCCAGTGAATAATCAGGGGGTTTGGTGTCTTGCTAAAGACCGCTTGACAGCTGCTGGAGGAATCAAAAGTGCCCTTTCAGTTTCAGAATAAACACTCTGACCACTGGACCCCCTCTGAACAAAGTGTTGGTCACGCATGTTGCAGCAGAGACACTTTGAGCTGATTACTGTTATGTAAAAAGTTGAGATGGTTATCGTTATCTCTGCCCCCCGTTGTGCCTTGTTATCGTCTGGGATCTGCGTTCCCATCATGTTTACAGCATCAGCAGCCACGGCAGTGGACTTGGACGAGGGTGGGGGGGGTGGGGGCGGAGGTTGCATAACAGTGCAGCGCAGAGGTCGAGTTGTACGTGGGTCAAGCTATGAGGAGGGTCTTGGTTTCCTCCTCATCAAACGTGTTGTGTTCTCTTGAACGAAAAAGAAAACATGGTCGTCTGCCAGATCACATAGTGTTCTCTGCTGCTTCTTGAGTTGCCCGCCCCGACCGAACCCGAACCAGCACAGAGCTCGTGTGCTGCCAGACGTTAGCGGTTAGTCTCCCCTCACACGTCACAAGCTGAATGAGTGTGTGTTGCGTGGAGACAGAGTGTACTGTCAATATGTATCTGGCTCCCTGAGGTTTGTGAGGGATGTTTTTCAGAGCTCAGGAATGCAAACAAACCCGGACAAGAGGTCGGGGTCATGAAACGGAAAGTTCCCAAGAAGTCTGGTATGTTCTTGCCTTCTTGCCCTTGTGACTTCTACTTTGGGGGAGGGGGGGGGGTTGTTTGTGATACCTCTAGGCATCCACAGTGCTGCTGACTTCGTCAGAGGATCAACAAAGCCAACATTTATGCTCCATTTTCATCCCATTTTGCACTCACTTTGCAGCGAGGACAGAAAGATTGAAATGATCCGACAGTTGTTGCCGTGTTGGTTCATTTGCCTGAAATAATATTTTACAAAGAAGAATGTAGAAATAATAATACTAAAACTAATAAAGTTAAAGGGAAACACTGGTATTTTTAAACCTGGGCCCTATTTTTATTTATTTATTTATTTATTTTTTACAAATATTGGGGTCTAAATGACTAATAGTTACTGAACGTTTTGGAATTGGTCCAGCAGATCGCCTCCACCGGCATCTGTGAAGGGGCTGCAATGTAATCCTTTGGGGCAACTGCGGCTGTGAAATGTACACATCTTCTGATAGATCTCATTTTTGCCTGAAATCCAGACCTGGCGCCCTTCTGGCTCCAGACCCTCAACATCCCCGATGTGTCCAGCTGTGAAAACGACTTCCTCTCTGCTCCTGTTGGGCACTTTTTTCCCCTCTAAAAGCAGAACATGTGTGTACAGACGTGTGTGTGCATGCATGACAACAGTCTGTAAACAGCATCCTGCCCCTACAGACCCCTCGGAGTACACTATGTGCAGACTTTCTGACTTCACTCACATCGAGTTAACTAGTTGTCAGCTGCACCCGAATTTTGTTGAAGGATGGCGTGGAGGCACAGTTTCACAGAAACAAGCTTAAAACGCAAGTCAGCCAAGAAGAGAGTTAAAGAGAAACACATCAGAAGGATTCACTGGCTTGGCAAAAGAACTAATGAGAGGGTGTGTGGTTTATTCTAGTGCAACCTCTGAATAACACACAGAGAACGCAACAAAAATGTGCATTTGATAAATTGCTCAGTCTGCTTTTAAACTTTTAAAAGCTCCACCATCATGAATGTAATGAATGTTTGATGATCTTGGGTGGGGATGTGTTGGGACTGTCAGGAAAGAGGTGACACACTTGAGTTTTTTTATAGGTCACTGTGCCAGATTGCAGAATCTGGAACAAAAGTGTTGGTGTGTGTTTATCTGCCATAGTAACTGAAAAATGTCAGATTTAACCAGCCAGTTTGATTTCCTGTTCCATGTCGGAGAAGGAGAAATCGAATCGGTGTAAAATTGACTGTTATTTGAATGGAGTCTGGTGCTTCTTCCCCACCTTGCTCTACATCACCATCCATGTTAGCGCCCAGACATGCAGTGACCTGAATCATTATGTAAAGGGTGCTGATGAATTATTTAAGGGACTTTTAAAGGGGAATTCTTCCTCTCTGCTGTAGTTTCACTTCTCCATTTTTGTCCTTGGTAATTTGTTTTTCGGTTATTAAAGGTTGTATTTATACATGCTGCTACAGGCCTGTAAGAATGGAAAGTTAGGTTTCTTTTGATGAAAATGTGTTTGTGATCAGATCAGAAGAGGGTCTGTTTTTTTCCCTTGAAATGATATTAAACATTATGAGAGATCCTCTTTGTCAGTCGTAATCCTTTTTCCTTTTGAGTCGATGTTTATGAAGATCACACACCTGCAAGTCATGTGGAAACCCCCGCCCCGCCGCATCTTCTCAGTGAAATTAAATCCCTTTCTCTTTCTGTTGTCTTGCAGATTGTCATCCCTTTCTTCAGTTTGCTCATAAAAGACATCTACTTCCTCAACGAGGGATGTGCCAACAGGCTGCAGAACGGACACATCAACTTTGAGGTAAACTGAATTTTAAATTACCCAGAGGGAGTTTCCCCGGCAACAGGTTACACCAGATTTTCCCTTTCTTTCCCTCACGCAGCTGACTTCTCTGTCAGAAAACCTCACTGTATTTACTACACACGGCAACAGATTTGATGCTATTTATCCACTTCCCTAAAGAGTGTTAGAATGAAGAAGTCCGACTTGAGTGTGTAAAGTTCAGCTGTGTTTCCATGGAACAAACACACCGATCAGTGAGCAAAGACGTATAAGTATTTCCACTGGTCTTTGGTCACAGCTCCACTGACTCAGACACTATTTTAAGGATTCATTCTATCCAGGGAAACTCAGCTGATCGCTTTTTCTGTCCTGCCCTGTTGTGACTTTTATACAGTACGTTTGAACACACTAGCACTTCAGAACAGCTGGTGATAACCACAGTGTAGTAGTTTATGTCACTGGGCATCTTCAGTGGAACCCTACAAAGATATATACCTCACTCCAAGGAAGTGTGACAGTAATAATATTTTACCATCTGGCTTGTTATTTGGAGCATGTAGTAAAGAAATAATAGTCAAGTCCACTATCCATATACTGTGTAGTGTAGACCCTTAAACTTCTGAATATTAACCTGTATTGTCTTGTATTTTTGGTTTTATTTCAGAAATTCTGGGAATTCGCCAAACAAGTGAGTGAGTTTATGACCTGGAAGAAAGTGGAGTGTCCGTTTGAGAAGGATCGCAAGATCCTGCAGTACCTGCTGACTGCTCCAGCGTTCACTGAAGACGGTACGTTTATCAATGAATGGATGATGTAAACGGTGCAAAATCACATTTCCTGACACCGTTATATAGTTTGACATTTGGGAAAATATGCCTTTTCACTCTCTAGCCAAGAGTTAGATGTTCAGGTTGGTACCAAGCTGTAGGTTTAATAGCATACAGACATTAGCTAATTAGCCTTGCTTATTATAAAGACTGTTAGCAAGGCGACAGTTACTGTGACTTTCTCCTAAGTTAAAAATATGCCTGGCAGCACCTCTAAAGCTCAATAATTCATGTTTATTTTGTTTGAAATGTAAAAATGACTAGATGTGGGGGGGTTTTAACTTTTGGACAAAGCCAGGCCATCTATTTTTCCCGTGCTTCCGGTCTTTATGTTAAACTAGGCTAATCGGCTGCTGGTGGTAGCTTCCTATTTACTTGGCAAGAATGCAAATAAGTGTATTTCCTAAAATGTTAAACTATAAAATTTCAGATTAAGGCTGTAAAGATGTAAATAAGTTGACAAACAAGCATTTAGTAAAGTTACATTCTCATTAACGTAGTCAATGACCATCTCAACTGCTATCATTATTATACTCAACAACATGCTAACATTTCTGGTCAGTTAAGTGTCCAAAATCAGATTTTATTTTACTTTTTCAACCAGCATGTCAGGCATCATTTAAAGCAACCTGGATCATGTGTTTTTATGTACAATGAAAGCAGCACAGTAGATTACAACCTGCAAAATTATTATCCAAACAGCTGATTACTGTCACTAATAATGGAGTATAGGTGTGGATTGAAACATGGTGTTTTAGATATGTGTCCTCTGGTTCATTGTCCTTGATGAAATACAGTAGACCACAGAGACTCTTTTCCCACTAAGCCTCAAATCCGCCCCCCCCCTGTCATCACCTCTCATACTCGAGCGACGCCGATAGCTTCGGTCTCCTTTAATCCACATCAGAGTCGCGTGTCACTGGCTCCGGCTCTTATCAACGTCTTATCAGAGAGAGGCAGGGAGGTCTGTAAAATCCCCGACATTGAAGTGCACCGACCCCCACTCTTCCACAGCCAACGCTATCATCCATGGGTGACAGTGTCGGGTGATAGTGAACATCCTTTCAACCATTTTGTGCCTAAAAACAGAGAATCAGAGTGTGCAAGGGGAAGCAGGTGGATTTGAATTGGTGACGACTTTTAATTTGAAATCCGAATGTGAATCAGCTGAGCTACAGGAAGCGATAGTAACCTTAGTGAACCCCTAAGGAAGCTTCAGGGACACTTGAACAGTTTTTAGGCTCCAAATTAAGTTTGAATGTGCTGGAGCAACGTGGATTTTTAATGTTGTTGGGATTTTACTGCTTTATTGCAGGAAAAGAAATGAGAAAGCAACTTTAACAGGACCAAAACAAATTCCAGTCACGCAGTCAGCTACATCATGTAAATATTACTATGCTAAAATGTAGCAACACTCTTTTCCAAATTTGACACAGCTGCAAAGCAAGGAGTCTAATGTAAAATAAATCTTCAGAAACCAGAAACTTAATTTTAAAGACTTAACAAAAAATAAGAAATCTGAAGACTGGCAAGCTCCATCATCTGGGTCTCCATTGGGTCTTCAGTAGAAGTAATGGAGCATCCCAATACAGAATTTAAAAATATATCATGAATATTGCTTTATTTTATTTTTTAAATCTGGTTATTTTTCAGAGCAGTTTAAACTGATTTTCACCTGCGTTTCATTTTATGTCCCCACTCAACCAAATGTTGTATTTCCTGTTGCAAAAACACATCGTTTGTCACAGAAAGTGACACAAAAAATGGGAAGCAAATAGACAAATAGCTAAAAATGTGAGCCAGAGTCCTGAATATGAGCCTCAACTGTAAGTCAAGGAAATCGGGGTAGCCAATAAGATGCCGGGAATCAGTTGTTCAGGTTGGATGTCGTGTATTCAAAAAAAAAAAAAATCATTCTAGAAAAGCTAATGATGTTTGATGTTCTCACTGCAGCGTTGTATCTGGCCTCATACGAGAGCGAAGGCCCTGAGAACAACATGGAGAAGGACAGATGGAAGTCTCTGAGGTGTGTATGAACCCCCCACCTCCTTCACAAATACACACACACACGGGTTTGGAGTCTTTCAATCATGGCTGTCACCCCACGTCCCCTCCTGCCTCCCCGCTGACCAGGCAGACCCAGAGGGATGTAGGTCACACGCTGATGCTGACCTGCACACTATCCAATAAATGCATTAAAACACACACACACACACACAGAGGTGCTCATCATTCTTCTTGGTCACACCATCGCTTGCATAGACGCACGCAAAGGACATCAGTCATTTTCACACAATTACATCCTACACACACCCCGTACCCCATTATCACACAGCACTCTGGACGTGTGTGTGTGTGTGTGTGTGTAAGAGAAAATGGTCTTTGTTCAGTCAGCTCTAACTCGTTGAAGAAAGCCCCAGAGAGCTGACAGGGGGATATTTCCTCTTGCTTCAGCATCACGCGCTAAAGTTTAATGGACACGAGCTGCGGCTGGGACGGTTTGGTTTTTTCCCCCGCAGTGACAGAACGGGTCGTCCAGCAATCATGAGATCTGTCTGGTGCATCACCTCCGTTAAAAGGTTTTACTTTTTTAACTCGATGGAAGAAAAGTATATAAAGCTGTGCAAACAGCAAGTATGTGAGGAATTGTGGGTAGGGCTGCTCGATTATGGCAAAAATCATAATCCCGATTATTTAACATGATAACTCAATGACTTTGGAAACATCATACATTTATTGAACTTTAAAAAAAAACTCGTCTTTTTAACAGTGGATTTCCTTTAACTTTAAGTGTTGCGGTGTTACTTTTCCCTCTTTTTTGTTCCTTTGTTTGCTCGTAGACCACCGAGCGCACCGCTGTAAATGAAAAGGGTGCACCATTAATCGCTTTCTCTATTATCTTGTTTTCATAATCGTTGGATGCCAGAATCATAATAGAAAATAAAACTTGATTAAATCGCCCTGGTTGTGGGGGTACAGCCACAGAGTGGATGCAGAGTGTCCTTAAAAGATATCACTTTAAATACAGATGATGAGCAACACATTTGGCTGACACAAAAGTTCTCAAGTCTTCATTTAGATCTGCATTATTGTTGACAGTGATTGCTACACTTTGTGGTCCAGCTGTTTAATAATCTCAGACATTGAACAACTAAATGTGTTTCTCATCTTTATATAGATTCAGTTATAACAGTATTTTTACCAGTTCATGAAAGCTTTGTTTCCAACCTCTTGCACAAGAAGCGATGCATTTTAACATTAATGATTTAGAAAGAGAAGAAAAACCCAGTAGTTATGGTGGCTAGCAGAAGCCGTCATTGAAAAACCTGAATAATAAATATTAAAAATATTTTAAAAGATAGTAAAAATCCAGCAGAGAGTGAAAATAAGGTACTCACATGTCGGAGCTGTGCATCTCTCAGCTTGTTGTAGAATTCTTCTGCTCCCTAGTGGTCAAAAATATATAAATTAATGCAGCGTAAATAAAAGTAGGTTGATACATATATCTTCAACCTACTTTTATAAATCAACCTTCTTTGAGCAAAGCTGCCTGTAATTGTTTTAAACTCATCCAAACCCCACAGTGTTACTTACAGAAGTAACACTTTTTATTTACAAAGAAGGAAAAATTATTTATGGACAGTAAACGCATGATTCATAGCGGCAGGTTGCCAAAAACTGACCCCACACCCAGATTTATATGACTCGGATTCTCTGGCAGGGGTCAGAGGTGAGAGCAGGTTTTGGACCCAGAGCCCTGCGAGTGTTGGGTTAAGCCCAGTCAGGTGTGTGTGGTGTGTGTGTGTGGTCACGTTTCCTGATCGCCTGCCAACCCCTCTCTGCGTCCCCCTGAGCTTTCCCTCCACTGCGACACAATCTGTCACTTTATTGCAGCCGCGTCAGCAGAACGAGCTGCTCGGCTCTGCAGACTGTCTCTCTACACACCCGTCATCCACGAAATACAAACCGTCGCTGCCACTCAGATTCTGCTTTTTCTAACTGTGAAACTTCCACCATATCTTGCAATGTGAACAAGTCTTAAAACAAATCAAAATCATTTCCATTGTTAAAAATGGCACCTTCAGAGTGCAGCTGTGGTGGAGGTATACACACTGTGGATTCTTTGTTAGTCTCAGGTTTATCTTGTGATGTTAACAGCTGTTTCTTCTTTCTCCCCACAGATCCACTCTGCTAAGCAGGGTCTAAACCTCTAAACTGAAGAGACCAGAATAAAGACAAACCCCCGACAAGCGAGCCGCGCCCTGTCGACGCCGCTGTTGTCTGAACGAAGTATCCCTGTGTTGGAAGGGAAACGACAATCTCTACTTTGGCTGGCGAGGATCTTTTGTGTTCCCCCCAGCTTCAGATTTCTATTAAGCTCTGCTTTTCCTTACCCTCTTTCTCTTTGTGCTGTATATTTCAGGACAGCTGTTTTTTTTTCATCTCTTTGTATGACTTTGTAGTCTTTTTTTAAAAAAGAAAGAAATGCTACAAACCTTCAAAGTTAAAGCCAAAGGGTGTCAAGGTGCTTTTTGTCTGAAGCATTTCGCCCTGATAAAACTTCTGTGAGCGTAAAGGAGTTGGGGTTGTTTGTTCCCCCGCTACTTTTCAACACTTTTTTTTTTTTCCACTGAAGCTACAAAGTTAGCTGCTGGTTGGCTAACTCAACAGAAACGCTACTCGCTGGTTCCATAAGCCAGCATTCTTTGTATGGAGAACTCAACCCGTGCCCGCAATACTGTCATTTATCATTAAGCTAGCCATTAGTTTTGTTTCGTCTCCTTCCTTTTGTGCGATACCCGAGTATCTCTTGCTTCGTGTTTCTGAAGGTTTTGTTAATTGATGTGTGAGAAAAAAAAAAGAAGTGCACTGGCTGCAATTTAAGTGAGTTTTTCTTTTGTTTGTGTTGTATAAAGTTATGTGATTTTCTGACGCAGGAAGCAACACTTCCTTGTCGTTTATCTTTGGACACTCTCAAGGCCTCAGTAAGAGTCAACCAAAGTGTTTCTCATATGGTTGAACAGCGTCTGAAAATCCCAAATCTTTCACACGTAGCAATTGTGGTTTAAAGGCCAGTTCAGACCAAGAATTCACGATGAGACGAAACCGTTTGCAGGGAAAAGTTGCAGCGATGTGAACTCGACTCAAGCCGGCCGATGGCGTCGCCTGCGACTCAGCTTGTCAAGTCGCCAGCGGATGGTTTTTAGAACGTAAGGCACGTCACCTGCCTAAACAGCCAATCAGCTCGTAGCGAAGTCAGCTCTCGTTTTTTTTGTTCGCCTTTTCATCAATACAAAAATGCAACTGTAGCAAGTAACTCACTATCACTATCTTTGTTCATATTTTAAGACACTACAAATTATATCCAGCTACAAAACAAAAGCTTGAAAAGCCGGCAGTTAGATCGGTAGTACAGAGAGCAGGGTTCGTACAAAGTCTTGAAAGTTTGAAAAAAGGTTCAAGGTTAGGAATATGCTTGAATTCAAATATTCTCCTTGAAAAATGCTTGATTTTCAACATGATCTGGTGTTTCATCATCGACACAATCACTCATGTAAACCAAAAATCTTTTAATATTTGAAATGAAACGATTCTGTCGTCATACTGGTTTGTTGTCTCCTGGCATTTATAGTAACAATTAAAGGCTTCGAGAGTCTGGAAATATTTGAGTTTGGGTACCTGAAAAGGTGCTTGAGGTTTAGTCTTAAAAAAGCTGTATGAACCCTGAGACGATACAGTCTTATCCAGTCACATCGCTGTAAACTGCCAGGTTTCAGATTGTTGCAACTTTCAACTCGTCTCGTCGCGAATCTTTGGTCTGAACTGGCCCTGAGCGAGCACTTCATTGAGCTGAAATGGAAGGTGTGATGATGGTGTGTTTCCCGTTGTTCCTGATAGTCAGTGTTTAAATAGCTCTCTGCTGCTGAGAGAAGATGAGCCAGGCTGTGGGCTGCCATTCATACTTTCCCCCTTTTGTTCCTGCTCTAATGTAGAAAATGTGTGGTTGTGCTGCCCCCTGGTGGTTCAGTCAGAAAAGTGAATGGATTTCTGGTGTGGTTGAATAATGTGAACTGAGGATTTCTGTTTAACCCTACACAAGCTAAATAATCTTGTTTTTATTTTTCAAATTATTAAAAGTAGAGTTTCCTCCATATTTGTTTTATTTATAAATCTATTTGTGTAGTTACATTATGTCGTCATGCCAATTACTGTTATTTTATTGTTATTTAATTTTGTACTAGGTACATAACATGCTTAAGTAGTCCTCAGATAGTGGCTTAACTATTATTTTTTTATACAAGTTTGTATGAGACACTTATTTTTCAAGGTAGTAGCTCAGTATGAAGTTAAATATGTTTGACTGACATCTGCTTCGCCTTGACTGCTCCTCCCTCAACACACAGTGCTGTTGTGGTTTATTGTGTACATAACTGTTTTTATTTTCCCTCCTTGTGTTCATTCATTTGTATTTGGACTGTTTAAATGGAATAGAGGAACCACCGTTTATAAATGAATTAGTAGTGTTTAAAAGAGTTAATAAAGAATGTTTAAAATGGTCGAGTGACTCTGTGGGTTTGTTAAATGTCTGAAGTGCTAGCAGTTTGCTTATCCGCAAATGCCTGAGAAGTGCATGTTTTAATAATTTTTGGCCTTCAAACAACAAATACATGGCTCCAGAGAGAGGCAGACCCTAGCCTGCGCTCTGATCGCTATACAGGCCTACCCATTTTAAACTACTTAAATATTGTCGTGGAAATGGGGTAAAATATTACTGAAAAATGTGGGAACCCTGTTACTACCAGCTTTTTGAAGCTTTCTACCACATCTCACAGACAATTTTACATTGTGATCACTTGCTGCAGGTCAAACTGCACATAAAGGTGAAATATGACAATGTTCTTTTAAGATCACTAATTGTTAAAGATTCTTGATATTTATCAGAAAGATGGAAAACACATTTGTGTTGGATGTTTGGGAAGAGGGTGGATCAGGGTTAACAGACTGAACATAAACTACACACTGAACTGACATTTGAACTCAGGAAAAAAAAAAAGTGTGCCTTTAAGACTCATTACTTTCTCATAGTAAATTAATGTACTCGAAGCCTTTATCATCACATCTAAATTGTTACTATAACTTCCAGGAGACAACAAATATGACAACAGGATCGTTTCATTTCAAATATTGAAAGATTTTTGGTTTACATGAGTGATTGTGTTGATGATGAAATTCCAGATTATCTTAAAATCAAGCATTTTTCAAGGGCTATATTTGAATTCAAGCATATTCCTAACCATGAAAACATAACGGTTAAAATTAAGCATTTTCCAAACTTTCGAGACTTCGTACGAGACCTGGTGGTAATGTTGAAGCCTTGTGAGTTGCCTGTTCTGATCCATGTTATACTGGATACTACAGGTGATGCATATTTTTGTTTTTAATTAACAAATGATAAAAAAATAATATTACCATTCAGCATGTGTTTTTGGATCATTACACTATTATTTGTCACTAACACTGTAAAATCCCCTCACTGAGACGCTAGAGGTTTGTTTGGTCAGCCCAGATGAATTCTGGTGTCAAATTCTGACAACTTCAATTACATGATCAAACCAGTCAAACCAGCAGTGAATGAGCTCTTCATGCAGAGGAAAGTGGGACTCACCAGTGGTGCCTCCCTGGACCCTTTGGTACGAAGCATCACAGGGCGGCTGGACTGCAACAGGAACAAACTGCATGAAAAGAAACAAATATAACAGAAGGCTGGTGAGGTGGGAGTTAACAGTCTGTGGGGTGCATTCAAAATCTGGATCTTATTACTTAACACTGACACCAAAGGTTCTGCCACTATTTTATCATCAAATCAAACCAAATCTTAAATAATGTGACCTATCATGTGACATGCAGACATAATTCAGTATGAATCAGGGACCTGAAAAACAAAGCTAGTAAGTGAAACAGACTTATTCAAGGTACACAAGTTATACAACAGAAAAAATAATCTAAAAATAATAGAAAGCAATAAAAAGGCACTTCAGAAATATAAAAATATGGGAGGGACAACATTATAAAATGCTGTGTAAGACAAAACAAGAACTTTACGATCAATATTTGAGGAAGTCCGTGAGGAGACACAGCAGTGATGTGATCAGGTTTTCTGCTGATGTTGGAGTTGAATTTTTTCTGCATGGAGGCAGAAACTAAAAACACATATTTGGCTCCACCAAGTGGCCAAATGCAGTTAATGCAACTGACAAAACGACACTTCTGTCACTCACAACAATACACACAGATTTGACGCAATGACAAAGTGAGATGAATAGCTTTTAAAAATCATAAGTTGTGCAAAGAATATAACAAATTCATACGTCACGATCACATCAGGCTTATCATCCCTGCTGACATGCTGTGGTTTGTTACCACAGACAGCATGTAACCGTCAGCTCTGATGATGTGTGATCTTGGAGTCAGAAAGACAAATCACTGTCCTCCTCGATGGCATTCAACATTAATATTTCCCTGAATCTATCATGTTTAAAAACAAAACAAAAACATATGATTATGTGGAGGGAAAAAGAGGGGGTTCAAACAATGATGTTACTGTACTAAAATGACGTGACCTTCAGTGGCATCCAGAACTGATTATCCCATAATATGATATTCAAAATAAAGTCAGTACACTATCATACTATGGTGTTTAAAGTGTGATGCATTGGGATTCAAATAACATTAGTCCAAAGTGTTCAAATTTCTGTTTAGTCACTTACAACAATATCCCGACATACTCCAGTGTTTAAAAGACATGGACATGATGCAAACATCATGCAGTGCAGTGGAAGGAAACATCATATTCTATGGTCTGCACAAAATGACAACATACTTCCTAATCTCCATTAGTCCAGAACGTCATCATGCGACATGTGAAAGTAGTAGCGCCAACAAACGTCATACTTAATTACGACATTCAAAAACTCTCCAACTGTCCTCCTCGGCTGTGGAACGACCTGCCGAGGAACTCCAGCTTGCTTCATCAGTATCTTGTTTTAAATCACTTTTGAAGAACTTATTTTTATCAGAAGGCTTTCTTATAATTTTAGGTTTATTTTATTCTTTTACTATTACTATTGAGTTACACTGTACTTTATTCTTGACGTTACACTTAAGTCTTGCACTGCTCTATTTTTAATTCACCCATTGTTTTACATTTTATCCTTGATTATGCCTGCCTGTTTATTCATACATGACTGTATATTTTATTGTTGCGTTTTATGTTTTTGTTGTAAAGCACTTGTAATGCTGGTTTTGATAAGTGCTATACAAATAAACTTTTAAAATAACATTTTATTATTAGAAAATATAACAGGGTTATATTGGTTGACCTAGTCATAAACCATAGACATGATAATGGTCACAAGACATTAAACTGTTTCAAGGAGTCAGAAGCCAAAAAAAGCTTATGAACCACTGCACTACACTTTTAAAAATCACACTTTATCATGACCTTTAAAATGACGCCATGCTATATATGAAAACTGCTGCTACAACATACCACTGTACTGTGTGTTTTCATGTTTCAGGTGACATGTTGTCCTGAGGCAACTGGAAGTAAAAAACCTGTTGAGCAGCAGACTGAACTGTGAACAACTGAATGCATCTCCAAATGCAGAACCTGGCCTTCACATCAAAATCTCACCATAAATCAAGAGTGACTGGACTGACTTAGGGTCTAGATAACGTCATCTTGCAACTAAACTAACCATATACTGTAATATCCCGTCAGCTAACCAGCACTGTAAAAACTGTAAACAACCAGAGGACACACACATAAACACGAGTACATGCAAACTACAAACAGAAAGCCAGCTGGCTGGCGGGTTTAAACCGGGACCTTCTGGCTTGTGAGGTCGCAGGGTTAAAAACAGCCATTGTGCAGCCGAAACAGTCAATTCTTCCAATGTGAATGTGTGTTATGCCAGGATGCCCTGAAGTTACTGAAGCCCTACGCAGCCACCAGGAGAACGCATGCATTACAGTCAGCTAAATGCCTTCAGTGTAAACATATGTGCTCATTCAAACTCTGTCCTCAGATCATTTTCCAGCCTCTCAGATTCCTCTCAGGGTTCAGGTTGGGAGTCAGTGACCTGGATTATTTTGTTGTGGTCCGAGTGCCGTGGATGAATCAGCTTTGGCCACCTGCCATTATTGTTCTGTGCCTGTCAATGAAATCTGCCGCAGGCCGGGCTGCTCAGACCAGCGTCACCGACAAACACAGTGGGAAAACCAATTAATCATTTCTGGATGTGAAAGAGTGCAGCTTTGGGTCTAGACTTGAGCTCATCCAAACAAGTAAAATGCACAATGCGGACCACATGGAGACCAAGAGAGGAAAATGATCAGATTAAAAGACACATTGAGCATTGCATTGCACTTACATCTTGTGCTGTCCATCTAATCGAATCTCTTTCATTTCTTTATAGCTGCTCTGATGAATATTTTTAAACTAACTAGAAATGACCCACACAGTGAGTTATCAGCAAACTCCCCTCAGCTCTACGAAGCCTTTTAGCATCTTTCAGATCATTATTTTGGTTTTCCGGCTGGCACCTTTACCGTTTTGGTTCACTCTCACTGCTCTCTTCAACAGGCAGGTGTTTTGAGCAAACAAGCTTTGAGAAACCCACTCACTGTACGCTACCTGCCCAGCACCAAACAGCAGACAGACAAAGTTATCCACCAGCTGGTGAAGAAAGTGGAACATCTAGCAGCTAGAAGCCAGATATTTTGCAGAGGAGCTGGTGCAGATTAAACCAGAGCCAAAGGGAGAGTAAACATTGGATGTCTAGGCCTAAACTTTAAACACATCTCCAAATGAATCATAATATTGCTCTGTGTCTGCTGAATGTGTGTCTGTAATTTATATGTCAGATTTTGCATTTTCATCTTGTTCCACTGCCCCCAAGTGGCCAAAAAAACGTAATGCAGCTTTAAGGTCTTTTCAGACAGGGAGTGACCCGCTTGGATCCGCGGGGTCTCACTGCGCTCCTCATGCGAATAGACAGGCAGAGTAAACCCTCTATGTGTGGTATCCCTGCCGGTACAACTGTATTTTCTTCATAGGTTATAGCAACATATTAAAATATGTCTTCTAGAAAATATTGAAAGAAAGTCTATAACAAAAGAACATAACTACTAACTTTCAAATGAGTTCAGTTAGGAAGTTTACTAGTGAGTTGAGTTTAGTTTAGATGAGAAAACACTGATGTAGGCCTGTTTCAGAGAACTCACAAACAGCAAGCATCAGTCTGTCATCCATTGATTTGCACTGCCCAACGTGTACAAAATAGTTCAAGACAATTCAACTCTGGCAGCAGGCAGGTGTGTGCGTATGAAGAGCACGACCGCGACAGTTTCACTGCTTTCAGATTTACTTGGCGCGTCACTCGCTCCCCGTCTGAAAAGACCTTTAAAGTGAGCCTATGTAATACTATTGTGGCCACAAGTTACAATGACAGTTTAATGCTAAATGCTATAACAGAGCCCAATAGTAGCACAAGTAGAGAATAGTCATTAAGTCAGTGAGCTGACTCAGTAATGTCAGTTATACAGCAATATCTGCCCAAGTTTAACGTTATCAGTCATACCAGACTATTGAGAGTTCCGACTTGAACAAGGTTGTGTTTAATTGCTTATGAACGTAACTTTTCAATTTATTTACATTTCTATTTAGATGATTCTTTTGACAAACTAATAAATAGGCTTGAGGCAGGAATCATAGCTAAGTGAGGCTGTTGATCTCAGATATCACTTTTTCTCTACAACAGCCTACATCTGTGAATGTGTGAACAGCTATACATTTTGTTCCCAGAACTCAGTTTTACTAACCGTGCCTGGAGTCTGCACTGACCCGGGTAAAAGAGCTTTTATGTCTGCTGCTCCTTCTGCCCGGAACCGTCTGCAGTTTGAGCTAAAATTGCAAAATTTGGCCTCTGTGTGAATTCACATAATTTCTGCAGAAATTTGGTGCCGATGTTATGATTTCCTCTCTGTAAAAAAAGCAAATCTACATCATCATACACACACAAACAAATGCCCATCTCCTCACATAGGCATCACATGACTTCCTGCACCATATCATCTCCCATCTTGCACAAATGTCTCATTGTATGCATGTCATGACATGTCTGTCTATGTTAAATCATTGTTGTGTTTAGTCAGTAATTAGACAGCTCTTTGGTTGTTGTAAGGTGCCATTTAGTGTAGTTAGGCGTCTTTTACATGATTGTACTTCATGATTTTATAGTCTCATTTCCGTTTGATGCTGATTTTGTGGCATTTTTTATTTTTAGCTTTCTTATGTTGTCTGCAACTCATTGTTACTGCTGCCTTGGCCAGAGAAATCTTTCTAATGTCAATGAAGGTTTTCTGGTTAAATTAAAGTTAATAAAATGTTTGGAGTTTGTTTTCAACTGACTGGCAAAGTGTTAAAAGTTTCTGTATCAGTAACTTATTACTACAACAAAAACAAATTTTTGGAGTTGACGAAAAAGACAATAAAACAAAACAAAAAAAAACGTCCCTCTCGCCTGACCTGCCAATCGTACCGGTTGCACGCGAGAACGCGCACAGCCGAGGAGGAAAGATAGCGCGAGACAGAGCGAGCGGCAGAGGGGGGGGGGAGAGGATGCGACCAGCGCCGTCGATGGACCGTTTCTCTGCGGATGCTCGGATGTGCAAACACACCATTTCTTCTTTTAACCCGTCTTCCAGGCTCGTGTGAAGGCTAAGAACACGCATCAGGTGAGAACCGAGATTCACTCTCATTTGTCACTCCCATCTCTGGAGAAGAATGACGAGGCATCGGAAGTTGCAGGTGCACGATCCTCTTAGGGGATGTTTTAATTAGTAACCGAATTAGTTTGTAGTTACCTTCACGCAGTCACAGTTGGAGTATATTCTTATAACATGAAACGTCCTCAGCTGTGTGTGAGTAAATCTGTTACTGGAAATCTTTTATGTGCTTTTTTATGCCAGTGTGTCAGAGAGTTGAAGCTTTAAAACAAAAGAAGGGGAGTTTCATAGGTTTATAAATGATGTGAGTAGTTTTGACTTTCAGAATAGACTTGGAGAACAGTGTGATCTTGATCTGATATCCACTCACAGCGTCCGAGCAGGAATGTCATGAATGATGTCTACTGTATGTGTGAGTGGGAGACCAGTCCCTAACAACAAACACAGGATTGTTCTCAGGCATTCCCCCCCCAATGAACAACTCTTACTATGTGGACAGAATCATGCTTTAAAGATCACTTTAGAATGCAGTTATAATGTTAAAGTTATTGTAATTTTTTTTATTTTTTTTATACGCTTCTTGAACAGCATTTCCTTCCCTGCTGCTGGCAGATGGGGAGTGACTCTTGATGTAATGTAATACTTCCAGCCTTCTGAATAATAAATGGAGAAGACACACTCACTGACCATTATATACTGATTTGCTCCCTCTCCTTTCTCTTTCTCCGGTTTTCTCTCCTCACAGCGTCAGCTCTTTTGTTTGAAACCCCACTCCCAGCTTCCTCAAACAGACCTTCTCGTGCTAAATGTCACCGCACTGGTGGAAAAAGCTCACTTCTCTTTGATACGCTAGCAAATATTGAGTTTGAATCTCTCTCTCGCCTCTTCAGGTGACAAGATGGGGAATGGCTCGATGAAATCAAAGCGCTACAAACACACAGATGGCTCTGCTGCTGCTTCCAACAGCCGAGCCCACAAAGATAACGGTGGTGGGTTCAAAAACTCATCCCTGGACTCCCTGAGGGCCAGAGTGGACGAGTTGGAGCGCGAGGGCAAGAGGAGGGACGAGGAGCTTTGTGCCAAAGAGCAGCAGATCAAAGGTCTCCAGGAGCAGCTGGCCAAACAGACGCGAGCTCTGGCCGAGCTGAGCGAGGAGCTGCAGAACAAGTGCATCCAGCTCAACAAGCTGCAGGACGTGATGAAGAACCAGAGCGGAGTCTCGGCAGGTCTGGCATCCAGGCCCCCTTCCATCAGAACCAGCGGCAAGAGCAGTCCCAACCTCAGTGTTCGCATCAAGGAAACCCTCAATAGAAGGAAAGGGGCCAAAGCTGGGGTGTCGGCCGAGCCCACGTCCAGGACCTACGACTCCAGCGGCCTGCCAAAGTTCTCATTCGAGAAGGCCCGGGTACCGAAGGATGCAAGGTGAGATGTTTGTCTTCAGGGAGGTTAAAAACACAAGAGGAGGGAGGAAGATGAGGCTGTACAGAAGGCAGTTAAAAGGTTCCTGATCCCCCTCAGGCTCAGTCCACCTCGTGGAGGACAATTAAAAATGCATGCAGCAGAAGGAGTGGGTGGCAGGTTGAAGGTGGGCAAGAAGCAAAGATTTTAGCGTGATGACGTGCAAAAAAACAACACTATTCAGTCCAAGATTTTAGACTTACTGGCTCAAAAAAGTGACACAATATATGGCCAAAAGTATACGGACAACTCCTTTCTGGATGGTTTGAGCACTTTAGTTCCAATAAAGGGAAATCTTAATGTCACAGTATACAGTTAATATTTTAGACATTGTGGTTTGTGTTTGGGCCTTTCCTGTTTCAACATGACAAAGCCAGCTCCATAAAGAAATGGTTTTCCCAGTTTGGTCTGGCAGAACCTGACTGGTCCGCACAGAGCCCTGACCTTAACCCCATCCAACACCTTTGGGAAGAAGTGGAACGCCGACTGTGAGCCAGACCTGAAGACCCAGCATCAGTGTTGGACCTCACTAATGCTCTTGTGGCTAAATGGGAGTAAATCCCTGCAGCCCGGTTCCAACATCTGAGTGGAGGCTGTTACAGCAGCAGATTAATGCCTCATGGTTTTGGAATACAATACCCAACAATAACATAGGTGTAATCTTTGGGTGTCCACATACTTTTGGCCATGTAGTGTACGTTTGCTACTCTTATGAAACAAAAAATGGCCTTTTGAGTTTAAGAAATTACGCATTATAGTCCTGTTTACAACCAATGGCAAAAATGCACACAATGGTATTTTGTCCCTAATTTTTTACCTTAAAACAAGCCGTCATTATCTCTGTACCTGCAGGTATATAAACGGGCACGAATCTAAATTTCTTTCCAATAAAACAGGAGCTCCACCACTCCCATGAAACACAATTACCTTTCTCCCAACTGTTATTTCATTGATTTATACTACAGTGTTACAGTATGTCCCACCCCGACAGGAAGTATATCAAATTAAGGAAGTAAGTTGATCTCAAAATGCTGCCTCATGGGGACGTTAAGGCTTCAAGCCTCAAGAAAGGACATTAAGGATTATATAGATAGAAAAAAAAGATTAATAATGGCAAGAAGTAAAAACTGAAGAAGCAAATATTTCAAACCATCAGAGCACACTGAAGAGCTAAGATGCCAAATATTAAGCTTGTGTATAACAAGCCCTCTAGTGGCTGAGAGCAGGCACCGAGAACTACTGCTGAACTACTGTGTGTTGGATGTGAAGACCTCCAGCAGGTGACTTCGAGGTCCTGCCCTTCTCTAAAAACACACCGCACAGGCTCTTCTCCAGCACACCACACTCCCCGAACATTTGCAACCACCTTGCCTTTGGTCATTTATATTTTTCTTCTAAAAAATATCTAGAAAAATGATGACTGTAAGGTTGTTTTTGTACGTCTAGTATCATGTATGGTGATTTATAAGTCACATGACTAATTGATGTAATCAGGAAGAACTGCAGATGACATTTTGATGAAGGCAAGAGAGCTGAAGACATTTGGGGAATAAATAATGGTACAGTATATTGGAGAAGAGCTGAGTGACATGTTATATAAGTTGTATTGAAACTTGCAAAGTTAGAGACTACTCTAAAAACCTGACAGGAAATGGGACAATGCATTTAGAGATGCACTGTACTTTATACCACTCTCATGTGTCTATTTCTTGGCTCAGCAGTTGCCAGCTGTGACCAACTGGTTGCGGCCAAGAAATAGTCTGACACAAACACTGTTAAAACTGTGAACTTTCGTGTTTGTACGGATAAAACAAACGAGATAAAAAGGTGTTAAATAGTGAACTTTAGAGAGGCTAGTAGGTGGATTTTGTTATCTTTGGACAGAGCCAGGCTAGCAGTTTCCCCCTGTTTCCAGTCTTTGAGCTAAGCTAAGCTAACCATCTGCTGGCTGTAGCTTCATATTTAAACCAAAATACATGAGTGGTGTCGATCTTCTCATCTAACTCTGCACCAGAAAGTGAACAAGCTTATTTCCCAAAATGTCAAACTAGTCCTTTAAAATTTCCTGCCCATTTCATTCAGTTTTAATTCTACTCTTTAAATAGTTAACGGAGCCCTTCTAGAAAGTGTTCAGAAACAGTATGGAACAAAATAATGTCAGCTCAGCATCAGGGAATGTTACAGAGCTGGAAAGCTGGAGCAGTGCACATTAAATAATGATAATAATGATAATAATAAAAAGTTAGTGAACTTTTCTCACATTAGCCGCTTTATGAGTTTACAGTTCATAGCAATCAGTGTAAGCAGCGGTTGCTCTGTTATTACAAATATGTTTTTCCCTTATTTAAGACATTTTAATGTCACAGAAACTAGGGCTGAATGATACGCAAAAAAATAAATAAAATCATTATTTAGACAGCCATTGCGATTTGAGTCATAGTTTTAGTGGGAATGGTGATTTTTTGCATAATGATGATGATGATGTGATTTTTGCTGGGGTCTGTACCAAACAAGCATGTTCTCTTACATCTGGAGGATATGATTAGTAGGCCGGGGCGTCTCTGTAGCACCACAGTGCTTCATTTATAAAGAAGGTATGTTGTGACACATTCGATCATCAAAAAATTGCAGCTCCTGTGATTTGGATATTACACTTGGTCATATTGCGATTTCGATAACATTTTGATTAATTGTTCAGCACTAACAGAAATTCTTTACAGCATATTATAAACAGGTGTAAATACTGTACAGAGCCCAAACACCGCTGGGTAGTTGAAGCCAAATACTTTTTTGACCACCTGCTAGTTTTTTGGGTTTTTTTTTAGCTTTCAGGTCGCAAGACACGTTTCTATTGGCCAGTCTCGATCGGAGTGACAGCTTGGCAACACCTGCAGTCAGTTAACAGAGAGAGGGAGTTTTGAACTCATGGAGAAGAAGACCGGAGAAACTTAATATGCATTTATGTTTCTTTACACATAACCACCGCTAGAAACGTGTCTTGCGTCTTTCAGCGTATGTCCCGCCCACAGAATTCAGCTGAACCGGAAGCAAAACTTTTGGATTCGCAAGCAAAACTAAACCATTTTTTGATTGCATAATAAAAGACACAAAATTAACTCCATACTTAACAAACCTGACAACAAGCCTAAAGATAGAACATTTGTGTCCACACTGCTTTAGGTCAGACTGATTTCAGTTCAGACTCAGACTCAGATTCAGCCGCCACTGATGAAATCTTAAGACAAAATCTCCTCACTGGATCAGGAATAGCCAATAAAGGTCTGAAGAATCCAGGCAGAAAACAGCATCATCATGGCTTTTTAATTTACCTTTAACACTCTGCAGACCCTCAACACACACTGCCCACGTCTCTTCAACTGCTCTCTCCTCTGACTGGCCGTTCAGCCGCTTTTTTGTTCTTTTACAGCTCAAATGAGTGCAGAGAGCTGAGCTTATGTGCCATTTTAAAAACACAAACAGAGAAAGTGTTTTACATTTGTTTTGGCGCTCTGACACGGTGCAGAGATCCATTAGGATCAAATCCAACTGGAGGATCTGTAGGCTAATGTCACACAACTAGCTCAGCGAGACAACAAACAACACGAAAGGCTATTTAATGAGAGCAGTAAGTCTTGCTCGATTTTACCAACATGAAAGCCAAATTGCCTTTTTGTTCTTTATATTGTATAACATGAATACAGCGCTCTGCATGCTCTGAATAAATGTGAGCATGCAGAGTCTCCCGCTCTCAACCTGATCCTCATGTTTAAAACATATGTTGCTAATAAGCCCCGCATGTATTATATAACCAAAACTAATGTAAATGAGGCCGTCTGGTACCCTCACGCAGACTGGCCCTTTGAAACAGAATACTCATCTTCTGTGAATGACGATGTAACACGTTGCAGACGCTGGCAGAGTAATGACACAGCTAGGTGGGAGGAAAGGATGTGGGTTGAAAAATAAAAGGACGGATGGATGTCATCTGCTCTGGTTTTATGAAGCCCGAAGTGATAATTTATTACACACGATAAGGTGGATAAACAGACCACCCACCACCTGCACCGCTCACCTCTCTGAGCAGTGACCGGGTCTCATGATCTATAGTTAGCGTTCAGCCGTGGCTCTTAACCTTTTTCAGTTTACAACTCCCCAAAGGAAGTGATGTCTTCTTCTTACGGCCTCTCGCTGCAGCTGATAAAATGCACAACGGTGAACTTTTGACAGCTCACCATGATTTTATGTTTTCGCTGTTTCACTTGATTCATTGTCGGAAAGAAGCCCAGAGGCTGCAAAGAGTCATCTTTTCACAGGAGACAAAATATTTATCACGCAGGCTAAAAAAGTGGTGATTAATGTGGATGTGGGCGTCCTGGTGGCTCAGCGGGTTCAGGAACGGACACATAGCTGCGTTCAGCACCGGGGGAAGTACTCAAAAGTAGCCTTTATGTAAGGACAACAAGTATCAAAACTACAATGGAAACATAATCCATTACTAGCAAATGTTTTACCTCAGAAAACATGAACTGTAAGTAAAACATACTCTGGTGCCAAAAATACAAAGTTAAAGTACTCATAGAGAAGAAGGCTGTTTTACTGTTGTGTGAAAAACATGCATCTCCAGTTTTGGGGATTCATTAAAGAAGGACAGAAGGAAAGAAAAAGGGAAATTAGGAAGGAAACAGCATATGAAGGAAGAAGGAAATAAATAGCCAAAGAGGGAAGGAGGAAGCAAAGTAGTAAAAAAAAATAAGAAAGAATCAAAAGGGAGTAAAGAAAGATAAGACTGACGAAAACAAAGAAAAACAAGGAAAGTAGGAAGAACGGAAGAAGAGAAGGAAAAAGAGTAAGAAAGAAAGCAAAGAAGGAGGGCTGCAACTAACTTATTTTCATTAGCGATTAATCTATTGATTATTTTCTGGATTAATTGATGATGAATCATTTGGTCTAAAATATCAGGAAAGAGTGAAAAATGTCCGTCATAATTTTCCAAAGTGCAAGCTGAAATTGCTTGTTGTAGATTTACAATTTACTAACCTGGAAGAATAAGAAAACAGGCAAATATTCACTAATGAAAAAAGCTGGACGCAGGTACTTTTTTTGGCATTTTTGCTGAAAGAAAATTATATTATTGATTTCCTAATTATCAAAATTGTTGCCGATTCATTTCTGTCGATCAACTAATCAATTAATCAACTAATTTCTTGGCTCTAGATGGAAGGAAGAAAGGGGAAAAAAAGCTGATATCAGTATTTAGTTTAGTCCAACTAGATGGAAACACTGAAGCTGCAGTACCTCTAAACTGCACTTACACTAAATACAGTACTTGATTAAATGCACTGTTACTTCCACCTCAGCCTGCAATGTCCTGAGTTTTAAACTGCCCAAAGATCTTTATTCCTGTTTCTCTCTGCTTGTTTCTTCTCTCCTCACTGACAAAACATGCTGAAGGCACAAAAGCAAATCAAAAAGCAAAGATGTGACAAACACAATGTAGCTCTTCCAGTGAAGTCCATTACAATCGTTCAATAGCTAACACCTCCAGCAACGTTAAAAAAACACCACTTATTTCCAAAGCAGGAGCCACACTTCTAACTCTTCCTCTGTTGCTGTGACAGCGTGAAGAAGCTGCTGACAGACGCCCTGAACAAGAACCAGTACCTGAAGAGGCTGGAGCTGCAGCAGATCAAAGACATGGTGGAGTGCATGTACGAGCGCACCTACCAGCAGGGAGAGTGCGTCATCAAGCAGGGAGAGCCTGGGAACCATCTGTTTGTCCTGGCAGGTAGGTGCAGTCCTGTTTGATCACCTTTCTTCTTCTTAGTCTGAAAATGAATGAGAAAGTTGGCCTTTTCTGTCCACTTCCTGCAGTGGCTGATACACCTCAGATTACTCAAGACTGTCACATACACAGTTTGGTCAAACATCACATCACATGTAATGCCCAATAAGAAGCAGTAGCAACATGTGACATTAAAGCTGGGATGTTCTATGAGGAAGCCAACAGTCTGCAACATCAGCAGGTGAAACCACTTGATGAGTTCTTCCTTCGTCTTCTTCTTCTTCTTCTTCGTCTTTTTGAGTTTTAACGGCTGTTGGCAACCAGCGTATCAGGTGCATCACCGCCACCTTCTGCTTCGGAGTGTGGACCAGAGATTAAATCCTACCCACTAATCCAGTTTGTTTGATGGAATCAAAGAACAGTTTTACTGTCTGCTCCTCTTGGCAGCTTCATTAATGTTTTTATATTGAAAGTCTGAGATCTTCCTGCATATGCTGCCTTTCTTGCTGACATGTACAACAGACTACTACTACCTGTTATCTTAAGTGTGCTATTTAGATTGGAATGACCAAGTCTTATTTAATCTATTGAAAGTGACCTCTTCTTTCTTGACCTACCAGTGTTTCTAAATGATGAATTGATGTGACTCTCTTCTACTGCCTTATTCCAAACTATTGCCTTGACCTCAGATTTGCTTAATTACAGTTTTCTTCCATTGATTTGTTGCTCTTCAGCCAGCTGTGCTCCAAGACTACAAATGAACTCCTTAACCTTCAATGATATCTGTTTTTTTTCTTCACACAATCACACATTTAACACAAGTGCAGATTTCAGCCGAGAGCCTGCTCACAATATTCTCAAATCTTGTTCCCAATGAAGACAAATCTGTTTCTGTTGGCTCGTTCGCTGTGTGAAAACACGCAGAGGTACAAAACTTTTGACTCCATAATCAGTCTGAAGTCACACGTAAAGAGGCACTGTGTTGGTTATCTGGTGTTTGCTAAAAAATTATAGAAGCAAAGAGAGTTGGAAAAGAAGCTGTGATGTAGGTGGGGAAACCTGTAGGGACAATTTGTCCAATGGTGTTACAGTGCCATTAATGGTCTCTCCTCCTCCATGAAAATAATTAAAATATTTCAGTGTGTTGTTGGAAAATGTACATACCTAAATCTCATGTCCAGGTCACATCCTGAGGTCATGAATGTGGCCTGTGATGACATCACTGTGGTCATGCCAGAGTTGAATTTGTCACACAAATGATTTTATCCGAGGTGAGAACAATACAGAAGGTGTGATGTCGATGAAAATCCATGACCTGATGTAAATAACAAGCCAGATAAGGAGTCGTACACAAACAGACAGCCTAAATTACTTTGCTAATTTTATATTCAGTTGTGTGTATCACTTCTAAATGATTGCAGGTGTAAACTTATAATTTGCACTGTGTTGAAAAAGATGTTTGTTTGTCTTTATGCTGTCTTGATTGAGAAGTTTTTTGTTGCAGTATTTTATTTTTTAATTTGATTTTGATGATTGTATGAAGAGTTTTAAGACTGCAGACACCTTTTGGAGCGGACATCTGTGGTTCTGTGTCACGTATTCTCAAAACTGGGCCCAACAATCTATCAGAGATCAACCTGAGGATTTATTATTCGTCTCTTCAGCCATGTGTATCCTTCCCAATCTGCGTATTATCTTACATTTGAATACATTTTAAGTGACCAATTACTGAGTTTAAATAGTGCTGACTGCAGGGTTAGAGGCTCTGAAATTAACAGGAAGAATATGAATTTGGCAGGAAAAACAGAGTCACCTGCCACACCAGCACACAGATTATTGAGATGCTTTTATGACTATTTTGGACTTTGTATGTCCTCAAACTTTGCCCTTACTGGCTACCGTACAGCCTCTCTGACCACGAGCCAATCAAATCAAAGTGAAACAGCAGTTTTGATTGGTTCCAGTGCTCTACACAGATTAATGGCATCCAAACTCTTGCACACCTTTGTACCAGTTTGAAAGGTTAACTAGCCCAATGGTATTCTTTGAAAAATGCAGATTCTAATTACTTTGGCCAGTGAAAAGTATTCTTGGAAGGTGTATAAAATATACATTCCTCTGGTTCATTAGCTCTTGGCAGGAGAGCGAAAAAGTTCATTTAGGGCACTAATGTATTCATCCAGTCACCTAGACACAGTGTGTTATGAAGTAAATGACACTGAAATGCACCATAACCCTGCTCTATGTTTATTGTTTTATAAATCTACATATCAGTTATTTACTTCCTTATTCATTTACTTATTAAAGTACTTGTTTATGTACTTTAATAAATGAATTTAATGGTTGGTTGGTTGTTGTTTGGTTGATATAGAGAACTTACTGCTAAGCTTTTCATCTACAGTAATTGGTACGCCCCAAACTTCACTGGTAGCTCTCTCAAAGTAACTAGGCAACAACATTTTTTAGATGTCTACATGGCCTCTTAACAATGGCTGGCCATCTGCTAGTGTGGTTGGTGGTGAAATAAGCCATTCACAGACAAAGTGTCCCAGTATTTTTTCTGATGTCTGCTGTTACAGTGATTTCTCACACTGGATAGGAAGATGTAGCAGGTCGGTACAGTAATGCAGTCTCTCCAGTGGAGTAACTGTAACAAGTGTAATACTGACACAATCAGATATGTCCAAATATGACCAAACCTATTCATAGAAAGTCGTAAATGACACATTACTTGTTTTGAAATAACAGTAAAAGGATGAATTTTTAAGACAGACCGTAAAACAGAATCTTAACTGTGATGTTCCTCTGAAAAAGAACAATGAATCTATGGCATGTTTTACCACCAAAACTGAATCCCAACACAGCTTTCGCTCTTGTGACGTGAATAGTTACTAAGGTATTAAAACTGCTCATGACTGATGATTATTCACTAATGAAAGCCCTTGAAATAATCACACAGACGTCAGGAGCCAGCGATTATTATCTCATTAATGAAGTCTATCATTTGAGTCATAATTTGTGCAGCAAATTATTTCGTTTCAGGGTCACTGACGGACCAAGAGCCTAAAAATACATGTTGTGGCTTAAGTTACACTAACAGTAGGTGGGCACACATGGCAGGAAGGAGGAACGGAAGAAGGGACAGGAGTATTTCGTTGTTTTATATACTGTATAAAGGATTTAGCAATACATTTTAGCAGAGGTGGCCCCAAGAGGAATTATTATTGCAATTATTTGTGATACATCTCAGAATTAATGTTGTTAAGAGGCTCTTAGAATTCACAGGAAATGAAGATGCAGGAAATAAAACCTGCACGTCTGTAAGGACTTATTTCTACTGAGTCTCTGTATCAGATACCATACTCCTGCTTGTTTGCAGGTATTATTACAGGCTCTATCCATATCTACCAGCTGGTGAAATCATGAAAAGCACAAGAAAAATGTTGATGATGTTCTAGCCCAAGGATCCTGTCATTCGATTCTGCCTGTAGCACATGTCTTTTCTCTGTGTCCTGTTTAAAAAAACTATCGATTGTCCTTGTTTTATATTTGCAGATGGGAAGCTGGATGTGTTTCAACATAACAAACTGCTCACATCAATAACGGTGTGGACCACGTTTGGAGAATTAGCCATTCTGTACAACTGCACACGGACTGCATCGGTGCGAGGTAACGATTTTTACATTTATGCAGTAAAGACTAAAACTAACTCAGAAGTCACTTTTACATGTTATGCATCAGGCTGAGGCGATTCTTCCTGAACATGACAGAGCAGTCGGTCAGTGTGTCCATGATGGCTGATGATGGACACACTGACTGCTGCAGGGAGTGATTCTGTGACCTTGTGGCAGACGTGATCAAACGTCACGTAATACAAGTTTAATGTTGTGTCCCATTTTTTCCCCTTTGCTGCCGCCCCTCCCTTCTCAGACTGTACATTCACATGAAGCGTAGTGGTGTCCTAATTCCAAACTTTGCTCCATGAAGTCAGACTCTCCACACGTAATGAGCAGTATGAGCTGTGCGCATGGAGAACTTTTACTGTGGCTGAAGGTAAAAGATGGTCGTGTCTAGATGTTAACCCTAGATCTGTGAAATTCGCGAGATTTGTTAAGCGGTCACAGTTTGGTTAGTTAGGCACCAAAACTACTTGGTTAGGCTTTCTGTCAGAAAAGCTTTCTAACACGAGACTCAGTTCAAGTGCGAGAATTTCGCTAATCTAGGGCTACCATCTAAACATAACCGTAGTCGCCATAGCCACCTTTTTTATGTTACTGCCCATGGTGGCCGATAAAAATTTGTTTCCCTATCATATTCTCTTATATCCCCACAACACACTCCTGAATGTAATCTGACACTTCTCTGACCTTCATCCGAGTTGCGGTGACTTCTCAAAGCCGAGGAATCACCTGATAGTGAGAGCAGGAGAATCAGATAGGTCATTAGACCGGAGTAAACAAGCTTTTGCATGGGTGTGTTGACAAAGGCTTTACATGATATCCACAGCTTTGCATTCTGATTGGTTTTCACCTCCTTGGCATTTGGAAAGCGCATACCATGTACTATGTGAGTGCTCTTTGTCCAGGTTTGTATATTTAACCAAGTAATTGACTGGTGGCCCCTGGGGGAGGGGCACTGAGTTGACCTCGATATTCAGGGTGAACTGGAAAAGCCTTGACAGTTTGACAAGTCTCTCTGAGTGGGATTTACATGATAACAGATGAAGTGGATAAAGGGGGAACTCTTTCTTTGCTACCGGTTCGTGTCAAACTTTCACAGCTACTTCCTCCTTGTACCAACAGAAGCCCGTCTCAGAGTTTCTGTAGATTTGATGTGACTCACCACCAAGATGGAAGACCGATTACAGTGTTTTTCTCGCCTCCTTTTGTCCATCTGACAAAACAAAACAATACATAGTTTCTTCGTGGCGATAGAGGGCTGTAATTAAACTAGAAAATTGGAAGAAAGATAAGGGAGCAGAAGAGAAAATGTTCATTTTTCTGTTGTCACTCACCATTCCATCATCGTTATCTGTCTACAAGTTTTCCGAGACTCTCTGCTATTGAAAACAGCTGTGGCTCCTTTAGCATTTACTAACCAGGGACACAGGTTAACTAGGTTTTCATTGAAAGCTCAGAACCTGGACCATGTCCCACTTTCTGATGGATGTGATGTTGCTTTTACAGCGGTGAACAAAGTGAGGACGTGGGCTTTGGACCGGGAGGTGTTTCAGAACATCATGAGGAGGACGGCTGAGACGCGACACGAACAGTACCGCAACTTCCTCCGAAGGTTAGCGCCCAAGCTGTAGCCAATAAGCTAGCATCACTTTACCATTCTTGTAAGAGATAACGTACAACAACCTTTTCCTATATGATATATGATTTTAATGGACTACCGCCAGCCAATAAGGAACAAAGAACTTTTTAGAGGACATGGTAGAAATATGGTTAACAAACATCCACACCAAACTATCTGATGGTTAGGGTACTAAATGACCACCAGCTGGTAGCCAGTGAACAAGTCACTTTGTCAGTTCAATGCTGTACAAATCTATTTGACTGGTAATATGTTATAATTGGGTACAATAACTAAATAAAGTGTATCTTAAAGTGCCTAGTTAATTTTGGACAAAGTTAAATCAATACAATTTTGTCCTATGGATAAACTATGTGGTTTTAGCAAAAAGTTAAAGCTGCATTAAGCAATTTCGGACCACTAGGGGGCAGAATGATTCTAAAACAAACTCATAGCTACAGATCCTTGATACACCATTGGTTATCAAGTTGTTATGGGTAATTTGTTATCAATCAGTTAGATACTTGCACATCTAGCAAACACAGGGCAGCAACACAGGATCCCATGGGAGTCTTATTTGTGTCCATCTAATGAGTCCAATGTTCAGTCAACGTTTTGGCTCTGGTTATTCTGGTTTGGATGGTCTCCACCACCTCTGTAAAATAATATATTAATCTTGTCTAAACTGTGAGAACAAGAGGCTAAAAGAGACTAAAAGAGGCTAAAAGAGGCTAAAAGCTGCATAGAGCTGCAGAGTTGGGCAGCAGATGTAGAGTTGATCAAGTCTAAATCATGTAATTTGTCAGTTACATTGTCCTGGTGCATTACTTGATTACTGTGACACAGGAAATATAGTTGTACATGAAAGGTCCCTGGCAGCATGTGTATAGTCATTTGTATTATAATGTACATGCAGAAATTAATATTCATCATCTGTGTTTTGTCTTTTCTGTCAGTGTTTCACTCTTGGCTAATCTACCAGAAGACAAGCTAAGCAAAATAGTGGACTGCCTCGAGGTGGTAAGTTATTCTGTCAAACTATCTATATTTCTACTGGAGGGACAATTTGACTTTTCATTGTATTGCCTCGGTATTGCACAACCCTCTGGCAGCTCCTGGGAGCCCCAGCGTTGCAGATAGCTGCTGTCAAAATATCATTACCATTTGGCCATATACCATTACTGCATGTCAGCATATTCTTTCTACCTCCAGTCGGCAAGACCTCACAAATTACCTTGTTGATGAACAGAGCCGATATTATTCCTGTCATCGCCGGGTGCTGTATATTGTTACCATAATTATTTGACCAAGGCCCCAGAAAGTGTTTATTCAAATGGGGGACGAGTGATTTCTTAAAGATGTGCGAGTGACAGGCTTTTGGTGTGAGAACATGCAAGTGTGTAAAAGTGAATGTGTGTATAAGTGGGTATGTTGAAACATGCAGGAGAAAGGCTTACTTCAGTTCCCCTCCATGAGCATTGTATTTCAACAGTGAAAGAGAAAACGGAGCGGAGCTTGTCAGCTTCGGCTCAAAAAACAGCCTTTCTCAGCGTCTTTCCACAATGAAAACTTCAAGGACGTTTTTGCAATCGTTGGTCGTCCCATTACTTTCCACTATGGGAGAATTTCCTTATTCAGTCATTTCTGATGGAGCTGATTCTGTTGCCTCTCGGGGGGGCAGCTGTAACCTAATAGTGGTGCAGATGTTCGTCGAGAATCCGCCAGATAATATTGAAGCTTCTTGTCAAACAGTGGGGGAATGGAATTTGGTGTGTTCTGGTGTGTGTTTTTGTCTGTATAGTATGTTAGTGTGTGTGTGTGTGTGTGTGTGTGTGCGAGGGGGCTCGGAGTACCTTGCTTTTAGGATTCTCTGTCAGGTTTTCAGTCTGATCTGCAGATTGGAATTTGAACTGGAAAGCTTCAGTGGCAAAGAAGGAGCTCTGCTGAAAGTAAAAACATGAAATAGAAATGAAAATAACTTCAGTCATGATCCTGGCATGAAATATCTTGTAATGTCATCACACACACTGACAAGCGTACCCAGAGAGCTGCAGCCTAGGAATGGTGCTCTGAACTTGGAAGCTCAGCTAAGCTAACAAGCTAATTTAGGATGCTTAAAATAGCTTCTTTTTTTTAAATGTAGTAGCAATCTCAGCTTGCTGCTTTGTGATCCCTTTACTGAGCCTGAAATTTTGATCTGGCAACACGGTGCAGCTACAGAATAATGTTTGTCTCAAGAGGGGGGATAACTTGAAGTTGATGACATTTTCACTGCATTATTCCACTAGAGAGGAAGCACACGTACACACAGCACCCCTTAAAAACATCTCATTTGCAAGTGCATTGTTTGCTCAAATTAGGAAGACGTTCACAATATTGCAGAGCTGTAAGACAAACACAGGTTGTGAGAGCAAGATACTACATGTTCTACACTGTGACAGATGGCAAACCTGAATAATGACATCAAAGGTGCTATCAAACATCTGTTTGATATAATGCATCAGTTAGCTCAGCACATACACGTAACCCCCATAAATGTTATTGTCTTTACACTTTGTTTGTGCCAACAAAACAAGATGTAAGGTGTTAATTTGTGAGCTTCAGAGGTGCTGGTAGGTGGATTGTGTTACCTTTGGACAGAGCCAGGCTAGCTATCTTCCCCTTTGTATAGTCTTTGTGTGATTTTCTCATCTAACTATCTGTCGCAAAGCGAATAAGCACATTTCCCGAAATGTCAAACTTTTGCTTTAAAATGAGATGAGAAATGAAATGACGATAAACAACAAATTAGGTTGTTTGTCAGTGCACTCCACGTGGTACATATGACACATACACATGTTTTCTGATCTGCCACCTCTGTGGTTAAGGTCTAGTTAAGTTCAGGCAACTAAAACAACTATTTGGTTAAGTTTAGAGGGAGATCGCCTTGATGGTTAAAAGACGTCTATATTGACTGTTGGTAGGAGACGGAACTGTGCACCCAACCATAAATAGAAGAGGTTGCTTGTCTGGAAATCATAGTTCAATTTAAAGCAAAAATTTGACATGTTTGGAAATATGCTTATTCGCTTACTGGCAGAGAGTTAGATCAGAAGATCAACACCACTCTCACATCTGCCTGTTAAATATACGGCTACAACCAGCAGCTGGTTAGCTTAGCTTAGCATAGAGACTGGAAACAGGTGGAAACAGCTAGCCTGGCTTTGTCAAATAGTAACAAAATCCACTTACCTGTACCTCTAAAGCTCACTAATGAACACCATAAAACTGTAAGAACAGTTGCCAGGCTCCAGAAAGTTACTGGTCTCGGAAGTTACTGTCGAACTATTCCTTTTAGTGTGTATAAACAATTAGTACTGTTAATCTTTTGGTCTTGAGTGTACAAAAAATTACATAAGTACACAAATGCAGACCATGTTTTGACACCACTACATGGGCCACAAATGGAATATGGACCATATAATATAGGCTCATACAACATAGAGGTCATGTGTTGTACATATGTATAAATTCTAGTATATTCTAATTAAAACTCAATTTAACAAATCACTCTTACAACCACTTGTTTACAAGATTTCTTCACTCTTTGTCCAAAAATGAACCTTCTCTGTAAATTGGGGAGGACTGAAAGTAATAACTCTCACTGTCATATTTTAGCCCTTTTTAAATCTTTCATGCATGCTCATGTCATGACTGATATTTCAACAGCTCCTTGAAGGCAGTGCGATGCTTTCAAGGAGCTGCACAGGACAACCAGTCCACCTGGGGGCTGCTGAAGACCGGAGTGATCTTAAAAATAGGTTTAGTCCTTCCTCTTGTTTTAGTGTTTCTGTCACTGGAAGCAGGGAGAGACGTGCAGTCGAGTATGTGCTGTGACTGGTCGATTGACAGCTGCCAAAAATAGGACGACTGCAGCCAAAGCCAACACACAAGTGGCTTTCTCTAACACTGACATGTGCAAACGGGGATGTGTGTGATTTTTGGTGGTCAGGGTACTTGAAGTATTTTACAAAGAGACGTGCTTTTAACCTTTTTAAGTGACAATGTCCTCTTTCTTTACTGAAAAGGTAAATGTTTGGCTCAAGTTCAGGATTCAAGCTCGGCAGCCTGGTATAACAAACCCCAAGACTCAATTCAAATGCTGTCGCTCCCCTGCACAGTCACTGTATCATCCAGACAGTCTTTATAAACAAAACCTTGGCATGTTGTCTCCGCTGTCACGGACGGGTGTTAAACTAGGCTCTCCTGAAGCGTAAACGGGACGTAAAGAAGCTCGGACGCTCAAGGAAAATGCCACTCGTGTCAAGCGTTTTGACAGTAAACACCAGGGAATGTTTACGCGTGGTTGCTCTGATTTGTTTGTTCACCTTTCGCCAAAGTCCTCTATAGTCAAACGGATTACAGCCGTTGTCTCAGCGGCGGGAATTTGGCATCTGTCCCAGAGAACATTTCATCCTGGTCACCTTCATTCTTTGCACTTCCTGTTCTTCACCTAAAAGCTTTAAAAATGGAAGGCGCTCTGGCAGCTCGCTGATTCAGCAGCCTGGCTTTAGAGCTGTGGTTGGGATGGTGTGTTAGGCTCGTTATGGATGGAGGGAGAGTGACTGACAGCGTGAAGTGGAGGAATCTGTCTCTGAATGAGAGCTCAGCAGCCTGAGGGAACAGACTGTACCTCGGTGTTTAATTCAGGAATATTTCATTAAGTGTCATTCAGTTTTATGACGCTTGTAAAACTGAACATTGAAACAAACTTTCTCAGTCAAGCGTGATCTTCCTTCTGCACCAACTGGACTGTGTCAGAGTGTGCAAATGACCAGCCTTCTTACCAAGTCTGAGTACGTGACTTTATACCATGGCCAGAGGAACTACTTTCTGATTGGCTGACAGGTATATACTGCTATAATCAAATCAAGACACCTCAAGTTTAAATCAGTGCAAAAGATATATTTGCTATGTTAACATTTAACTCTTACTGGTGAAACTAACTACAAATACACTTAAGAAACACATTTTGTTTTTGCCTGTGATAAGTGGCTGTGGTATAAGGATGATAATACACTCCTGAGAGGTGACCTGACATATAAAGTAATGGACTTGGATATGACTTTGCAATGCAGTGGTCTTCACTTCCACTTTGTTCGTCATTTCACAACATCATATATCAGCATACTTCATTTTATACTATGGTCACTGAGAATTGTGGCTCAGTTGGCTGGCATTTATTTTTTGTAACAGACAGTATAACCGGACACCAAAATCATCCTATGACCACCATCATGAAAGGCCCTCATGACAGACATTAAAAGCATCACAATTAACATACACTATTGACCTATATTTCATGTTTCATTAATCCCATGAGCTCCCAAAATCCCCTCCTGATCAGCAGGTTGAGAAGCTCTGAATGACAAAGCACCATTGATGGCTGAACTCCTGCTCTCAGCCCGCAGGGGACCAGCTACCAGGAATCAGACCAGCCGGGTCAATGGTTAAATCAATATAATGCTTCAGTTCTGACTGTTGTCCTCCCCCTCCTCACCCCCCTCTCTTCCCCGTGTCCCATTAGGAATACTATGACAAGGGAGAGTACGTCATCCGGGAGGGAGAGGAGGGCAGCACTTTCTACATCATTGCACAGGGGAAGGTAAGGTATACACTGTAACAGGTAACATGAAGCAGGTCAAACACACACACAAGCACATCATTTAGCTTATAATTTACGTCAGGACCCTCCATCACCTGTTTAATAGCAGCGATATATTACTGCCTTTGCACAAAAACATTACTAACTTAACAACACCAAGCGTCTACAGCCATGCTAGTGGCTGCAGCTAGCATACAGCCACATACGGCTCTGTGAGGCAGTACATGCGCACAATGGTGCTTTGAGCTAAATGCCAACATGCTCCCATGCTGATGTTAAGCAAGTATAATGTGTTTTCCATGTTTCCATCTTAGTTGAGCACGTTAGCATGCTAACATTTGCATATTAGCACAAAACACATGGGAATGTCATTCATTTTGCAGGTATTTGGTCATAAAACAAAGTATTGGGCAAATTAAATTTTGGCAGATGCTATTAGCACCCAGGTGTCAGTAACCAACAATGCTATTTGCACCCGGGGTGGAAAAGATTTCTGCCAGAAAGCCTAACCAATTAGTTTTGGTGCCTAAACCTAACCAAACTGCGACCGTTTCACAACCCTAACCACATGTTAGAAAGCCTACCATGGCCAACGCTCAAAACCCGCGGCTGTCAATAACCACCTGTGGACGATGCTCAAGCCGGGTGTAAACAGCTGAATAGCTGCCGTATGACTATTCTCACCCGGGTACTTATAAACACTCCTTTAAAATTTTTGACCTGTGCTACAGGGTTACCAAAGTGATTACAATTTATCCTGAGGGGGACATGAATGTGTGTAGCAAATTTCATCACAATCCATCCAACAGTTGTTAAGACATTTTACTCACAACCACACATGTGAACATCATGGTGGCGCCAGGTTAAAAGTCAGGGGATCACTAAAGTCATTGGGATTCATCCTGTGGGAACCATGAATGTGTGTACAAAATTTCATGGCAATACATCTAAAAGTTGTTGAGCTATTTCAGTCTCAAAGTGATGGACAGAGCGACATTACTCTCCCTAGAGCCACGCTGCTCGTATGGTTTAAAAACAATAACAGTAGAATTAAGTAAATAAAAATAAAAATAATAAAATAATAATCTTACAGGAAAATTCAGCTGTTTTTTTTTTTGTTTTTTTTTTACAGTTTTTGCCATTATTCTCCTTGGTTATGTTAAGATGTTACACATGGGCTGCACTGCAGAGCTTACTGAGACGTTTTTAGACTCTCATTAGGGCCAGAGACACAAGCCTTAATCCTGTCCTTACAACAATAAAATAAATCCTCTAGTGCCGGTTAGACAATACTGTGTGACGTCTCTATTGCACTGACCAGGATGCTGCTCCAGTCTTTGCGGCAAAGGCTTTTCTCATCAGTCAGCATGAGTGTTGAATGGCTACAGAAATACCACTAGTCTCCCAAAGTCTTGCAGGACACTGGACTCTGGGACCCTTTCTGCTTCTGTTTTCATTCTTCCCCTATCCCCTGCAATTTGGTCTCCACATGAGTGTAAACAAAACTGCATACGACAATGAATGTAGCCGGTACGTCATCCTGCAAGTAAATCTGCAATTCAATGGAAAGGAATTTCCTGGTGGCAACTTTGAACAATTAACTAATTTATTCATTGATTCAAGTGCTTTTGGATAATTGGATTTTTTATAGAAACTTGTAGCAGAGGCTAATGGACATTGTTCTATACCTGACCCCATGTCTGATATCATGTTTGAAGGTTATCATAGCCAGTAGAAATAATGGCCAAAAGAAAACAAACAATACAAACAATACAAACAAAATAAATGTATTTTCCTTCAATAACAGTTGGATGTTGGTCAAACTGTATGTGAGTCTGGGGGGTGTGGGACTATGACTCACCCGCCCGTCTGTCTGTCTGATAAGTCAGCAACCTGACACCGGGGAGCGAGGGGAGATGGAGAGGGGCCAGAGCTGACCACAGGGGACTTTGAAAATGCCATTATGAGCCGATGTGAGACAGCAGCTCCTCAGCGCTTAGCTAACCAAACCAGAGAGAGAGAGACACACATGTTGTTTGGGAAGAAGGGGGCTAATACAGGAAATGGCTCTACTACCCCCCCACCCCCTTGTACCCCCTGACCAGGGAGGGAATAAACTCTGAGAGCGCCTGCCACCAGGAAAAACAGGGGAAGTGAAGGTCACTGAGGTCAAACGGGACACTTAGCTAAAACACACGGCCGTGATGTCATTGCGGCAGGATGGTGCCACGAGTGGGAGAGTGGGATGTTTGACCTCGACCGGGGTGGGCCACTGGTTTTTAAAGCCACAAATTAAGAGGAAGTTTCACAACATCCAGGCTGCTCTACAGGCAGCAGTTTGAGGAACGACAAGCAGAACAAACAGAGGCAGCTGATTAAAACCCTCTTACACTGAATGTGTCTATTTTGACAGCAAGTCAAGAAAATACAGTACATCGACGCCACTTAATCACTCATAGCCCATCGTGTTCCAATTACTATAATTGAATGTGTCAATTATTTTAATTTCTTAGAATTTTTACTTTTTACAATGCACGTAAAAATATTTGGAGACAATTGAAAGCACCTGTAAAAGCCACAGCGGTGAGCTGGAGGCGGCAGTGTGGAGAAGTGAAATGTGCTTTAAAGATCCAGCTAACTGTGTTGTGCAGGTGAAGGTGACCCAGACCACCGAGGCCCACAAGCAGCCGCAGATCATCAACACGCTGCAGAAGGGAGACTACTTTGGAGAGAAAGCACTTGTAAGGTAAAAATCAAACCTAAAATACCACCACAGCAGTCATTTTACTCTGCTCCTGCCTCTTGATTCTTTGGTGGAAAGAAACACTGTTTTAATAGCCAGGTCATGTTAAGACATTTGTATTTATACTACCCAAAATCAGAAATTTGTCTGAGAGGGTTTTACAACCTGAATAACATAGGACACCCTCTACCCCCAGGCCCTCGATTCAGATAAGAAAAGGGGCAACTTGGTAGCCACATAACTGCAACGTCGCCGGTTCGATTCCAGCCAGTGACTTTTGTTGCATGTCATACCCCTCTCTCTCCCCGTTTTCTGTCTGCCTCTTCACTCAAAGTGCGCAATAAAGGCGAAAAATGCCAAACAAAAAAAATGAATAAGAGCCAAAAAAGATGAGGAAAAACACTTACAGTACAAAATGAAAATAATGAGAGGAAGAACCAAGGCTGAAAAAAGCTTCTGTCGCCTTTCAAAATCTGCAAAATAAGGAATTGTGCAATTTCATTTTAACTGTATTAACATACCTGTAATCTCATTACACGTAATCGGCTGCCTTACCTCTCAATCATTACTGTTAAATTCTATTCTAATGTAGGTGTTTTTAATCTTTGAAAATACTTTAAGGATACAAAATGTTTTATATATTAATTCTTTTAGAGGAAGCACCGCTGTTACCGTCGCGCACAGCCCTTTTTGGATGCACTTTAAATACAAAACCTCCTCCTAATCCTAAAACCACTATCAAAAAGGTGGGAGGAGTCAGAAGTGTGTGATGTACATCTCTTTGTCTCTTTCAGCGATGATGTCAGGTCAGCTAATATCATCGCTGAGGAGAACGGGGTGGAGTGCCTCGTCATCGACAGAGAGTGAGTATTCTGACATTTGAAGAGCAGTTTTTTTGGTTGGGAAATGAACACCCACAAAATATTGTTCCTTCTGTAACAGAAGGTTGTCAAGTAGCAAATTAGATCTCCAGTTATTAGTACAAACAGAGCATTTTGGCCCTGTTTGTTTTTTTCTTCCCTTCCATTTCCTGCCCATCTCAGAAAATCTGACATAATAAAATGATGAATAAAATGTTTTGGCAGTTTTGAGTGGTGACCTACTAGAGCTGGGCAACATCATGTTGTGCTTTTCTTAATTTTGTGAATTATTATAGAAAATGTTGTAGCCTAAATTATCATTATGAAGCAAACACTGAGTGAGATCCACAATCAGTTCTGAAAGATGTGTGAATGCCAGCTGAAAATGACAATTCCAGTATGTCCTCCAATTTACCCTGCAGTCTAATGTGATTAACAAAAACTAAACAACATAATGTGATCTTCCCTAGGAAACATATAATGGGGTATTTTGGTATCTATCAGCTGCTGTCAACAATGTGTGACTCCCTTACCCTGATTTTCTCCTGTGAAATGTAGTGCTTTATCTCAGCAGGATGCCTCAGTTAAATAAAAGTTGGGGTTATGAAGCCTATCAGCCAAAATTCCAGTGGTTGCACTGTTGACGTGCGGTTGATGTTTTTCTAGGACATTTGATCAGACAGTGGGCACCTTCAATGAGCTGCAGAAGTACCTTCAAGGCTACGTGGCAACTCTTGATCGTGACGACAAGAAGAGACATGCCAGGTAGGTGCAGTGCTGTGTGCTCAGGACAGGATAGTGAATGAAAAGTTGTGTTAAATGTCTGTTAAGACTAATGGGTATGGGTCCCAACAAAACCCATTTTTGAACCATAAACGCTTCCTTTTGACATAGAGTGAAAATATAAACATAACATACCCGTTGGTTGGTTAAACTGAAGCCCCTCCCCCTGTCTGTGTCTCCATCCAGGAGGTCGGTGTCTCGCCACCAGAGCCAGCCGCTATCAGCAGACGTCATCCAGCTGAAGGACATGGTGTCAGTGTTCCCTCCATCCAGGCCCTTCGATCACCTGGAGGTCGTCGCTACTCTCGGGGTCGGCGGCTTTGGACGAGTAGAACTGGTGAGACCTGAATCTACAAATTGTAATTGATTATTCGTTTAGCCTATAAATAACATCATTATTATTTTTTTAATCTCTAGTAATCAATGAAATTAATTAAAAAAGTCATTGCCATTTACTTTTTTTTTTTTTTTTTTACATTTTGGTCTACTTACTTCTTTGTTATCCTAGCCTTTAAGCTAACTTGGTTCATTAGCTCTGCCAGTGTTTATGCTGCGTTCACGCCATATCGAGTTATCAATAGAAAAAATAGTTTAATTTTTCTGAAAGGTCTGGCATATGGGACATAAATAATACAAAAACTGAAAAAACACAAAGATGGATGCCTCATGTCACGTCTTTCAGGGGAGCTAAAGTTTAACTTGCTAACACTGACAGTTACTTCCGTCTCATGTGACAAGAACATTCAGGAATTCAGACATTTTGACAAAAATGCAGCTGTTACCACCGACATTAATGATGGCTGCATTCCATTCAAGTGTCCCAGTAAGCTACCAAGCATAATCCCATGGCCTTGGACCTGGAACACCTAAATGGAATGCAACCTTTATTAAAGGATAGATTCAGGTGTCCATATGAACACTGAAACAGGTTTTAATTTCTGTAATCATTCTTCCTTTTCATACTGGCCATTAAAAGATCCCTTTCTAAAGTGATTTCACTGTAAGTGATGGGGGACAACATCCACAGTCCTCATTCTGTGCAAAAATGTATGTTAAAGTTAATATGAGGCTTTGGCAGTCTTAAAGGATGATTCTGATATTTTTATACCTGGGCTCTGTTTTTACATATTTTGGAGTCTAAATGACTAAAAGGTACAAAAAGTTTTGGAATTGGTCCAGTAGATCGCCTCCGCTGGCATCCGCGAACAGGCTGCAATGTTATCCTTTGGGGCAACTGCACCCGTGAAAAGTATGTCCACTAAAAGTGCTTGTTTTTGCCACTGACAGGCTCAGACTGTTATTCTGGGTGTCTGACAACATTATGGAAAGGATCCCTACAGAGACAGACTGTTTTGTTAAAAAGTAAGATCCTTTTTGTTTAACCAGAAACAGAAGTCTCGCTCAAGGAAAAGTCTCGCTCTGAAATCTCACGAGAGGTTGAGTTTACGGTGTAAAAATATGGCCCAAGTTTAAAAACACGAGAATTACTGTTTAACTTCAGATAAACTTTGGTACATATTTTTACACAGAACAAGGACTGTATTTTGTCCTCCATCACTTACATTGAAAGTGCATTAGGAAGGGATCTTTTAATGGTCCGCATGAACAGGAGGAATGATTACAGCTAGCAAAACCTGCTTTAATGTTCATGTGGGAACCTGAGTATTGTTTTAAGACAGACTTGAAAAATTGTGATCCTCTCCTTTAATGTTATTAATTACAGCTGTGCCTTCCCTGTTATGACAAGTGAAAAAAGCCTGTTGTGAAAAAGGTCCATCTTGTGACATCTCGCCCTGTTGTTTCCATCTGCAGGTGAAGGTGCAGGACGAGGACATCACCTTCGCACTAAAGGTCATCAAGAAGAAGCACGTCGTGGACAACAGGCAGGAAGAGCACATCCACTCGGAGAGGAAGATTCTCGCTGAGGCTCGCTCGCCTTTCGTTGTCAAGTCAGTCCTCCTGCTCAGCCCCCAAACCCCATTTCCATTTTTTATCCTACATGATGAAGCTCTGCTCCATTAGTCTGGGAAAACAGTGCAGCGCTTATTAGTTTTTGATGAGATCACAGTTGAGGCCTTGAGCAGATTACATCTTCTCAATGGGGTAGAGTGGCGGGGGATATTGAGACGTGTGCTGCGAAGATGTAGTTATTTGTTATGAAATATCGCAGCAGTAGCTTTTCTTTGCCTTTTGTGAGATTACGATGATCCAATTTCACCATATGCACTGGAACAACCTCAGATATTAAAGCCATTCTTCACCTTCTGAAACGCTCCTCCTGCTGACCTCCTTTTCATACACTCTATGTATTTGTTTGACCTTTTTCATGTGTTTTAACTATTATCTCTTCATATTTCTAATCTGTTTTCAAGACTGATGCAAGGTGATCTGAGATTTAAGACTATGTAGGTTTGTTGTATGTTGAGCGTGGTACTGAATCTGAGCAATCTCCCGGGTTGCTATTAACGATTTACTCTTTACCACAGGGGTCAATTAATATCACATTAGTTCACACATTAAACTATAATTTGAGCAGTAATGTCTTTAAATCGATTATAGTCCACTGCAAAAATAACCCCTACGCTGCATAATTAATTTAAGCATCCTGCTTACTGTTTATGATCTGTTTTGCATCATTAGTTCTCTTCCTGCTGCTTTTTTATATGTAGTTTATCAATTTAATGCTCAATAGTAGGAAACAAAGCCTGAGTAATGCTTTATTTTACCGAATGAAATGTGGACTATTTAGGCAAGTGATTATTAAAAGTGACTGCTCTCTACTGATTTGACAGTGATAATGAAATTAAACAGGAAGATTAGAGGAAACTCCATTTTATAACCAAGAAAATTGTCTTATGTTGGCCAGACGATACCAGTTCACCAAAAAATTAAATAATAGTATAAATATATAATAAAAAAACAGGACAAATGCAGATCCTAAATGATAGAACAGCACGTCCATTGCTCTGTTTACATAAAACCTTTTACTTTGAAGCGTAACTTGTCTGTGCTTCTCTCACTCCAGACTGTATCGCACGTTTAAGGATAACAAATATGTGTACATGCTGCTGGAGGCCTGTCTGGGTGGAGAGATCTGGAGTCTGCTCAGAGACAGGTAGGGGAGACCGACCATTATCACCATATTTAGCTTGCTGTCTGTAAAATAACATCATTTCACCAGCATTGACATTTTGTTGCTGGCTTGTTGCGTAAAGTGATGGCATTATTGTCAGGTTACCATCTAATGAGGGAACTCAGATTCTTGCAATAGGGAATCTCAGGTCCAGTCGTCATAAATCACTGAGTAAGGTCTGCCTGTGGTCCAGGTGCTTTTGTGTAATGAGACCACTTCTCCTGCTTCTCTGCCTCCTGAACAGCTTCGGACCTGACTCTGCTTGTCAGCAAAAACTTTCAATTTGGCTTTCTTGTCTTTAGGGGGAGTTTTGATGAGCCCACTGCCAAATTCTGCGTCGGTTGCGTCACAGAGGCTTTCGATTACCTCCATCGCAAGGGTGTCCTCTACAGAGACCTGAAGCCTGAGAATCTCATGCTGGATACTGAGGGATACATCAAACTGGTGAGCGTGCTGCCAGCGATTGAACATATTCTGTCTTGAAAGCATGAAATAATTTGATCCTCATTGTAAAGAGTTTGATCTCCTGTGATGACTAAGGTGTTTCTAGTAGTTCTAAGTAGACAAGTCCTGTCACATTGCGTCTGCATTGTGCAGTTGGCTGACAATTAAGGAAGCCTGCAGCTTCAACGTTACAAGGCTCAAAAGTTATCTTTCTAGCTTTTATGCATTTCAATGACTGGCCTTTTTAACTTTACCTTGATGGAGATAAAACTATGTACTCATCAGGGGGTTTATTAGATCTAAAGAAAGCCAAGGCTCCTTAAATTTAGTGGTCATTTTTAAATTCATTGAGGTATTTTTCTGGGAAAGCCCTAAAAGTTCCTCAGTGGACTTTTTAGAGTTAACCGATCAACTCTACTTTCTCAGGTTGACTTCGGTTTTGCCAAGAAGATCAGATGTGGCCAAAAGACCTGGACCTTTTGCGGTACACCGGAGTACGTAGCCCCTGAGATCATCCTCAACAAAGGCCACAACTTCAGTGTGGACTTCTGGTCTCTGGGCATCCTGGTGTTTGAGCTCCTTACTGGCAGGTTAGTGCATGTGGTCATCTGTGCCTCCAGTCTGCAGCAAAGCTTTGTTGGAGTAAAGCACCTCATAATCACCCTTCTTCTAGATATCACTTCAATCTCCTCGCTAAATTTGCATTAATTATTGTTTGCTCACTTGAAAAGAGTAAAGCTGAAAAGCTTCACCTCAACAGACCTCAGCTAAACCAAAGGCTCAAATAATTTAAATCTCTGACTTTATTTCTCCAACCCACAGTCCTCCGTTCTCAGGGAGCGACCAGATGATGACCTACACTTTCATCTTGAAAGGCATTGAGAAGATGGACTTCCCCAAGAAGATCACCAAGAGACCTGAGGACCTCATACGCAAGCTTTGCAGGTACAAGATCACGCAGGCAGAGGAACATTCAAAAATGAAGGTAGTAGCTAGTAATTCCTTCAATCCGCCACTTTTACTACTTTTACTTGGCCACCAAATTTTTCCCAACAGAATCTGATGATGGTTGATGACCTGACAAATTGTGCAGAGGAGAAGACAAATGTTTGGGTAGCAATCCAGTCTAGGTACCTGAGATGGGTCTGAACCATGTAATCCAGTCAAAATTTGCTCAGCCTTTGAGTGTAATGTTCAACTGAAACCCACACACGCAACTAAATCAAGAGGAGGCAGTATCTTCAAATGTCTAAGCACTTGGAATTTACCTTAACAACAAACTGACCATCATAAATATTGGTGTCCCGTATTTGAACAAAGCAAGCAAGACTACAGAATAAGAAACTCCAAGTTTCTTTGGGTCAAAACAGTAAATTCCTACTCTGATCTACTTTACAGGCGAAATCCCTCAGAGCGACTGGGAAACCTCAAAAATGGAATTACTGATATCAAGAAGCACAGGTAAGAAGGAACTGACTCATTTTGTTGCTGATCTCAGTGGGAAGATTAGATGCACAAATTAGCACTGATTGAACATTATGAATGTGGACCAGTGGTTTATGAGCTCAGCAATTAGATAATCACTGAACACGTTGTGCAAGAGCAGTGGGGTGGAAAAGATATTCAAAAGGATGATCACATTATACAGTCTTCATACTTACTCTTCTTACATCTTACTCTTCATCTTACTCTTCATACTGGGCCTCCTTTCAGTCAAGCATATCCCCAGGAATAAGGGGTAAGGGGATAAGTTCAAGGCAAACGCTGACAAAAGTTCCTTGTAACAGAATCTGTCACACTGCAGCATCTGAGGGGCAAACTGGTCAGGGAAAGTTCTGGCATCAAGCTTTGATTTTAAACATTTGTCTCTTATGTGTTTGTGCTGGCAGAGCCAAACTCTGTACAAAAAACTACTCAGTACAAACAGAAAGAGAGATAGATTTACTTAGTGACATTTTTTGTGCTCTCTATCATGTGTCTGAAGGTGGTTTAATGGCTTCAACTGGGAGGGACTGAAGGCGAGGACTTTACCATCGCCACTGAAAAGAGAAGTATAGATATTTATCCAAAAGTTTTAATACAAAGCAAATATAATGACAGACAGAGACTGAACTGTTTTTACTTGTCAAAAGTTGCAGTGAAAAACACCACTATACTATGTGCATGTGAATTTAAACCTTTAAGATACAGTGATTAAATTATTGTATTGAGCTTTTAAGTTTTGCATTATCGTGTCTTGGAGCAGGCTGTTATACCCCTTTTTGTTTTTCCTTGTTCACAAAAACCTTGTGTGGAAAGGAAGTGGGAAAAACATTCAAGTTACTGCTAACTTCTGCTTTGCACGTGTCAACAAGGGCAGCAGATGTAGCAGTGAACCCCTGATTGTTGATTTCTAGTGCTCCTCAAGGCTTCTCAGAAGAGGATATCAGTTGAACATAAACTACCTTATGATTTTGAGAATGAGCACTGCAAGAATTTACCTTAAAATTGCTATTTTGAATTTAGGTGCTACGATTGGATTCCAAAACTGAGTTAGTAATTCAGGAGGTATCTTAAGAAATCAATCTCTTACCTTTCCTCCTTCAATGTCTTCTTTTCCACAACAGCTTACAGGACCGACAGATCACAGCTATTTTGACAGCTACCCTCCAGATGAGGACTCTCCTCCTGACGAGCTGTCTGGTTGGGACATGGACTTCTGAGACCTTCTGCTCCATCTTTCCGTTATTTTCCTCCCATCGCACACCCTAACAACCAACACTTAACGTGGCAAAGTGGGTTTTCAGGTGACCTTACATCACCTCTGGCAGCCATGGTGGAGGTCAGGTTCTGGGAAACAGTAGCTGCACATAGCTGGATACTTCATGAACTTACGATTGGTCATCTCAGCACAAATGAACAGCTATAGGAGAATTCTGTTATGTTACCATCACTGTCCTTTTGGTTAATATATGTATCTGGCACTCTAGCTAATCAAGTATAATGTAATGCTAATATTTGGTACAGTAGTAGCATGTTAGCATTACAGCTAACATCTGTAATATTTAAAAGCTACTGAGGTTCTCCACAATGTGCTACTGAGAAATGTTTCACCTGTGTGTTGCAGTGGATAAACACTCACCTAAATCAAACACAGCTGGCAGTGTTTGTGGGTGGGAAGTCTGTGAAGGATCAAGTCCTTATTGCTGCATTACTGACCCTTTCTGGATGGTTGGGGCACTTGTGCAAAGCAAAGTAGACGCAGAAAAAACATCTGTGAGTGTTACTTTCGAGTTTGGTAAAGAGAACCAGCTCTGCATTGTAACCGGTTCCAAAATTATAACAAGCTAGAATTTGTGAAAAAAACTTGCTTTTTCATTCAAGACAACTTTTCAATGGCAAAGTTTGGACTTAATGCACTTCAGTCTACAGTTCCAGTTATTCATGTGTTAACACTCAGGTACAGTGTTGACAATATGGCTGACGAGAACTAGCACTCAAAAATGTTGCACTACAGAAAACAGTGAAAACAAGTCAGAAGGCAAATGTTGTTAAATTTAAATCACTTGAGTGTGAGAGAGTGGTACGTCCACGACATTTTCTCCACATACTGTACTAACAACAGAGTGAAGCGACATTAGATGCTTTGTTATTTTTGCTGTAGTTTCAAAGTTCGGAAAGTTATTGACTGCAGCTTTAGCTTTGCTAAATTAGCCTGCAGGCAAGTTACTGGGAAATAGTAACAAACTGTGTGTCCAGGATAACTAAGCTGGCTTCCTCAAGCTTCATCTCATATTTCTTTGGAGGGAGTAAGTCTTGAAACAGATCAGTGTCACAGTATTATGTTTTTACATTCCTTAATCAATCTACGGCCATATAATAATCATTTACAGATACCTCTTAAATATTGTTTTCAGATACTTTTCTCGGGGCCCTCATGATGGCTCCAGATGTGGCTGGTAGGGAAATTTGTGATGCAGCTGCAAAGTCTTTATTTCTTACAGCTGAGGGGAATTTGTGATTACATGTGCAGTTTGTTTACAGCTGTAGAGGAGTGGAAGTGTGTGGCGAGAAGATGACACTGCAAAAAAATCTAACCACAACGCACTTCTATCCCAAACATGAAACATTAGTGCTGAGAAGCATCAAGAGTTCCTTGTGCCAACAGTGTTATCCTCACAGTCCCTCCACTGCCCAAACTAGACACACACAAAAACATGAACCCCTTCTCCACTTAAGTTATAGAGTGTGAGCATCCCGTGGCAGGATGCCTGACCTGAAGAAATATTTACCTTTTTGAACCTGAGTCAACTCTGCGGTTCCCAGCTTCTTAAGGAGAAGGGGAGTTCTGCTCGCTCTGAGGCGCTGATGATGTGAGGAGGAACAGCAAAGAGGCCAAACTGAGCAGAAAACCTTCAGAGTTTACTATGAGGGGATTTTCAGGAGCTTAAGTTTAAAAAAGATATGTATTTTCCACTTTTAAACACGAGGTTTACAGTAAATCGACTGTGTACCATGTCTCTTTGTCTATACTGTATACTGTAAAGCACAAGCATCAAAAATACACAATTTATACAATCCAAGCTACTTGTTCCTTTATGTACACCTTAAAAACTGGGTGAGTGGATTTTGTAAATATCATATATATGTATACTTTGACTGGTGAATGTGTGTGTACATTATGATACCATCTGTGTTTGGAATCACCTGAAATTCTTGGAGAAGCTGTGGCCTTAAGATAATGACTACTGATTCCAGGATACAGCTGTTTGTTAATATTTCGGATAGAGTTTCTGTTTTTTAATGTCTTCTTAGATTGGTCCATTTAAATGTTGTTTTATTCCACAATAGATTATTATTATTTCTTTTGATTTCTTACCAATATGTGCAGACATTTCTCATTGTGGACATTTTGACTTGTCAGACAGAGCATTATTATTAATGTAATAACATTAATAATAGCTTCATTTTATTTGGTTCAGTACCAGGCCTGGACCTAGCCTGATAATTAAACTAAATTGCCACTTCATTCAATTTCATACATTCATCCTGACATCGTGTTCATGTTAGCCAGTTTCTGCTTAGCAGGAGTTGTGTTTTGTTTTGTCCTAACCAAACAGTAGTGAGTGATGTAACAGTTTTCCCCAAAAAAATACTTTAAGATATTACATCTCCAAGTAGACTTACAACAGCCTGTATAGGTTGTTATCCACACTTTTCACCATATTTTAATTGCTTTTTTTTTGTAGCTAGCTGGCTAGCTGTAAAAAAGATGAGGCCCACATTCGTAACCCTGCCTACAAAGCTCTGAATGGCTGATTGTTTGTCCAACCAGGGAAACCTGGAAACCTGGGCAGCAATTCAGAGGTCTGCAACCACAACCGTTATTGAGCGTGCTGGCTTACAGGGCACCTAAATAAAACGTCTGTCATTAATGTCATTACACTTGCTTTACTGCAATGACAAGTCAAAATGTCTGCCACCAGAACATCCTTTTGCTTAATTTGTATGGAGTCATGACTGAACTGTACCTCAAAATAAAGTTTTACAAAAACAGAAATGTAACCAAACTGTTCAAAGCCTCAAATATATATTTAGACCTCGTGTTCACTGAACATTGTTAGCTCTAGAATCTAATGTCTATAAGCCTATATTTTGGCACTGGTGTTATAATATCAAAAATAGGCTATTTACATAGTTTTCAAAGAAAGAAAACGTGTGTAAAATGCAATAGATCCTAAAAATGTTTGCATACATTTAGGACTGGTACAATACACATACTGTACTATCTACAACTGCCTCTGTCTAGTGCAATCCTACAAAATATATACTGTACCTGTTGTACAGTATATATTTTATACATAAATGTAAATATTACCTTTTTTGGGCAGTAGGAGAAAGTTGTAGACCAACAGTTATACTGTACAAAGAGTTATTCTTATAAGTTTTGCTATTGAATTCCAGAAATATTAATCTTGTATTTTATACAGAGGTTCCAAGGGAGAGATAAAGGAAATACATTTTGAGTATTTTTGCTTTGTGTGTTGTTTTGTGCCACATCCCCTCAAAACCTTCAGGTTTAGAAACCAAAAAAAACCCTTGATAGATCTGAGTCTTGCATACTTTTATTCATTTCTTTGAATGCTTTGTAAGGATGGTCAGAGCGGGGAGGGAGACCTTTAAACAGTTCACCACACTTTGACATGAGTAGTGACAAATGTCCATCACAGATATAAAAACCATCGACATGCCAGAGCTTTGTTCCCCCTTTCCCAGACCACACCTATGATATGCCACATACAGAAAATAAATAGATGCATGTTAAAGGTCATTTCCATATACAAATATATTTTATGAAGCTTATTGTACAAGCATTTCTTTTTTTACCTACAGCATAACATTTACAAGATAGGATTGAACAGTGAAGTAGAGGAAGCTGCTGATATACTGCACTGTATAGAAGTGTGTTTGATACTTGTACTCCAAAAGACATTAGTGAAGTTTAGAAATGGGTTGAGTCTCAAATGAAGCAAAAGGCACAAGGCCCCCCAAAGGGAGTCACTCCATTCTGCAGCATGCATTGCTAAAATCTGTATTGGCACAAGATGAGGAAGCAGAAACTGGAAAAAAAAAGTGTCAGTACAAAATATATAAAGTTAAAAAATCTGCCCTTAGCTATTGACACAAAATAAATGTCTCTGAAATATCAAAATAGGGAATTATTTGAAATACATTTTAGAATAAATTCCACTGGCGATCATACGTCTTACAAAAGAATATGCACTATGTTCACTCATTGTAGACTATATTGTACCATAAAAAAACTATTCTCAGCTGCTTGCTTTGACTTCAGCTTCATTGCTGAATGACCGAGCCCGTCTGAACAGGCGATGAATCAAATCCAAAGTTTTTGAAAAGCAGAAATCCACCCATTCAAAAGGCACTTCTATCTCAAAGAGACATTAGAATGTCATCAACATATAGTGAGCTATATACAAAAACAATGTACAAGTCTATAGAAAAAAAAGATTTGCTGCTATATTTGCTCTGAATAAATATTTGGTTTTATGAACTCACATAATAATACACAACCCAAAGCAACATTACGGCATGTTAACTGCTCTTCCAGGCGTGCCTGTTGTTCAACGTTGACCTGACAATGTACATGTGATCAAATAACACGCCCCCTAATGATTTATGTAAAATCTACTCTATACAGTAATATTAAAGGCTTATGCGACCCAGGAAAACAGATCAGCTCTCCCTGATCATTCAATATATTATATGTACAGCTCATCATTTTTGTTTTTTACTTTAAAAAAAAAAATGGGAATTTGAAAATCAGATGAAGAAATCTGGGTGAAAACTCAGCTTTAAAATCCCAGCAGCTATTTTCATCTTCACTTTCTATGAGCAGAAGCCTTTTCTGAGCTGTCTTTGCCACCAGAGGACCCCCATTTCCTGCAAACTACAGTTAATTGAGCTGAAAACACAGTAGCTTTAGATGCTTATGAACTTAAAATCCAAGTGAAAGTCAGATTGTTAACCCATCTCAACCTTTAAAAAAATCCAGATATTTTTCAATGAAAATAGTTAAAAACCAAAAACGATGAGCCTTAAGGATATGTAAAGCAAAACTGATTCCAGACCAGCAGTGTACATTGACTTGATATTGACTTTGTTTTGATATCTTAGTTGATTAAAACAGATTTCTAGAAGCATTCTGGCAGTTTTTAATAGCTTTTCTTCATAAATGTCATTCTATGCTGTAAATACGATACATAATTTTAAACATTATGTAATGGCAACATGTTCTGAACTTTAACAATGCCAAAAACAAATACGTTCAGCCTGATATGAGGCTCATTGAAATTACTAGTATTAACCCTCGACGCCTGCCAAGTCCCACCACTTATTTGATTTCTTTCTGAACTTATCAGGTCCAACAAAGGTTTCAAAATCCCACACAAGCATCAAGTGGCTTTTTGAGTCCTGTGGTTTTAAAATTGTAATAAGCACATGGCGACAGCCATTGTTCAATGTAGTAGTTTCTCCTTTTGATATGCTTTATCCCTTTATCTTAAAAAAATGAAATCTGAAGTTTACTTGTAAAGCTTGAACATGTTCTTGGCAAAGCAATGGTATAATAGGTCTCCTCAAAAACTCCCCAATCCCAACGGTTATTAAAGACCACAAATGAAATGTAGCTTACTCTTCCGCATATAATAAACTCTTAAAATGTGGGTTCTGTACAACGATGGAGCAGTGATCTACACACAAATATGTATGGCTATCTACTGTACCGCCTACATCACAATTCTGGCTTTGGAATCTAATATATCTCTCTATAGCAGCCAAGCCAATAATTATACAATAACTTCTCATATAGTGAATAACACAGTGATAGTACAGACATAAATACATACACATAGTAACAAAAACCATGCAAGTGCGAGTCTGACTTTGTGGTAATGACCAAAGACAACTTCAAGCTATGAAGGAGTGAAAGATGAGAGTAACACCCCCCCCAGAGGCATCAGTTCAAACAGAGGTCATTTTTCCTGAAAAGTGATTTTTCCTTCAGTTTTCATCTCTCTTATGCTTCAGTCGGTATTTGAATATCTTGACAGTGAGTTTATGATTGCGTTCACCCTGGTATTGCCCAATGGATAGCTGAGCAGCGATGACAAAGACATACAGATGAACAGTGGTGCCGGTGGTGAAATTGGAGCATGGAGATTTGACTTTCCATTCCAGTCATCTTCCACGAGGATAACTCACGTGATCCCTTCCTTCCCATGAACGGACCAGTCTCCTCTTCACCTGGAACAACAGGAAGTACTCTCCTCCAGTGCAAAAGGGAAGTTGTGTTCAATGGGAGTTTGTAAGTAAAGGCGTGTATGACTAAAGAAACAGGAGGAGAGAGAGTTGATTTTTTTTTTTCTGTATGACATGGGTTTTATGTGAACAGGCGTTGAAGGAAGAAAAACTATCTACAGGCACATGAATCTACAGTCATGTTGGGGTAGACTTTCAGCACCACGTTCTTGTCCTCATCAAAGAAGAGGATGCTGAGGGAAGACATCTTCTCGGGGACACAGCACGGCTCGGGAATGCCTGGGACGACGCCCACTGCCCGCACTATGCTCTGGATGGTGGCATGGTTAGAGGGCTTTAGAGCCTAAAGCAAAGGGACAAACAGGATTAAAAAGGATTGAAAATATCCAGAAAAGATTTTCCAAAATTTTGTAGCAAAAAAAAATCACTTTAAAACCAAATGTTTTGCTTTGCATATTGTTACAAAACTTTCTTTTTTAATGCACTTAAAGGGAAGGTTTCTAACAACTTGGGTCTTATTTTCATAGTTTTTGGCCATCATTCCTCTGCCCTGAGATAACTTTGTTATGATATGGCGCTATATAAATAAAACTGAATTGAATTGAATTGAATTCCTCTCTGTAACACTCAAGTTAATTGCCAAGGTCACAGAAAGTACCATCACTAAAAAGAAGTCTGACGGGGGAAAAAACATGAGTGGACAGACATTCAGACCAAGCTTATTTGGAAGAGAAAAAGAAAGTGAACAGTCACAGTTTACAGGCTGAGTTGCTGGTTTTATTTTTGAACTTCCGTACTTGCCATAGCTGTGCATGCAAATTGTTTGCTTGTGAAATGAGGGATTATTATATTATTGTACAGATATTTCAGGTGCGCTCACTTTTGGTTTCACCTCCAAATAAAGTGGTTTAGATAATCTTGTTAACTGTTGGCTTGTTATCAACCTGATCATCCGAATGCTCATTTCATGCCCCATCTGACTTTGTTGTAGTGATGTTGTTATCTGAGCAAATACTTGTGAGTACAGCGTTATCATAACCAATAAAACAATGGTCAAACCAAATCAAAATAAGACCCAAGAACCATGTTGTGATATACAAGAATTTTCCATTAAGAGTCTTGGAGAGCATCTTTAACAGAGCTCTTTGGGTTTAACACGGCATCTCTCTTTTGGATCACACAGCAACCGACCGGCTAATTTGTCAAGTTAGCATACCTAATGCACAATTAACAGAATATTGTTCAGAGCATCAAACAAGCTTCTGCAGGTAGATCAACATCTGAGGGCCTGAGTGCTAGCTCTATCCCTGATCAGCTGCTTCATGTCTTAGCAGGGTCCAATAAGTGACAGGGCTCTTACCCCATCATATTAAACGAGGCAGAGCAGCTTTTAATAGTAGCTATTTAGCAGCTTCTAAGGCTTTAGCATGACAAAGGAGAAACAACATCACAGGACCACAGGCCTGTCTGACTGAGCAGCAAACCTGCAGGAGAGGGAGGGGGCTGCCTTACGCCCTAGGCCCTAGTTCTGGGACTAATTATATCTGACTACAAAGGCCGGTGACTCCGAGGTAATGAATTAAGTGGATGGAACTCGTGCATTCCGGCCATGTTTAAAATACCTGTGATGTTATCTTGTCAACCGGGGCCACAAGCTACGAGGGAAGCTGATGTTTAACATCAGTGGAAACACAGGTTTCTTAGTTTTCTCACTTCTTTGTATGCTCTTTCAAATGTGTAAAACTATATGTTATGTTGCCTGCAATTGAAAATAAACTTTCATGAATGGCATGAATAACAAAAGTTGCTTCCTTCAAGTCCTTGCTCGTTTTCCTTGAGGTGGTTATAAAGTTTGATTAATTTTCAGTTGTCGAGGTCGGCCACCTGCTCCTCAGAAAGTTATATCTCTCAGCAGACTTTTCACTTTTTGTTACAAAGCCATTTAGATTGCATCATCTGTAGTTTGACCACTTCAGCTGCATGTTTAATACAGTAGGATTTCACTTTGGACTAACCTTTTTTTTTTAATTATATACATTTAGCTCTGATGCATATCTTCAAAGACTTAATGATCTTAATTCCTAAGATAAACTGTAGAAGATAAAAGCATGGAGAAGAACTTCTTGCAGCGCCACTACTGTAACTAGTTTATCCTGGCAGTTGAAGATGAAAGCAGACGGCATACATTTCTGTCAGTTTCTTTAGCATTATCATCTATAATATAAGACAGATAGGCTTCAGGGACTTTTGATGTTAATGTTATCCAAGTGAACATAATACAGAGCAGTAACAGCAACAGTAAACAAGGGACTGAAGGCTTAATGGCTTGATGTACTGATAGTTCAACATAGCCTGTTTTATTTACATAATCTATACTGCACGGCCTGAAAGAAGCACAGTGTTTGAATGTTCTTCTGTACTGTATGTTGAGTTCTGGTGTCAAAGTGAAATGTATGACCACAAGATGGTGCTGAGGATCAAATAATTTTTTTTTTTTTTAAAGAACTTTTCAAGTGGATGTTACCACCACTTGGCCTATAATTTGTAATCTATTGGCAGAGAAGAAACAAAACCTGGATACAACAAGTGTTGGAGATATAACCCAGTAGTGCAGTGGTCTCCAACCAACCTTTGCTCATGACGCCTAAAAGCAAAGCAATGTCTACTTGTAACCCATGGTAACAGGTTCCATATGTCTATGGGTTATGACCAGGTCAGCCAAAAAGTTTTTTTTATTCTCCTGTTTAGTTTAATAAAATTTAGATGCCTAAAAAAGTAAAATAATCCAGTAATTCTCAAGAAAAAAGTCAACATTTGTGGAACATCTGGAGAGTTACGCTTTGTCTGCTTTCCCGCTTCCGACCCTCAGGTTAGGAACCACTGCAGAAGTGCATCACAAGACACTGAGTCTCACCTTTGGCATGGGGAACTGGCAGGACCCTGAGCAGTAGTAGGCATCAAACGACTTAGGTGATATAATCCATTCACTCCATCCAATGTCTGCAAAGTCCACTTTCAGGTATCTCCGAGCGCAGTTCCTGGGCTCGTTCCACTGCTTCTTTCGCGCCTTTTTGATCGTCTGCTCGTCAAACTGCAGCAGTGGCATCTTGTGCCGCTGATTCTTGCGTGTCTTTTTACGTGGCCGACGAGCCTGCTTGTTTTCAAAAGGTTCGTATGGACTTGTCTCATCCCAACCGGTCGTCTCGTACGGATACTCGGGCCCTGGAAGTTCATTGTTTTGCAACGGGAGCAGAACGTTTACCGAGCGCTTGTGTCTGGGTTGCGGATGTTCTTGTTCAGTGTCGTTTCGCTCACGCAATCCCAGTTTATGGAAGCTGTGTGAAATGGAACCCTCCACTCCCACCGGGTGGTGTCTCTGGAGGGTGGCTACCACACTTTCAGGTTCTGAAATTGCTGAGTCATTGGCGTAGACCAGGATGTAGGGTGAGCGGTCGGACAGGAGCTTCTTCCACGGCTGGGGCCCTTGTGAAGCCACATCGATCCCAATAAGCAACTCATCATGGTTTTTGGCCTGGTTGACCACACGAGTTATGTCCTTCCACTGCCAAGATATGAAGTCCCTGTACAGGGTGGACACATTGATCCGAAAGTGTCCTAGAGTCCTTATCTTGTTATCCACAGAGGCGAAACTCCAGATGACCATGTGGATGTGGCTGTGCCTCCGGGGGCCGTGGCGGCCACAGCTTTTGGATCTGGAGCAGCCCTGGGTGCTGTTCTGAAGGTCTCCAATGTAATAATGAAGAGTGGCTGACAGAACGTCTTCTGACTTGGTGAGGGAAGTGAGGTTGAAAATCTGCAGCTGTTTCTTGTTTATTGTACCTGTGTATATAATGAGTAATATTATTTACACAATGCAACACAGTTGTACAGGTTTTCAAAAACTAACCATGGCCTTCCCTGTATCAATTAAATCCATAATAATGATAATAATAATAATAATATGTTGGTATACACTTTTTCCTGATCCAACATTTTCTCAGCCATGCAGATACTGTTGGTTTTATGTGTCAGGTTATGAAATATCTGGCTTACTTTTCTGCCTCCACCCCAGTACTATGTAATTAGGCTTGTGGATCTAAAAGCATTAAAAAATTATGTTTTAAAAATTCAACAGCAATATCTCTTTCCAGAATGTCCCAATTACTCTGGATAATCCACAAAACACACTTAACAGTTTTAAAAAGCACTCTTTCTTCAAAGTCTCGTTGAAAACCTTTCACAGTTGGCTTTTTATATTTTAATTGACATTCCACCCATCTCCACTGTAGTGGGATGGAAGCAGACATCTCAACATATCTCAAAAAACCTGGCAAATAAAACCAAAACTATCTGCATGGCTAGAGACCACTGAGGGCTTGAGAAAATGTGACCTTTTTATGCTATGCCATACAGCTACCAGGCGATAGGAGGCAGTATAATCCAACAAACTTTGGCCCTAAGTGGAAACTGGTCTTCTTTAATAGTGCCTGCGTCCAAGTGATAATAACACAGCGCAAGCAATTGAGAGCTTGTAAGATTAAAGTTCCTATAAAAGTGCTTTTACACTAATATAAGCACCTTGAATGCAGAAGCTTGCTGCAGTTACAACTCTCCAGTTCTGCCGCTATACAGGCAGGCTGGGCAGCTGCCAGATGCTGGCTCGAGGGAAGATCTATGTAGACTATCTGACACTAAAATCTTAAGGTGTGAAAATTATTGTGTCGGCAAACTATTTTGAGTTGCATGCAGAGATCTGATGCGGAATCTCTGCTCCTGGCACAGAGAAGGGGTAACAGGTTGATCACATTTCCATGACTGGATCAACAGGTGTATTTCAGTTTCAGCTCAGTAAACCAGCACGTGAATGGCACCACTTTTCACGAGGTTTATAGTTTTTTTCAGTTTAAAAACCTAAAACAGGACAATAAAACATTTTCCTACTGAAATGTGTGTGTTTTTTAATATGCCCAAATTACGCACACATTATGTGGCCGCTCGGTGCACTTGTAACTCAGCACGGTAGAAGACGTTACCAGATCCAGTTTACATTTACCACAATTAATGCAACAAGACATGCACATATGCCCTTTCTAGACTAGCATAACTCAGTGTTGTTAACATGCGTAAAATGTTGGATACCTACCCCAGTGCGCTTTGAAACTGCGGACAGTGTTGCCGTCCTTGAAGGGAAATCCAGCCCGGTTGTACTTCGCGTAAAGCATCTGCATGTGTTCCGTCATTGTATCCTGTAAAAGGAGATCCTGGTCGTCTTTCGCAGCGTGCTTTTTATCCACCGAATGCGTAAAATCCACCTTTCGTCTCTCGGGGAAATTGTCTGTTTTCAGCATCGCGCAGTATCCAACGCACAGATAACTCCATCCGTAAAGCAGTACGACCACAAACCGAGAGTACAGAGCCATGCTTGAGCCAAAGCGAAGGTAGCAGCAGAAAAAATAATAGTTGTGGAAAACCTAGCACGTTTCCAAAAGTGGTCCCTATCCCCAAAAAGACATACCATCACCTGAGGAGGAGTCCTCTGTTAGAAAATGATACCATCACCTTTGACACCAGTCACGGCAAGAGGGGAAGGTGGGCAGGGGGAAAAACAAGAGCGTTATCCAAGTTGTCTCTCTGCTTTTGATAAGTTGCAGGTCTAAACGTGCTACAGTCAGTAAATGATAAAAGTTCTGGCGCACAGCAGAAGGTGTAACGGAGCAGATGCGAGAGAACTAAGCTGCTAAAACAGCGACGCTCCTGGTTTTGTATCCGAGCTCTGAGCTGATTTCAGGACCAGCAGTCAACCGTCCCCCCGTCTCAGCTTTCATTGAAGGTAAAGCATGTTGTGCTTGGTATTATAGGGCTTGTGGGACCAGCTGGGTATTCCTCTCACACACACGTACACACACACACTCGGAGAGAGAGGAGGGGGGGGGGGGGGGGGTAGAGAGAGAGAGAGTTTCCTGTGCAAGATAGTTTTACGCACATTCAGCCTGGGGACACATTATCTCATGTTATCATGAGCTGAAGGAGGCTGTTTTGTCAGTTGATTCAAGACGGATTTTTGAAAATATTTTATTAAAGGACATTCCGCCGATTTATTGAACTGATTTCAAAATCTGAACTGCTGCCACAGAACAGCCCCTCCGTGCGTAATTTCTACTCCGCAGAGCTGTGCGTCTGGGCCGCGCTGCTGAATGAAGCGGCTTATTGTCGGCATTAAAGGCTCTCTCCCCTATTTAGTTTAGTTCAATGAAGTTAAGCACACACATCCTGTACCATCACGGTCCGATCCGGATGCTGTACTGTGCACCCCCCCTCCCCGCCGTCCCCCAAAACAGCTTATCCAGGCGGGGTTTAAACCCTATCCAGCCGCCCTCCACCCCCCGCCACTGGGCTTCTCTTTCAGGGGCACTCGGGAGGAAATGATTAGGGCATTTCCCCGCCCTTGGACATCTGATGGCAATAATATTAGCATGCCATGTCCTTCATAGCAGTCAACACACTGAACGGGTTTAACCCCTTCCACTGGGAGGAGATGGGCAGGAGAGAATCAATATAATCAACAGAAAAAGAGCAGCAGAGTGAAGTCAGCTGGCGGCAAGGACCTGACTGGATCAACTCAGAATAATCAGTGCATTTTTTCAGACCTGTGGTCCATAAGACAGACATAAAAGAGATTTAAAAACAGATAAATAAGATAAAAATGTTAGGAGTTAAAACATGCTTTTTATATAATTTCTAATATTTATATAATTTATCATATTTGACATAATGGATATATAATATATTCATTCAAAAGGTTGAACAGAAAAAAACTCTGGCTTAATAACAAGATTAGTGCGAGTTAAGTTTGTTGCATTGCACAGCATAGAGAGGTTTCCACATGTAAAAAATGCTGTATATGTGTTTGCTGCTGAAATACTTCTCAATAAAAGAAAACAGTGCGGGAAAAAAAGGTAATAGCATTACTGAAGCAAGGGAACTTGAATCACGTCTGTTTAAGCCAAAAAATATGGTCCAATTTTTTCAAATGCAAAAGTAAATTGGTAAATGTATCTTCATAAATCTCAGTGTTCCATGAATTTAAAAGGATTTTTAAAGAAGAGTCTGGTGCCCATGACCTTAACTTTGGAAGATACCTTCTTGATTTGTCTAACTCAGACTGCTGATGCCTCACATGCGCTTCTAATAAACTTTGTAATGTGTATTGACACAGAGCAAGGACTGCGGATTTGATGATTAATGACCGGTATGAACAGGAGGAATGATTACAGCAAGCAAAAACTGTCTCAATGTAAATATGGGCACCTGACTATTGTTTTAAGACAGGCTCGGAAAAATGTGACGTTATCCTTTAACATAAGACCTGCTTGTCATTTTGAAGTGCACATGCTTGGAGGTTTTGGTACATCCAAAAGAGGAACTAAATCAACTAACTCAAGACCTCATCTGAAAGACAGCATTGAAAGAGCTGCTTCTAGGCAACAGACTGTCGATGAGCAATGTTTTAAATCTTGAGGAAAACTTTCCGGTACTATGCACTTTTTAACTAAATTACAGGACTCTGATTAGAACATTTATTGAGTTTAAATTGCAGTTGCTACTTTATCCCATATAAAGACGCTTATGATTGTGAACACCACCATGCACAGTAGCGCCATTTTTGCAGTTTGTTTTACTGCTGCTGTCAGCACACTGTTGAAAAAAGAAACGTTGAATTAATTTAACTTTATACAGATTGTTTTATCAATCAAGTGTATTGATGAATTTACTTTTTCATTTTAATTCAGACTTTATTGCTGCATTGTCTCAACAGCATAACTGTTACCAGACCTCATAGGTAGATACATGGAGGTGCCTGTTAGTAGGTTCCCAGGGTCATTGTCATTACCCATGTAACGGCTGCAGCCATCAAACGCTGCAAACTAAAATGCTCATTTGGTCAACACTGTAATGTTTTTACGTACAAATTTCCACCGTGCCATAGTGTCATTATGTTTGCTTCAAATATGGGTTGATGCAGAACTTGGCTGTTTTGTTGCTGGTAATGAAATGTCAAACACATAAAGACGCACCAGTGAGAAAAAACTACATGAAGAGACGTCCAATTAAGTTGAAACTGAGCGTGTTACATAAAGAAGGCTAAATAGAGCCTCTACTATCTAAGGCCCAGTTTAGTCTGAATCTACCTCTTTACCTCATGTTGTGTATATTAGGGGCAAGTCAGGCCTCAAACTAATAAAACCACGCTTCAGTGAAAACCCCAACAGCTTAAAAGCCCAATAAAAGAAATGAAGAGGGATATAACCATTTAAATTAGACTTTATTGTGAAATCATTACTATTTACAGACACATGATCTGTCTGGGTGAGTTCCAGCAACTTGTTTTTTTGAGGTTTGCTTCTCCACAGAGGTAAGGCACATAAAAAGTAGCCTGTGAATTTCATGAGTGATACTTGTTTGTTTGTCAATTAAATGGCGTATTTGTCATGAGCACATCTGCTGTTTTGATTGGGAGGTGTTTGGAACGAGTGACGCCACTTTCAGGGAGGGCGAGCAGAGCAGGGTTAGTTCCATCACCATCACTGGGCCACATGAATAAGCTGCGGCCTGTAAACCTAAACAGCTGTAGATGAGGGTGAAATGTCCATTTGCCACCCGGCCAGTTTGAGTTTGAGAAAAAAACAAAGCAGGGCAGATAGTGACATAGTCAGGTGAACAGTTCGTCGATTGCGACAGGCCCCCGTCCCGAGGTTAAATCTGGCCTTTTCAAAAGAGGTCAAAGAGGAAATGACATTCCTAACGCAATCCTTCTGCCAAATTTGAATGTGCTTCTCGTCCTTGTTAGTCCAGTTAGTTTTGTTGAGACAATAGCAAAGCTGTTTTAACATGAACAGCTCAAAATGGACATTTAGAAGTATTCAAAGACATACAACAACAAAAACAAATTTGGAAGACAGAAAAACTTTCACAAACTTTGTTCATCATCGCCCCAAAACAGGCCCAGAAATCACATCTTCTTAAAAAACAAAACAAAAGAAACACACTGACTAAGAAAACCCAGAACCAGACCCGCACTCCTCAAACCCCCTGCTTTTACAGAACCAGAACATGTCACTACACATATTGTTTCAATGAGGCCAACAGGGCCCAGTTCAGACAAAACAGATGCAGCCAGTGGAAGGCTGCTCTGGTATCAGGGTGGCTGAGGGACATTAGAGGGCTGTGCTAGGGTTAACTAATTCGTTTAAACCTCCTACATTACAGAAATAAATTTCAGCTGAGTGGATGCAGGGGAAATTAGTACAAGGGCATGTTAGGTATGGCTGCCACTATGTCAGTTTAAAGGAATAGTTCAACATGTTGGGAAACACAGATTTGCTTTTTGTTAGATGAAAAACACTGATTCCACTCTCACGTCTGTGTATTAAATATTAAGCTAAAGCCAGGAGACAGTTAGCTTAGCTTATCGTGAAGACTGGAAGCAAGGGGGAAACAGCTAGCCTGGCTCCCAGCCAAGAAATAGTCCGGCACATCCCCCTGTAAAACCACAACTTGGGTTTTTGTACGAAATAAACACATTTTATATAACATTGTTAATTTGTGAGATTTAGAGGTGCTGATAGATTGATTTTGTTACTTTTGGAGAGTCTAGCTGTTTCCCCCACTTCCAGTCTGTATACTAAGCTAAGCTAACTAGCTGCTGGCTGTAGCAAATTTCCCCAAAAATGTCAAACTATTCTTTAAAAGACTTATTTTTCCAGTGAAAGGCAATTTTGTTGTGATATCCTCAATTTTTGTAGCTGTACATCCATGTGGGACTATGTGGAATACCTATATTTAACATTTTCATTCAACAGCATTTTGGGGAGCAACTGAAAGAATGGGGGAAAGGTGAATTACTGAGTCAAAAGTTGATGTATGTATAAAAGTGGGTACTGTCCTCCATGGTTAGAATTGTACAAAAATGCCTCCACAGAGCTGGTACATGTGCAGGATGTATCCTTGTGACTAAATGGAAAAAGTGACCCCCGTCCCCCTACAACTATGTGTCTGCAGAGTCTACAGACAACAAATTAATGAACAAATAACAAAGGCCCTGTAATTTCTTTGCTTATTGACATAGATAATGTTTCTTGTGGTGGGACTGATTCCTACCATGTGTCTCATTGACAAAATCCAAAAAATCCAGAAATTAAAAGGGAGCAAGTTGCTAAAAGTCTTCTGTACTTCCTAAATAATTCCTAAAGCACGTTATTTGTAGAGTTGTCTTCCATTAAAAATGTCATAGTGAATGACTAATATGTAAATGATAGAGCACTTTGATGTCCTGTAAAGTGTGCCTTGCATCTGGGAACATGCGGAATGCTTTAAGCCCATTACCCATTCTTCCAGTCCAATTGGAGCTACCGCAGCCTGGGGGAGGACATAAAAACAACCCCCATCATCTTTCAAAGCTCTTACGCCTTTAATTTGTTTAGACAAACAGTCCAAAACATGCCAGGCCAAACGATGGGACGAGCCCAGGTTCCCAGAGCAGGTTTCTGCCCCTAACTAAGACTGCTGCTTGGGGAATGCCAAACAAACCGAGCTGTCACAAAATCTGAAGTTACATAAATCTCAGGTTATTTGCAAGGAAACTTCCATGTTGTCACACCAGTCCATCCACTTCTTCCTCCGGGAATCCTCAGTTTAAAGACATTTTTTCACTGCAGCACCTCCACCCAGATGGCATGCATGATATGAGGGGAACAGTTTGTAAATGATGGTGCAACTACAGCAGCTCAGTCAAATTAGAGGCTTCCAGTGCCCTCCAATATGTGCCATATGTATGAATGTGTCAGCAGCAGCCTCTGAAGTTTAGACTGTCCTGATGTTGTGGTCGTAGATGACTACATGGATGTAGAGGTCCGACTGTAGGAATGTCCTGTTGGAGTCCTCACCAGGACCAGACTGGAACCCAGAGTTAGAGCAGTTAGTAGTGCTTGTTTGGACAGTGTTAACTACAGTCTATAAAGGTGCATTCAGACTAAATGCAAAATGAATTTCCACCTTGCTTCACTGATTGTAAATCAGTGTTTTTTCTGTCTGCGTTTATTCAACAAAGTGTGCCTGAATGTGCGTTTGTGTGACAGTTTGGACTTGGACTGGTCTCAAAACTCCTTTCTATAATTTTTCTCCAGTTTCTTTCCGTTTTCCTCTTAAATAGAAAAGTTTGGCTCAAGCTAACATTTTTAGCCCGTGTGGACGCATCAATTTGCGGCACAACTTGTGCCTTTCCATTGACTTTATATACATTTGCACTTCCTCTAAAATTTGCTTCACTTTCAGTCTAAAACACCTTGACATGTGAGACTTTTAAAGCGGCGTTAAGCAATGTTTGACCATTAGGGGGCAGAGAGTCTCTAAAGCAATGACACTCCTAATATATCACTGGCTTTTCAAGTTGTTCAACATGTTAGCAAATACTTAAAGCTGAAACATCCTTCTCTGGTCTGCAAGTAGGTCCGGTCCGGAGACGTTTGTGTGGCTGTCGCTTTTATACTTGTATAACTTAAATGTGTAACGATTGTTTTTTTCTACTCCGTTTTGAGCCTGCCTCTGCGACCTGTGGTTACCCATAACACCCTTCTCTACATAGGTTTGGAGAGATGTTTACTATATCTTCAGAGAAGCATAATTCCACCCTTAGCTACTAGCTGGTGCTGGGGAGGTAGCGCACATGTGTGTTTATCTGAGCTTGTTTACTGAAAACAGCTGCCTATGGTTTTATATAGGGTGTTAATAAGAGCCATGAGACTCAACCATACAGTGTATGTTTAACTGGAAAACCAAAACTATGAGCTAAAAGAAGCTAAAAGCTGCATACAGCCTCAGAGTTGGTGTTGATTCTCAGTGGGTTTAGAACTATGAACAACAACTTTTCTATTAAAAAAAATCATTAGATTCAATGTGAAAGCTGCCATAGATAAAGTATGTTAGCAATTAAACAAAACCGCAGATATCCAGAACACATCTATTTACAATAACAGGTATATTAAAGGGGAGGCCAAGTGCAGCATAATCCAACTGTGACTGTAATTGTTAATTTTCCAAGATGTTTTGCGTTACTTTAAATGTCAAAACTGACACAGCCCCACCGCTAAGATGTGAAGCCACTACCAGCTGGGAACATTTATTTAAGGCTAAGTGTGTCAAAAGCTTCTAGAGGGAGTGGATCCATAGCCAACCATTGCACTCAATTTACACTTTTACCTCAAACACACTTGTGGGTGTCCTAATAAGTGAGGCAGTCTTCCTTTGCAAGTTCAAAAGAGCGTCAATAAAAATAGACCAATAAAAAATGACTTCATAGACACATTAAGAGAAAATGGGAAACGCTGGGTGAACTAAATGATAAGCATCTATTTTTACAGAAACCAAAATGTGTCATTAGCACTCACGTCATCTAAGTTTTTTGTTTTACTATTACTTAGATTGAATCAAGCCATTGTCAGAACTGAAATATGACAACCCCTCCACCCCCCAACCCACTTTTTGGCTAGGACAGAAAAAGTGGTCATGGTATGACAAAGGCAGAAAAACAAACAAACCGCCCAAAATGAGTTGATGCGAGCCTGGAGATTTTGGAAGGTTCCGCTGCGGATCTGTGGCCACATGAGCAGCTAGTGAGCTCATGGTGGGTTAAAAGCCGGATGGTTCTGTGCTGCTCCATGCCGAGCCAATCTGGGCTGAGCTGAGCTGAGCTGGGTTCTGGGCACACGGGTGGTTTGCTGTGTCTGGCTTCCTATGCCTTCTCTTGTGTTTTTAATAGACAGCCTGGTCGGGGCGGTGCTCGACCGCAGCTAGAACACTGTGCTGCCATTTTGGCGCTTGGCCTCAAAAACGCAGTCCCCACAGCTCTGTCTGCAATTTCAAAATAGTTCAGCCCCACCAACTACTTCCCTACCCCCCAGCAGAGAGGGGAACTGGAGAGAAAAAAACACCGTCTGTCAGTCGTTATTCTTCCAGGGCCCCTGTCGGACTGTGAGTGTGGAGGAAGCACCTGTCTCGACCCCTTGATCCTCCATTCTTTGTGCAGGTGGAAAGCAAATATCTTTCTCTCCCACTGATTTCTTTCCATCTCTCCAACTGCTTCTCTTAGAGAGTAGGCTCCCTCTGAAAACTATTGTGTCTGATATCTGTGGTTAATTAAGTCTAGTTAAAGAGCTAGGCATTTAGTACAGTTGGCGAGAGAGGTGAAAAATAATATGAGTATTAACATTTTTGCATTTGATGGTTGAAACCAGACACAGTGGGAGACGGTAAGGGCATAGAATGCAACAAAGGGATGTTGTGGGAACATGGCAAGTTAGTTTCCTGAGACACATGGACAACAAAATTAGTTTTTAAAGAAGTCCCTGGTGCAGCAAAAAGGATTTGAAAAGAGTTTTTGCCCTATAGCCTTTTTGCTTTCCTGGGACATGTTTACTGCCTTGAAACAGGTGAACTGATGTAATTAGCAGTACCATTTGTCTCCCTGGGGCTTAAAAACAAAGCAGCAACAACAACAACAACAAAAACCTACCAAGGGGTCCACATTCAGGATCTTTTTGTCCCTCTTGTTCTTAAAGAGAAGGCCGTTAGGGTCGTCATAAATCACCTCAAAGTTAGGGCTCGAGTTGGACGTGGACACCTGTGTCTTCCAGTTGTAGTAGCTGTAGAAAGAAGGTAACAGTAATTGTTAGAAGACTAACGTGAAGCCAATCTTAAAGCTTTAAGGTGCTTTCAAAAGTCAGCGGTTGCCCTGGCTGTGCTGCCCGGCCATTTGGTTTGTTTTTGCTTTTTTGGGCCCACACAGACATATTGCTTCAGAGAAACATATTTGAAACCCATCTATTTTAATGAAAGGATGCAACCCATAGCATTCAGGCAGGCTGGGAAAGTGTTGCAACATGGTTAGATTTTTTTGTTGTAAAATAAAAATAGTTTAAAATAGGTCAGCTTTAGATATGACGCTATGAGAACCAGGAAAACCAATCTGTATTGCCACTTTGCATTCTGCCTATCCTCTGGCCCTCTGTTGTAATACACCCAGTGTCTTCAATACGCCTTGGGTTTCACTGTTTAAACAGGGCCTCACACGTGCAGTATGGATGTAGGATGAATGAAACAGACAATAACCCTATTTGCAGACATTTGTGGCTGAAACACACAACAAGTCAAAATGCTCAACATTCACTGAATTTCACTTCAATGTCAAAAGCATCAAGAGTTGTTTTAGGTTTGGCTGTGATTGGCTAGTCGCATCACTGCAACATAACATAGAATGAAAAGATAGGACATGGTTCTGCATGGCAATGTAAGTCAGCGTGGCTGAGCTTCGTAAGACAAGCATGTCTTTTGGGATTTCAAATGGGAGTCGATGGTTACACCTGGGGTCTGCAATGTGTTTCAGCTCCAAATGTTTGCACATGGGATAGCAGTGGATACAAATGATTTGAATAATAAAAAAGATACAACATTTGGTAATAATACATATACACTATGTTTTGCATGACTTTGTAAGATTTTATATGTAAGGTAGAAAACACTGATGCTCAGTGGTAGTGGTGTGTGCTACCTGGCCATTTGGCATTCAGCTTTTTTGGAACATTTTCCTTTATAGGCTCACGCAGCAGGAGGCTTGAAAAATAACACGAGCACCATATTGAGGTCATGACTTAGCATGTTTCACGGAGGAAAGAAAACTTCACGGATTACAGAGCATTACACAGCCATTGTTATCATATCAATATTAAACAGCAGGTTATAAAAGAACTTTGCTTTGCAGGAAAGAAAGGAAAGCAACCTGCAGAGTGAAGTGTCTTCTGTAAGAAAGGCAGAAGGTAAAAGTCTGTTTCCAATTTGATTGTGAGGGCGCTGTGTTGGAGTTCGCCAAGCCAGGCATTAAAGTAAAGCTGTGGCTAATAAGCAACTGAAACCAAAGAAAGGGTTGAATTCCAAAATAAATGACCGATTAATTTACAGCATCCGATTGGATCCTGCACCGCTTTTCAATTTTCTGTTATTTTTGATACAGCAGAGCAACAGTGTGCAACTCTGTGACAGAGTCAAAGGGACAAAAAAATTTGGACCTTCAGGTTAAATTAATCAATTTGAGGATGTGATTTATTAACATTTGATATATTACGCAGTTAGGTTGTGTTTATACCTGTCAAATCATTGATCAGCTAAAGATTGCTCAAGCAGTTTGCTGGAGGCAACAGGTTTGGTGAAGAAAAGAAAAACATCCATAGCAGCTTGACATTTCCTAGCCATAAAATTGGCAGATCTTCTCTGTCCTTGTTGATGTGAAATACGAGGCGGGTTGGGAGTTGAAAACATCTCATTAAGGTAGTGTTGAATACTGCATTGTTCCCATGTTAAGTTTGGATTGAGCACAACCTTTCAGCTGAGATCAGCCAGGCATGGGAATGAGAAAACCAAAGACACAAGTCTCAAAATTGGTTTAACTTAAACTTAACTTAAAAAAAGCAAAATCAATATTAAATTAGGCCAGATTGAGCTTTAGTGCCCCATCTGTTTTTAATTAATTTGGGTCATCTTTATGTATCAAACCACTTTTTCTTTGTATTGTTCAAATTGTTAGTTATTTTATTTTGCTGTGTACAATAGCTTGTTTTGAAAATTGTTATACAAAAACATGATATTATTATTCTTACATGTTTGAAACATTTATCCCTACTGATCATTTGAATTTTAGAAAAGTTCTTAAATAAAAGAGGCCCACCGAGGTGTTTTAACATGCAAACCGACAAAAGTCAACACAAGCCTCAATAACACAACTGCTGTAACAGGTCTGAATGTTGTAATACCAAGTGGTAAGTAATAAATAACCCTTGCTTCTTCTGGAGCTGTGCTCTCCAGGCAGTAGTGGCCATTTTCAGTGGTTCCCATCATTAGCTGTTCACATTACTAGTAACACAACTCCACATGTTACACTCTGAGGCACTGAAGGTTGCTTTAGCGGGCCTCGGCTGTTCCCCAGCAGCAGTTTGCGGTCCAAGAACAAAGTTGGACCTCAGGGAGGAGGCTCAGTGTAAATCTGGGAAGAGGTACGTTATGTTGGGGGTTGAGTGGGCTGAAGCTGCAGCAGCAAGTTGTAAATATGGGACCATAGCGTAATGGAGAGGTGCCAGCATGCTGCAGGTTATATTTCACTTGCTGTGATACTTTACTGGAGCCAGTACATGATGAACAGCAGGTATAAAGTATTAATGACCCACACTATGTAAAATACATCTCAAAATGTTTACATTTACATTGTGCGACCTCTGTGATCTTTGAAATGTTTTGGCTGTTTGGCTAGTGTCAAGATGTTTTCTGCGGGATCTGTTTCAGAGGTAATCACTAGTGGCACATAAAACCTGTTTGCAAATACCCATTTGCATTTGAGCCATAAAAATATTTTCAGACTGCAACATATCAAGCATGCTTGCTACAAATTACAAGCAAACATATAGTGCAAGCAATATAAAAACTTACCCATGTGGCCTTTCCAAAACCCACAGACCCCCACCATGCAATTTTGGGAAATGTAAATACATATTTTTGCAGAATGGTCTGTTTTTGAATAGCAATGAAAAGGGCCAGGTATTCCAGCCAATAATGAGAGTGACTGACTTTACTGCTGGTATCCTGGCAACATGGTTTTCCTGGATTGGTCACTTGTCATATTCCCAAAGACAGTTATTCAGAATGAGGGGAAAGGATCGATCTCCATGTCAGCCTCTGAACACTCACACCAAGACTCAATAATATAACTTAGAAGACTTGACTTGGACTTGTCTAAATTGAGACCTTCTTTGAAAGACTTTACTTAAGTCACAATTGACTTTAACTTGATATTAAATTTGGACTTGTCTCAAATAACTTCAGACTTGAATTGAACTTGTCTCAAATGACTTTAATTTGAGACTTGATTTGTGGGTTGTTTTGTACGGATCAGTTTGTTTGACAGCTTTCACACCACCCTGAAAGGACCAAACAAAACTGGCAAATGCACCAGAGTGTTTAAATCGCACTGAACAGGTGTGAAAACACCCTTACAATCTTGAAATCAATTATGTAGTTCAACATTTGCTATATTGCAATAACTAATGATAGTGTGGTAGAGAAACACATAAACCGTGCTAGAAGATTTTATCCATATCGTCCACTTATAGCAGGCTCTACTATATTTTGAAACTACTATAAGATACAATGAATTTCGGAACATGTGACACTGGATGCCATCTAATGTCTCAGATATCTGTCAACCATCTCCTGACAACTTTCGGATTAATCTTCCTCTCCAGGAAACACATGCACTGGACGCCTCTGAACAGTCCACACTGTGTGGGGAAATACACTGATGTATAAAATTATAAGGTATGATAGGAACAGAGCTCTGGCATTTTTTTTTTCCAAGTTGCCAACAGAGCTGGGTAAAACAGGTTCAGAATAGACTGCTGCAATGCCCCAAATTTTGAAACACAAATTGAGGTTTTTCCCTTAAAACTCAAAGGAAAATTATATTGTCTGAGACTTGCTTTCAGACGTATGCATTCTTCTTCTCTTTGTAAATTAGATCTGACAATGTTTCACTGACTATTTATACCGAAATGCTATACAACAATTAACATTTTTTTGGTCGACCACTTTTATTCCATGGTGAACCGCTTACTTTTGCTAGAGAAACGGGACAGATGTGAGATATTTTAACATGAAAAAGACTGACGAAAGTGTGAAAAAAATATTTTTGAAGCAATGCCGAGAATTTCGTTCATATGTTACTTGGATGTGTTTATTGGACCCACCTCCCTCACTGTCCCATATGAACTGTCACCAGGGCAACTAACTGCACGGTCGGTGCACATTTGGTCACAAAGAAAGCTCCAGCAGCTGGATGGCACCACACCCAGACACATGGACCAGTAAAAGTGTGAGAACCTGGATTTGGTGGAAACAATGACGGTGCTCTCAGCGCCGGTTCCTGGTTCCCTATGCATTTACCATGGCTGTCTGACACGTGCACTGTGTCCTTTCACTTTCCATAGTTACCGTGCTTAGCTCTATTGTTATCTCCAGGCGGTCATTTTCCAGGGTAATGTCAACAGTCTCAGTATAGGGCTCAGAGGAGCAGGAGTCTCTGCGCCGGATGATATATATCATAAAAGAGCAAATACCTAGCATGTGTATTCGTTCAGTTTTTTCTGTAGTGGCTGAAGAATACAAGTCCAGTAACTGTTTCTGAAGTTAATGTTTCCAGTGTAAATCACAAAAGGCCTCTTTAGTGTTGAGAGGCAGAGGGTAACTGGTTGAATTTACTGTTCAGCCTTCTGGGGGTGTCATGGGTATGATTCAACGACAAATCACAGATGGGCCATGACCAGTAACAGACCCATATCTAACCACCCACCTACACACACCTTCAACTTATTCTCTCATCATTTCTGGTTTCATTTGGGAATTTATTAATGTTTATTTAGAATATCAAAATACAAGTGAAGTGCGTCTGTCTTTATGGTTGTAAAAACTGGGTACTTCGGTGCTCTTGAGATGATGTTGTTCTTATGCTTATGTTGACCCTTTTGTTATTTAACAAAAAAATTGAAAAAATGGAGGGGAAATCACATTCAAGTAAAAAATAATACAAAAATCAGACTAAAAATAACATTTGCAGTGCAAACACAAGGGTATACCTTTTTTTACTTCGAAGTAAATTAATCGATCAACAGAAAATACATCGGCAACTATTTTTATAATCACTTAATTTTTTCACTGGTTTAATCCTGCAAAAATACCAATCATCCTGTGGTTCCAGCTTCTTAAATGTGAAGATTTGTTGGTTCTTTATTTTAAATGTAATTGTAAACTGAATACTTTTGACTGTTGGTCGGACAAAACAAGACATATGAAGACGTCTCCTTGGCCTCTAGGAACCTATGATAGACATTTTTCATTATTCTTTTGACTTTTCATAGACTAATCAAAAAAATAACCTACAGATTAATCAACAATAAAAACAGTTGGGCTAGTTGCAGCCCTACAAGAGGACCTTGTTTATTGCAAACTGCAGTCGTCAGTGGCAGAAAACATAACGTTGGCAGCACACATTGACATTAAATTGAGGTGAAAATCTGCTTAACCAGATTTTCTACTTTATAAAACGGGGCATTTTTTGGTTAAAATGGGTACAAACCAAAAATGATGAATATTATACATAATGTAGATGTTCACTCCTCTTACCAAAACTGACAGTTTTGCTTGTATTGTGTATTATTATACATTAAGGCCAATGTGGGTTAGAGTTTTCATTTCTATGTTAACAATTGTGCATTACAGCATACACACATATCAATGTAATACCATTTTGCATATTTTAAGGTGTTTGTCATCAGGTCTTCCATGCACACACGTAGGCCAGAGCCATTGCATAATGTGGTGACACAGCTGGGTGTTATCCCGTATTCCATTTGACTGGAGCTCAAGAGGCTAACAGCACTCCGACTGAGGGAGGTTAGGGGTCAACCTCTGTTTGTAAAAAGGGCCTAGAAAAATACAGGCGACCGGCCCAGTACCTCCATTCATATTCAAAGAATGCTCACTAATGACAACTTATCAGTCTGGTATGATAACACCTTAACAAAAAAAAGATTTATGGTCACTGATAAAGAGTTTGTGTCATTTTGGAGTCCTACTTTAAATGTGTGACATCCAGACAACATTTCAGACGTTAAATCTTAATTACATGGACAGACAAACTTGGCAGGAGGTCTCCAATGATCATACTGCTGGTGGAACACTGTTAATCTATCAAACGCAGTGCAAACAGTATCAGCACCGAGAACAAACAGTCCGATTGGATTTAACCCTGGGGATCCGGCCAATGAAGTGAGTGCGCGCCATGTGTGAAGATCAACACACATGAAACTGGAATGTTCCTGATTACCAGCAAATATTTATCGAGCTGGCAAACTGTACTGCGATAGAAGATCCCTTCGCCCCCTCCATTAAAGCTTGGACACAATGATTCAGGCCGAGCCGCCAAATCACCTTCGGAGCTGGAACAGTTTCTCTTTTGTATTAAAAGTTAATAAAATAGGACAGCAGTGCAAATATTTTTACAGCAGAAAACGAAGCCAGACACACACGCATTGCAGAGGCTTAGCGTGGAGGCAATATGGTTTTGGCTTCGCAGGAGGCATGCGCTGTGTTTTCAACCGAGCAGATCCTTCAAGTACAATCTTTCAGTCTGTCGCCAAACGCACGCACAAGGTTAGAGCGAGAGTGCAGGAAAGCTTTATATGATCCAGCATTTGAAAAAGTTGTTTGACATAGAAAGATTCATTGAATAATAAAGTTACGGTATTGCTTACTTCAGATGAAAATCAATGTATTTGTATTATGTAGTTTTTTTCAAAGTGAGACTTATACCTTTACGCAAAACACACTGTAACAATTTCAAGAGGAAAAGAATCAATTAGGACTACCATATATGTTAGATGTTGCCCAGCCTCTTTAAAGGCTTTACTAAACACAGGGACTGAAGAGGGAGAGAGATAGAGAGAGGAAGAGGGGGAACAGCCAGAGTGCATAAACAGATGGTCACTTTGCCGGGGAACATTAAATAGACATCAGAGATGCTGTAGGCACATCTGGAGTGGCAGGAAGCTGGGTGCACGGAGCTTCAGATCTGTGGGATAATTAGATGAGGGTCAGGACTTTACTGTGTGTATATTTATGTGTGTGTGTGTGTGTGTGTGTGTGTGTGTCTGCGTTGGAAGCTCACAGTATAAAAGTAATGGAGACATTACTTTTGTAATGAAGATTTAGCCTTTAAAACGTGTGACATTGTATATTTTAAACAGGTTTTTTTAACCCTGTGTGCAGTATCAGTGTCAGATTTTGGTTAAATTGTCTTAAAGGTTTCACCCAGAGTTTGCCCTGAAGTTACAGGAACTAAAACAGACCAGTTTCACATGTGTATATGAAAGTTGTTGTCTCTCAGAATTACTTACATAGTCTAATAAAGCTACAATCAGTCATATGTTAATGACTTCATTTTTGCTAATTTGTATCAATTATCATCGCTTAATATTAGTATTTATAAATATTTGTGAAGAAAAGTGCAGCTTTATTAGTATTTTTACCAATATTGCTTTTATTGTTATGTGGTTTTGTGTTACTAACGACTTCTTAGATGTAAACTTTCTACAGATGCAACAGGGAAAATACTGTGCTTGATTTACTTTAACCAGGTTTCCCAGGAGGTCAGAGGCTTACAACATATGCCTTTACAAATGATGTTTATATGACCCACCCACCCAGTGTGCCGGCTAAAACAAATCAAGACCAGCTTTCAACTGATTTTCGCTCCTTGCTACTCCTATAGAGTCAATGCAAACGCAAAGATCCTGGAGGTGACTGAGAATGTACTGTAAAAGTAAAAAAATGAAATATGTATTTCAAAATGTATGAGTGAGTGCAACTGTGTCAGACTACTATGAGCCAAGTTTTCTACCATTGATGACAAAAGTCAAAATTAACAGTCTCAAGAAAGCAACCTGTAGTTTAGTTCCTATTTTTGCAACTGATGTAAAATCGAACTGAACATTGAGGTAGGAAATAATGTAGGAAAGACTTCAAATGTGTTTCTAAAGTTGAAAGATCTTCTGAACATAATCCTGTGCTGTTACAACATTTGTAACTTAAAAAAAGGAACGAATTGAAAGGTTAATTTCAAAGGAGAAAAGGGCTGTCACACCCATTACACAAAGTTGGAAAGTAGTGATTTCTTTTCCACATTATATTGCTGGATCAGAGATATTTTCTTCAAACACCTCCAACCAATTCATTTTTCTTCTTGTCTTTTAAATTCATACTTTGCTCCAGGGAGATACTCTACTACTGCCCTTTTTTTCCCTCTAGACATTGCAGACTGCGTACGTGAACCTATCCACCCTTCCTTGCTGGAGGTGGGAGGTGGAGGCCAGAGCTGGCGCTGGTGTCGTTGCTCTGTGTTCTTTGTGGCTGTGGAGGAGGAGGAGGGACAGGATTCAGAGTCCTGCGGTGGGAGGTTTAGTGCACTGAGTGGGCAGCAGCTCCAGCATCTGCTCCCTCTTAGCGGCAACCACACTGGGTGTTATTGTTCCCGACAGAGATGAAGAAAAAAAGGGTGGTGGTGGTGGTAGGGGTGGAGGATGACATAGTAGGGGAGAGGTAGCAAAGCATGGAACACGAGATTAGAAAAGTTGAAACTAACGACAGAGAGATGTGTAAATCTGATGAAGCAGAGTTTTAGTGGGTGAAAACAGAGACAAAGAGAGGGAGTGTGAAGTCAGATGTCAGATGGAGGGAGGGCAGGGAGACCCGTGTAGGGGGGAAGCCTCATAAAAGCATCATTAGGGAGTAGGCCGTACCTCCAGGCATGCTCGCCCAATGACTCACACCTACAGCTTGTTAGGGCTTCCACTCACCAGAGGAGGCTGAGTTCAAGGTCACGAGCAGGGTTGTGTGTCGGAACACATGGTGAGAAATGGATAAATAAAACAACAAAGCTTCGCATGTCTGACACTTTGGTTTCAAAGAAAGGGAAAACCACTTCCAAAAATAAAACAGACTGTCATGCTTGTTGACTTTTAACTGCTGCAGCAGGCATGGATATTCTAATAGTGACATGCATATTGTGCTTATAAAACTTCACCTCAAAAGGTGTGCGATTATAAGTGAAATATGGCTGTTTTTAAGGCATCTTGTGACAATGCAAATACTGTAGTTGAATGACAGGACTTTATATGTGTATCATAATTTAAGAACATTAATAATGTAGGAATGCTTGGGTGGAACTTTAATGCTTGGTTCTGTGATGTTAAAAATTTTGACTAACTAGTATAATTAGCGACATTCGTAAGGTGTGTTCAGACAGAACGCAAAGGGAATTTTAAATGCAGTGCGATTGCATATATTGTCAAAGCAAATCTGTTAGCGGATGCAAACAGTCAGGAATTCACATGGTGTGGCACGAATTAAGGTGAATATGCATTTGTGCAAGTTGAAAATGTTTCAACTTGAGCAAAAAAAAATTCCGACATGGAGCCGCCACCCTGTGGGCCCACCACCTGCAGGGATAGGCATCGGGGTCGGGTGCAATGTAAGCCGGGCGGCAGGCAAGGGCAGAGACCTGGGCGTGCTGACCTTCGGTGTCACAGACTGGTTTTAGGGACGTGGAACGTCAGCTCTCTGGCGGGGAAAGAGCCGGAGCTGGTGCAGGAGATGGAGCAGTACCAGCTAGATATAGTTGGGCTCACCTCTACGCATAGCTCAGGATCTGGAACCAAACTCCTGGAGAGGGGCTGGACTCTCTTCTTTTCCGGAGTTGCCCAGGATGAAAGGCGCCGGGCGGGTGTGGGGATACTCACGAGTCCCCGGCTGAGCGCCGCTGTGTTGGAGTTTTCCCCGGGGAACGAGAGGGTCGATGCTGAAAGTTGCTGAGAGGAAGGCCCTGACTGTTGTTTGTGCTTATGCACCAAACAGCAGTTCAGAGTACCCGGCCTTCTTGGAGTTCCTGGGTGGCGTCCTGGAAGGGATACCACCTGGAGACTCCATAGTTCTGCTGGGAGACTTCAACGCCCATGTGGGCAATGATGGTGAAACCTGGAGGGGGGTGATTGGGAGGAATGGCCTCCCCGATCTGAACCCGAGTGGTGCTTTGTTGTTGGACTTCTGTGCTAGCCATGGACTGGCCATAACAAACACCATGTTTGAGCATAGGGTGGTTCATAAGTGTACTTGGTACCAGAACACCTTAGGCCGCAGGTCGATGATCGACTTTGTGGTCGTATCATCAGATCTGCGGCCGTATGTCTTGGACACTCGGGTGAAGAGAGGGGCAGAGCTGTCAACTGATCACCACTTGGTGGTGAGTTGGATAAGATGTCAGGGACGGCTGCCGGACAGACCTGGCAAATCTAAACATGTAGTGAGGGTGAACTGGGAACGTCTGGCGGAGGGCCCTGTCTGCGAGATCTTCAACTCCCACCTCCGGAAGAACTTCTCATGCACCCCGGGGGAGGTTGGGGACATGGAAACAGAGTGGGCCATGTTCAAAGCCTCCATTGCTGAGGCGGCCGCTAGGAGCTGTGGTCAGAAGGTCGTCGGTGCCTGTCGAGGCGGCAACCTTAGAACCCACTGGTGGACACCGGCGGTGAAGGAAGCCGTAAGCTGAAGAAGGAGGCTTTTCGGGCTTGGCTAGCCCAGAGGTCTCCTGAAGCAGCGGACAGGTACCAGGAGGCCAGAAGGATGGCGGCCTCGGTGGTCACCAAAGCAAAAACCCGGGTGTGGGAGGAGTTTGGGGAGGCTATGGAGAAGGACTTTCGGTTGGCCTCAAGGAAGTTCTGGCAAACCGTTAGACGACTCAGGAAGGGAAAGCGGGGCTTGGCCCAGGCCGTGTTCGGCAGGGGAGGAGAGCTGCTAACCCGGACTGGGGATGTTGTCGAGCGGTGGAAAGAGCACTTTGAGGATCTCCTCAACCCGACCAACATGTCCTCAGTGGAGGAGGCAGAGTTTGAAGACTCGGGGGAAGACTCACCCATATCCCTGGCAGAAGTCTCCAAGGTAGTCAAAGAGCTTCTTGGTGGCAAGGCGCCAGGGGTGGATGAGATTCGCCCTGAAATGCTGAAGGCTCTGGACATTGTTGGGCTGTCTTGGCTGACACGCCTCTTCAGTGTCGCATGGAGGTTGGGGACAGTGCCTGTGGAGTGGCAGACCGGGGTGGTGGTTCCCGTCTTCAAAAAGGGGGACCGGAGGGTGTGCTCCAATTACCGTGGTATCACACTGCTCAGCCTCCCCGGGAAAGTTTATTCCAGGGTGCTGGAAAGGAGACTACGACCGATTGTCAAACCTCGGATCCAGGAGGAGCAATGTGGATTCCGTCCTGGCCGTGGCACAGTGGACCAGCTCTTTACTCTTGCAGGGCTGCTGGGGGGTTCATGGGAGTTTGCCCATCCAGTCTACATGTGTTTTGTCGACTTGGAGAAGGCTTTCGACCGTGTCCCCCGGGGGGTCCTGTGGGGGGTACTGCGGGAGTATGGGGTACCGGGGTCGCTGCTACAAGCCATCCGGTCCCTATATAACCGAAGTGAGTGCTGTGTCCGCATTCTCGGCACAAAGTCAAACACGTTCCAAGTGGGTGTTGGACTCCGCCAGGGCTGCCCCTTGTCACCAATTCTGTTTGTGATATTCATGGACAGGATTTCAAGGCGCAGCCGGGGGGAGGAGAGTGTCCGGTTTGGTGGTCTCAGAATAGCATCTCTGCTTCAGCATGCACTGGGGCGGTTTGCAGCCGAGTGTGAAGCGGCTGGGATGAGAGTCAGCACCTCCAAGTCCGAGGCCATGGTTCTCAGCCGGAAAACGGTGGACTGCCCCCTTTGGGTTGGAGGTGAGTTACTGCCCCAGACGGGGGAGTTCAAGTATCTCGGGGTCTTGTTCACGAGTGATGGTAAGATGGAGCGTGAGATGGACAGGCGGATCGGTGCAGCATCAGCAGTAATGCGGGCGTTGTACCGGACCGTGGTGGTGAAGAGGGAGCTGAGCCGGAAGGCAAAGCTGTCGATTTACCAGTCGATCTACGTTCCAACCCTCACCTATGGTCATGAGCTTTGGGTAGTGACCGAAAGAATGAGATCGCGGATACAAGCGGCCGAAATGAGTTTCCTCCATAGGGTGGCTGGGCTCACCCTTAGAAATAGGGAAAGGAGCTCGGACATCCGGAGGGAGCTCGGAGTAGAGCCGCTGCTCCTTCGCATCGAAAGGAGCCAGTTGAGGTGGTTCGGGCATCTGATTAGGATGCCTCCTGGACGCCTCCCTTTGGAGGTGTTCCGGGCACGTCCAACTGGTAGGAGGCCCCGGGGCAGACCCAGAACACGCTGGAGGGATTATATATCTCATCTCGCCTGGGAACGCCTTGGGGTCCCCCAGGAGGAGCTGGAAAGCGTTGCTGAGGAGAGGGACGTCTGGACAACCCTGCTTAACCTGCTGCCACCGCGACCCGGCCCCAGATAAGCGGAAGAAAATGGATGGATGGATGGATGCATTTGTGCAAGTTGAAAATGTTTCAACTTGAGCAAAAAAAAATATTCATGAATGTTAGGATTCATCAGGAAAAGAGAGACTGGAGGGAAATAACAGAAAGAGCTGGAAATTCTGGCGAGTCAGATCAGTCAGAGTCAGAGCTAAACACAAACACACCCCAAACACACTGGTTGGTGCGTATGTATGTTGCTAACAAGCTAAAGCTAATGTCTGTACGCGAATACGCAAAAACACTACAGCAGCATTTCCCACCAATATAGCGAGGCAAAAATGAACAAAAAGAACCTTAAAGGATAAGTGCGGAAGTTTATTCTTGACCTTGGAAACAGTTTCACACACACACCTAAAAAAAAAAAAAAAAAAAAAAAAACTTTACTCAACGTCCACTTTCTCGCTTTTTCCTGAGCTTTCAACTGCATCTCACAGTTTTCATCAGTGGCTGGAGTTTGCACAGTTTTCATTGAGAATGACAAACTCATCCGCTGATAAAGACCGTGAGGTGCGTTTGACAAGCACTGAAAAAAGCTAGTAAGTGGACATTGAGTTAAGTTAAGGAAAATTCAGTTTTTGTTTGTTTTACAACCTCAGTCTTACTTTTCTAGTTTTGGCCATTGTTCCAACAACTGTAAGCCATTCAGACAGTCTATAGATAGATAGATAGATAGATAGATACATTTGTTATCTAAACCACCTATTTGGAAGGGAAAATAAAGCTGAAGATAGAAATGACTGCGCAGACTCTCCATTGAAATACCTGTATGGTTTTCAGAGCTTCTAGTGAGCTACTGTACTTCTTGGTTCAGCTTTGACCTACCTGTACGTACTGTAGTTGTACTTGCAAGTAGTTTCACATTGCCATGAAAATCAGGTATGCTCTGTACTGCTTTTCACTTCCAAATACTTTGACAATATGGTCAAACTGGGGATTTGTTTACAACCTCTGTGATCGTAATGTTCGCCCCAATGGCCTCTGTTGTAGTGTGACTCGTGATTTGGCCCTGATTTAAGCTGGAGAGGAAAAGCTCAAGCCAACAGGAATGATCTGAGTCAAAACTAAGAAAATAAGATCCAGATCATGGAAAAAAATCTGTCCACATTAGGACATTAGAGACCATGTTCTGCCCAGTGTCAGTGAGGTTATACAGAGTGCATGTCATTTGGCTGAACTCTGAAAATAACCATGTAATACACACTCTCATTCCCCCACTTGTATTTGTCCTCAAGAGATTTCTCGCACGTATCTGAAATGTTGGTAATATGTTACTATGCACGAGCATGTGGAATGTGGGAATGGTTTTGGCTCTGGTAATTTGCTGACAGCTCTCTATGTACACAACTATCCTGATAGACACCGAATTATAAAGATGTTACCTGCCCCACTGAGGGATACAAACTAGACTTTAGCTTGCACCTGTTAGGTCAGCAGTTCACTTGCGGCTTGGCCTGGACTTGTGCGACTGGCACTGGTGCATGTAGATGTTCAACATACAGTACAAGATGTGTCTTGGTTAAACATGCCAGATTTAAAACACCTGAAAACTTGATTTTCAAATTTAAAGCAGCTATGTGTTGAACTTTCATGGGATTAGAGCGTTTCTCTAATTATTCCAACAGTTAAAGTGTCTTTTTAGATACTACAACAGTCAAGAATTTTCCAATTCTAAACATAGTGGCTTTAAGCTGCTCTAATGAATAATTTTTATATTATCAATGGACTTGTAATGTGAAAGGTGTCACCCAACTCTGCAGTTTCTGTCAACTCTGTGGAACGTTTTAGCATCTTTCAGCTCATTGTGTTGGTTTTACTGCCCACAACTTTACTGTTTTGGTTCACAATCACAGCTTCTCAGCCTCATTTCCAGCAGTAGAAGGCAACTGTTCTGATAAACCCCCACCGTACCCTACCTGCCCAGTACTAAACGGAAGACAAAGTCAGCTCTTGAACATAGTGGAGCATTTAGTGACTACAGAGTCAGATATTTCCCTCAGCATATTTCCCTCAATATTAGGTACAAATTGCTTCATCAGAACAGAATTGATTTACACTGGCGTCCTTCAGGCAAACCACCCAGCAAACTGTCATTCTAACTCTGCATGGAAGCACATAGAAACACCTGACTAGTACTAGAACTGCTACAACTAACAATTACATCACAACAATTGATTAATTTGAATTTCCTAGAACGAGAGGTGCTTTTGTTCAACCAACAATCAAAAACCCAAATATATTACATTTAAAATGATATAAAACAAAAGAATCCCACTTCAAATCAGCACGAAGCGCACAAACAAAAACACAAATTCTGAAACCTCCAATGTGAAATAACTAGCATGGCACATAATAGCTTGCTCGTATAGGACCGTTAGAAGCTGATTAAATAAATATGTTTTCAGGGCCTCTAACTGTAAATCAATCAGTTAGCTGATCTATTTATCTATCAATGTATCTAATATTGAGGCCTCCCCATGGCCATAAAATCTATTACATTTATCTGTGATGACAAATTTACCGCACTTCAAAAGAAGATCACAATCTCATGGTTTAAACCCGCTTTAATCCTGACTCTAATCATGTCTGTCTTGTCCAGACAGGTTCAGCACTTTGGCAGCTCTACTCAGCTTTACTTCAGAAGTTTATTATTTATTTATTCCACATCTATGCTGAGGCCACAAGGGCTGGTGCTGTACATACTAACTATACTGGCCCTTTGCACAGCTCCTTCCAAGCCTATATTGGTCTCTCATGTCAACCTGAGTCTTTAATCCTGGATAATAAGATTTCCTTACCCTTCAAATCTTGTCAAATCCCACTCAAGTCAAGGCCTCCCCAACCAACGTGGACATGTTACAATGGAAGGAGACTTACCATAAATCCGAGCGTCCTGGCATGAGTCTCTTCTTTCCGCTGAAATATGGTTCAAAATCTTGGGTCTTGAGTCTGTGGGCGTAGTCTATATAGCCAGATACTTCCTGTCCAAGAGTATTATGATCCCTTATGAAAATGACCGACTGTAAAAAGAGAGAAAAAGAAGGAAACCCTCTGTGTAAATAATCATGAGCATCAAGCCTCTCCTGAGTAAAAGCCAGGAAGGCCACTTGTTAAAAGTGGACAGATAGAGGGGATCTGTTACAAATCCTCCCACTTTGAAATACAAAGGCTTATGTTATACTTTGAATCGGGTCCAAATCCAAAACGACTCCAACTAATGTTGTCCTGCGATGGCCCAAGCTCACATAGGTGGGCTGTCTACAGAATATCCTGCTCAGATAAGTGCGTGGGACTCGAGCTGAATCCTTCGACTTACAGTAACTAGAGTCTCAGTTCCGTTCCAACACACCTACAGTCCGGGCAAGAATGTAGCTTGAAATGACTTGAAATGTGGAGTCCTGAGTTAAAACTTAATACTGTAAGTTGTGTGATAGTTAAGGGGGAAAAGTCAAGTAAAGACAAAAAGGGGGCCTTTCCAGCCTTCCATATTCAAAGGATTTAGAGTAGAGTTACAGATGCATCTAATTTTAGGGCATCCCTATGACAGTTTTAATCTAAATGTAACCAGAACGTCTAGATTCAAATTCCCTAAACTCTGGTACTATAGCTGTGTTCAACAGTTTATTGTAAAGCTCACTCCATTACACAGCTGTAACAAAGGCAGACTCATTTCCCTTTTAATAGTACAACCACAGGAAAATGGCAAACCAGTGCCTTGATGTTTAGGTCTTTGGATAAGATTTGAAATGGACCCATACCCAAACCCCACATGCATAGATTCATGTATGGTTTTTTTTTTGTAAAAGAAACCTATTCCAAAGGGACCAGTAGACAGTCAGCCTAGTGTGAAGAAGACCTGAGGATAATTAGACCCAATACAAAATGTGGTCAACCTGAAGAGACCCAAACAGAGAGAGAACACCATCACTGGCAGCATGATGCTCCACTAATTAACGAGCAGTCGCGTCCGTAAAGAGCAGCAATACATCTAATTTTTCCTACATTATCCAAAATGTTTTTGCTGCAATCGCGATGATCCATATGATCAGACCTGATAGCGAGTCTTCTTGGGTATTAGACTACTGACACTCAGACCCGAGACTCACAATAATTTTTGATGAATGCTGCAAAAATTATTGGCAAAAAGGCTCAGAATACAAATGCAACAAATATTCACTTTTTACAAAGATTGTTGAAAAAGAACTACTGGGACACCCTGTCGCTTAGGGGTTAAGATGCCGGCCATGAACAATGCCCCGTGTTTGAAAAAGACCAGAGATCTTTGTTGCATCTCTCTCTTCCTTATCTCCTGTTCTCTCTCTCTTTTCACTGTCTAATAAAGGCATGAAATTTTTTTTTTTTTTTAAAGAAAAAAGACAAAGAACTACTGGATGTGAGGGCGACATGTTGGCTCTCTATAGTCCAAACACTGATTTCTGATTAGAACTCAATGAGTAAGAACAAAAAAGGCTCGGAATCTCCAACGCAAACAAAACACATAAATCTGAAGGCAGTTTCCCGGCTGCTCATCAGAGACCAGGTCTTTGAAGTGAGCTCAAACCAGACATAACCTGGAAAAGAAAGGATGACAAACGGTTTTGTCACCGGATTCAGACAAAGCAAATAAAAGGCATGTGGTCCAAATCCCCTCAGGTGACAGCAGAACATGAAATGATCTTTTCATGTCGATTTGATGGCTTAGATAACACATGATGACAATGGATGGGAAGAACTCCAAACAGAGGACACACTCAGGTGTGAAGAGGTTGTTTTGTCTGCCAAAGATGAAAAAACGCTTTTCTTTCTTTCTTTTCTGCCTCGTCTTGAGAAAAGGAGGACTTTTTTTGTGTCTGACTGTGTCTTGTTTACTCTGAGCATGAATGAGTCCCACTTGTCGGCCTACAGTAACACAGTCAGTCATCCAAGCGGAATACCTCAGCTAGTGATATCACATTTGTATAACTGTCAGGACATGGGCCATCTGTGGATCCCTTTACTAAAAAGGCGTGAGATAACTAGCGCTCCAGAGCTGAGAAGAAAAGAGGGCTCTTTTCTCTCTGTCTCTCAAACGTTTAAAACAGATGCTATCAGGTTCACAGCTGGCTGGAGGCCTGGGCCAGATACCCTATCTACTGGCTTCTGTCCTCCTGCAGCCAGCCTTGAAAAGACATCATCAGCTGGCCTGGCTGAGGTAAAGAAGGCGAGTAACATTTGGGTAGTGGCGATAAAATATCAGTTGAATTCGTCTATGGAGGATGCATAAATCAATGAAGTCAAGTATCTTTTCCTTCCGTGAGCCAATTATATGAAGATCTAACTATGGCTTCAGTGGATTTATATAGAACAGGCCCCTGATTGGCTGCTTGTTATGCTTCTGTACGCAAAATGCAGCATCTAAACTTCTAGGTTCTCTGCTGCCAACCTGATTATCCGTGCACACATCTGCTGAAAATTAAGATTATACTTGCAGCAATATGTAGCTGCTGTGAATCACGAAAATACAAGTGAGAACACTTATAAAAATCAGCTCATATTTCTGTATTAAATGTTTAAGGTTCATTATAGTTTTTATCATTTAAAGAAGTCAGGGTATTTAGCATATTATTTAGAATATTCAAAATTAGGTCAAAATAAATAATACCAAAATCTGTGTGAAAGTCAGATTATAAAAATAATCTGCAGTGTATATAACATGTTAAGGGTAATTTTTATATACTAAAACTTAACTCTTGTTTTCATAGCTGTGGCCATCATTTCTATCAGTTATGATAACACTTAACTCACAAAAGTAATGACTGATAAAGATAAAGAGTTGGTCCAGACCTGCTCTATATGAAAAGTGCCCTGAGATAACTTCTGTTGTGATTTGGCGCTATATAAATAAAATTGAACTGAATTGAACTGAGACCACACAGCAACATCGCTAAAATGTCTGATGGAGAAAAAGTTGTGATTCTCATCAGTAAATTGTCTGAAAATTCAATTGCAAAACGTTTTATATTTAATATAACATGCAAAAATAATAAAAACCCATTGTTGCCATAAAGCAGTCCTGCTCAATGATTTGCGACATTGTACACAATGATCTATTTTACTCAGAGATATTAAAGGCATAGCTACTACAGTATAAATGGTAAGGCAAAATCTCTGATGGTGGACACATTTATATCATGTCACGGTATCTATCGTTACAACATTACATTAAGCATTAAACTGGAATTATGCGTTAACCATGACGTTTTCTCTCTGTTTGTCAGGAAACAACACAGGTGCATAAAATCAGGGTGAAAAATATTTTTTAAAACTCTGATGCTTTCTCATCTGGTTCTTTAAAAAAAAACGTATTTTTCAGTGAAAATGATAAGCATTATTCATGTGCAACACACATAGAATAGCTCCGGAGACTGCTTAAGTGAAAATACATGATTACGTTTTGTTTTAATAACTCGGCTTTGATGGGTAAGCCAAAGTTCATTTCACTCTCAGGGAGCTGGGGGATATAACCATCGAGTCAGACTCGCTTATTTGCTGCAAACAACCAACATGACTTTCAGCTTCAATGTTGGAGGGAGCCGGGGGACCTCCACCTTACAGCATGGAAAACAAGCAGAGGCCTTGCGTCACCTGCCAGCAATTACCAAGAACAGGTGCTGTGACCTCACAGGGCAGCGAGCGAGAGGCCCCGCTTTATGGCAAACATCAGTCTGGTTAGTGCCTGAGAAGCTGAGCGCTACACAGGTCCCAGGTAGAGATTCTGGCTCTTTGTGAAACTCAATATTCTGTTTGCTCCTCTTTGAAACTCTTTTTTTTTTTATGTCTTCACAGTTGAAATTTCAGCTGGCTGGAAGAACAACACCAGTGACCTTAAGATGAAAGTTAAAAAAACCGGTAAAAAGCAGCAGACCAGGAGTTTTCCTTTAAATCCAGGATCCGTGCAGTTAATAAACACAACAAAGCATCTCAAATCCTCGTGGGTACCCCGCACTCAAAAAATCCACTATGAACATGTTTATGTGCCCTGAAACAAACAGTGAAACTTGAACAGTGTTGACAATCGTAATTATTGTGGTCTGCGAAAACCGTGGAGGGATCCCCAGCCTCTTGACAATAAGTAAAACCTACACAGATGTGAATTACTCCACAGACCTTTGGCTAATCTTTCAAAGCCCCACGGCTGAAAGAGAGGGATTTACAAATTCAAGTCAAACAGAAGCTGACAGCAGGCTGACACGTACTGTGCCCCTCCTTTGTGCTTTGACAATGTCCTACAGGTGGGGACACAATGGCTGGACCACCTGACATCCTGTGGCGTGAGGAGTGTATGTCTGAATGCGTGTGTGACTGTAGGTGTTTGTTTGTGTGGTGTGTATGACACAGAAAGAGCACGAAACGGCTAAAGAAAGCCACCAGGGCTGGGTATTGAACTTCAATACAGTTTTGGCAACAAGTGAAATGTGTCCTTAGCACCAAGTCAAATGTCAAGTATCAAAAGCTGGGATCAAATGTCTGGTCAGATTTGTAATCTTGTTTACTTATTCTTTTAAAGTTCTTGTACAGCTCCTCGAGGTTAGACAATACTTAATATTAGAGAACTCTGGTGTCTTTTAGAAACGTTATTTAGACAAACATATTTGCAGTACATTTCAAAGTAAGATAAGTAAGAGACTGAAAAAAGTATGGTTTTGGTATCTGTACCAAAACTCAGGTATCTAGTGTCAAAGGATACACAACTACCCACTACCCACAATTTCAAAGTTGGCTAAAAGATGGGCTGTAACTAATGATTATTTTCAGTATTGCAAATCGTTGCCTTTAATCTTTTAGTGCTATAAAAAGGCTAACACCCACTTCTTGTTAATATGGTATAAATGATGTGATGTTGTCCATAACATACAGTAGCATTATGTGTCCTGTACTGTATTTTTAGTGTCATAGTGTCATTTTCTGTAGGGCTCCAACTAATCTTTTTTTATCCAGAGCCAAAAGTGACATGTTTAACTTTAAATTCACTGTGACATGATGATATAATCCTCACATTAGAAAAGCTGGAACCAGCAAATGTTTGGCATTTTTTACATTGCTGTTTGACTTTCTGTCAATTGGCTAATCAATTAATTGATGAGTTGTTTCAGTATTTTATTAAGTGTATGTCCTTATTGTTACCTGCAAAGGGACTGCAGATAAAAATTATCTTAAAGCGACTTCCGGTAAAACACATCAAATTGCAACATTTATAGATTTAAATCACACAAAGCAGGTTTGACTCTAGCAGGATTGTCACCAGGTCAGTGAGACTAACCTGTGTACAACACTGACTGCTTTTAGTTTAACAACCCTACACCACACACACACACACACACACACACACTGACAGCACCAACCTGTCTGCCGGCCCCCATGGCCCCCTCCTCCCACCGTTCTCCAGCCCACCTCTGCCCACCCCCCCAGTCCCTGGGAACAATCCTGCAGTGTCAGGGAGCTGTGCAGGTGTCTTGCGGTGTCAGCTGCCATACTGTTTATTATTGGTGGGCTGCGCTTTAGGAGGAATCCCGGGCCATCACTAACAACTGTGTAAATTTGTTGGGGTAAGGAAAACATGGCCTCTACTACAGGAATGTTTTTAGGTGTGAGCCCTTTTTCTGGCGGGCTTTATCCTTGTCCCCTTTCTGGATATCCTTTGAGTGTGTGTGTGTGTGTGTGTGTGTGTGTGTGTTTATTCAGATCCTCATTAGCTACTGTAACAACAAGGGTAGCTACTCTTCCTGGGGGCCACATTACACGCACCATGAGACTCAACAATCTGTGATGACAAATGCTGTGATGAAACAACACAATAATCCAAAACCTGTCCAGTACAATAGATAGCTCTACATAATTATATCACCTCTTAGAGATATGAAGTAATCAATAAAGCAACATACATCCTCTGATATAGATAGCTCTCTCCAACAATATGACATCTTTAGGAGCAAAACCAGGACTGCATCTAACTACTCAATTTCTAGCACAAATAAATAAATACAATCTTAATGATCCCCTCCAGACATGTATTAAAACATATATACAAATAGTCTGCTTGGAACAATAATGTGTGTCTGATATGTTATTTCCACACAAAAAAAACGTATAATTTCCACATTAAAATCCTTAAAAAAGCATCTACTCCTTCTAACTCATTAAAAATTCCAGAATCTATGAATATGCAAATTTTGTTCATTTCTAAAGTTTTTCTGCCGGACACAAGATGTCTCCTACTTCACTGTGAAGTCCATTCTCAGTGTGTGTGCACTGGAGGCTTCAAGTTTCTACTTCACGCTTGTATAAGTTGAATATTGAACCAGGATTGGTTTTCAAACTATTTGTGATGTCACAAATCATATTCGTAGCCCCACCCATTAAAATCAGATTTTTAAATGAGCACATAGAAACTTTCCACTTTCAGCAGATTAACGTGAAAACATCCTTCTAGTGTCAAACTCTGCACAGACATCATTCTGTACAGTGAAGCTCAAACATTCAACTGTAGGAACAAGAAGAAAAACATATATACACTTTCTTTTTTAGAGGCGGGGGACTTTAACATTTTATTAAAGCATGTTTTACTGCTTTCCCGGTCAAAAATCCTGGTAACGAACTCCTTGCCATCATTGCTCAATGATTTACTGTTCTCTGTATTAAACCAGGTCTACATGGGGGCAATAAAAATGTCATGTAAAATAAGGATGTCAGGTTTCTATAAAGTATCTCTGGAGATTTAGTTATGATGATAAGTTATTATATTTAAAAAGATGGCTGTTCAATGATGAAAAAATACGACAATTTAACATTTCTTCCCTCTAACTGTATCGCAACTGCAAGATTGTACTTATCATAGCTTCAGAACATCTATAAAATGATTGCGCCATCAAGTCACCAACAAGAGTGGAACTGGGACTCAGAGTAACTTTCTCAAAGACACTAAATGGAAACTACCCTTCAGTCAGGCCAGAATGTGGACTAATGCCCTACAATATCTGCAGCATTTCATCTTGATTGGCAAGTTCATGGATCAGTTCAACATAAAGGGAAGGAGACCAACAAACAGTTACACATAACTCCCTCTAAAACAACAAATTTACATTTTAAACGTCGTGTACATGTACAGATACATGACGATTAGTGTCCTTTAGAGGTGTTGGTGTGTGTAATCTTTCACAAAACCAGGCCAGTTGTTTTAGGCTAAGCTAGGTTAACCGCATCCTCTCTCAAGAGCGGTATATCGCGCAGACACAACAGGTATCGATCATCTTATCTCACTCTTGGAAAGAGAAGGAATAAGAGTGTTTCCCAAAATACTGAACTATTCTCTTAAATATGGTGAGACTGGATATATGGCTAATCTCATGGTCAAACAGTCCATCTGTTAATCTCTTCAAATTTTCCCAATTTTCTGCAAATCAGGACTGCTTTGTGGCCACACTGGATTTCCAGCATTTTTGCATCACTTTGATAAAGTACCTTGATTTGTCAGGTAAGTAAATTATTTGGATTAGCCAAAAACAGCCATTCCCACCTGGTTATTTTCTCCATAAACAGTATTTAAATTTAAATTTCATAAAATCTACCAAAATATTTTAGAAATATTACCCACTTGCACCTTTGTAGACAAAAAAACAGTATAGTAACTACAGCCTGACTGGATATTGGATTTTGGAGGCAATTATCGATATATAAGAGTTTTAAACAATTCAATAATGATACATCAACCAATATTGTTTAACATAAAAACTGAGATTTAAACTTGTCAGTGGCCTCTGGTGGACGAACTATGTAATGGAGACATTTTTTTCTAAATTACCTAAAACTTATCTTTGGTGAATCTATACGTCTCGGCCAATATATCGGTCTATCTCTAGTAGCACTAATTACAACCAGCACTTCCAAAAAGCATGTTCAACACTACTGATCAGTGCACAAATGTTAAAAAGGCCCACAGTGCAGTATTTCTGAGAAACAGCAGCTTAATTCAGTTCATATCAGAGCTTTTTAAGTAAACGGCTGCACGGATACCACACACAAACACACCTATTGTATGCACTCGCTCTTTGTAAAATGTGTTGGAGTGTGCCTTTTAGATATGAGAGCATGGTTGTGAGTTGTTTGTACAGTGCTGTGAGTCACCATAATCTGTTTGAGCACCCTTTAACATACCCTCTCATCACAACCCTCCACATGGGCCGCTGATAGACTGCAGCCACCCTCCCCAGACTTCCCTACACTCTCTCCTGGCGAATGCTGCTGCTTTTCCATCCACTAAAAAACAGTCTAAATCCAAGTTTAGTTTTAAAACAAGTCTATATCTACGAAAATAAATAAAGACTAGGGCTTTTGATTGTTTCCATCCTGGAAAGAGATGAACACATTTCAGCTTTACCCCACAGATTCAGTGGTCACTACGACTTCAAATATTTGAGTGTTTACAATGCAAAAACAGTATTTTAAACCTTGTCATTTCTGTCCCCATCTAGAAATCCACCATGCCATCATGTTACTGAGAGACCTCCCCATCGTGTCGGAGAAAGGATTTCTAAAGCTTTTGGTTGTAATTGTCATAACAGGCCTTATTGTCTGTGCATGCAATAAGGATGGAAATAATCAAAAGACATTTCTTTTCCTTTCGTTTATAATTACAGGGTGTGTCACTAGACAGATGTCTTGGCACCAGATACAAAAATGCACAAGTTCACTGTTCAAAAGGACTTCTTGCCCTACGCTGTGGTTTAATGTTATATCTGTATTCTCTTAAAGCCCTGCACAAAGGCTGGCCAGGCCACACAAAACGGTGCAAAGAAACCTTTTTCTTTTTTCTAGGCAATGCACCATTGCATTAGAGGATTTTCTCTTTTTGTTAAATAATTTTTCCTTTGTAGCTCACCTCTGTTCATTCCTTTTAAAATATTTAAATATTCTATTTAAGTTTGTTAATGATCTACTACAAGAATACATAAATTTACTCCTCGGCTTTATTTTGCTTCCCTTTCTTCCTTGAGACCTGGGTTGTAAGAGTGTGTATGAGTGTGTGGTTTTGCTCATATAAAATGAAGGGCGTGTTAGTGCATGTACTATGTAAGAGGTTTTTTGTTGTTGTTCATTTGTTTGTCATTTTATTTCCTTGAAGACCGCAAGAATTTCCCCAATTTGGGAGAATCTGGGAAATTGAGGTATGCAAAGGAAAGAGTGCCAAATATAGTGCTTGGAGGAAATGTGACGTAAAGCCCAGATTAGGTAATAATGCAACATCCAGTATGTTTTAGATACTGTATGTGATGCATGGCAAATAAGGATACTAGAAAATGGGGATGTTTGGTTGTTGTTTAGACGTCAGTTTAAGAAAAAGGCAGATTTGTGCATTTGTTTATCCCAAGCGCTCTCTATCTGCATCCATAAACAGACTGCATGGGTGTTTGTGCAAGAGACGGAATAAATAAATCCAGAAGCAGGTGTCCTCCTATTGGGCTTTCTAAACACCCAATAGTGGACAGCTACGCCCAGTGAGGTTAGCCATGAGGGCAGAAGAACTGTGGCCAGATACCAAAGGGGAAGCGGCTCGGTCAATCAGCAAGGAAGGCAAGGCAGCTAGCTCAACCCTCGGCAGCGTTGGCCTCTGTCTTTTTGGAGAACTCGCCAGTAAAGCCATCACCACAAAATAAGTGGCTTGAACCCACACACTTGAAATTACAGGGCGCTCAGAATCAGAAAATGCTATCCTGCTTTTCGCAATTGGTGTTTTAGAAATTCTATTAAAACCTCCTTAGTTTGGCCCATGGTGCAGATTTGCTGTTTTTCTCTCCGACAGTTCACGTCGGCTGGAGGAATTGTGCTTTGTTTGGACAATTTTTCATTGTCCTCACACATGATGCATTGCAACAACAGGCCAACATACTGTAGAGTGGACATGGCTGCATGAAAACATTGTAGTTTGACAGAAAAAGCAGCAGCACGGTTTCTGATTCTGGAAGTTATGGTTGTCTTTGGAAGATATGTTGGACGTGCCTATTAAACTCTAGAGTTCACTGGGAAAGAGTAACATAGTCACAGTATGCTCTTACTGTAGTAGTGCCAAAACAACTTCCTGCTGCAGCATAAAGCAGTGATGGGAACATGAAAACATGACTTGGACCATTTTCCTAAAACCAACACTTCAAGTAGCTTAACAGCAACTCAGTTTTAATGTTGATTTTTGTCACAAGGAGTCAAATAGTCCTTTGAATAATTTGTAATTCTACTTTTTTCAGTCAGCTATAGTAAAGTATTACTCACAGCTCAAACCCAGAAGACAGAAAAGCAGAAGGAAAAGTCTATGTTCAATAAATGCAGACCCATGATGACAGAACCAGCAGGGTGCTTTTGCAAGATTTGCACTGGTAGACCATCTGCTGTGCAGTTCAACACACTGGAAAGGAGTTAATTTTTTTTTTTAAAAAGGCACTTTTCCTAGACCTGCTTGCTTTTACTACCACATCAACTAACTTCAAATGTCCAAAACTCACCGCTCAATTAACAGACAAAAAGACAAAGGTTTGAAATCCTTGGCAGGTGGCAGACATTTTCCTGGTCCACACAACCACAGCTGATAAAGGCCCTCCCCATATGGAGAATAAGCTGTCAGCCTGACAGGTGGCATCACTTACAGCACTTGGTGCAGGGCACTGTAACAGAAAACGGGTAGTTTCTGCTCCCTGGAAGAGAAAAAAAATCCTGCCCCTACAGTAAATTAGTCGCATGCCTGAATTCAGAGAGGAATTACGGGTTGAGAATAGCAGGCGGGTCTGGCACATGTGGTCAAAACACAAATCAGTCAAACGCCATCTCAGCTACGGATTTCAGACACCAAAGTGACCAAGCAAGGCATATCTTTTCCCTCCCCTCCACTCCTACAATCATTTTCCACATTCCACTGGCTTTTAAATTACCAGTGGGAAGAAGAATACAAGTTTAGCCTAAAATATATGTGAAAGTAGTGCAACAGAGTCGCTTGTCCACTGGTGAGTTTGCGAAAGCTTGTCTAAAAAAAAGGAAAAAAAAGAAAAGACAAACCGGGATTATGGTGTCATTAACTTTGTGGGCAATTTAATGCTTTCTGTTGCATTTCCTGTCCTGTTTAGGGACCAAGTCTTTTATTTTAATGTGCCAGTCTGAGGGATGGCACAACTGCAGCAGCAAGATTTACTTGTGTGTTAAAAATGATATTGCAAGATGAAGATATAAAGAATCTATTCTGAGGTTTCCAAGCTCAAAATAGAAAGTGTCAAATAGATGTGTTACGCCTTCGTCCTGTGTCTATGTCACATTAGTGCTACAAGTTCTGCTTCAAAAACCATAGTGCAGAATCTAACAGGATAAGAATAGCATTAGTGTAGGCTGACTTTTTATATCATCTTGAACTGCAGCACCATGGCTTACTGGATATTACAGTCCATGTGTCGGACTAGGTAGACTTTTTGACTGTCAGTACTGCATGAAGAGAAGATCCTTCATGTCAGCATGTTGGTTCTGTAATACTGTAATAATCGACTGTTTTGGTCACAGACACCAAGGGCAAGGTGATGCCTCGTAGAAGGTGTAACTGTGCAGAACAATGCGCGGTAACATCACATTATTGTTTCTATTTATACTCCTAAAGCTATTTTAACTTCATTATTAGAGGAAGCTTCAATCCTGGTTGCCAATATTAATCAACATTCAAAAGAAGTCTTTAGACTCTATAGATCGTCTTGGAATCGTGACCTTGTTGTTATCATCCTCTATTTCAGGTCAGTTCAGGCCTTGACTCTGACACCACATGACCTTTATATAAACAGACTTCAGTATTCTACAAACCAAAGGCAATTTTGCAAACTTAGGTCTTTTCTGTACTCTGGGCTTCTCTGGGAAACTGTATTATTTTGGGACAATCCCACATAACCGTTATCACTCCAAACATATGTAAATGAGAAAAATATTACAACCAGTATCTCAGCATTGGCAACCAAAGGTTAATGTCCAAGATGTCCAAATGAATGCCTGTAGGTGTTGGCTGTAGTACTTGGCAGATACATTTTCAAGGAAAATGGAAATTAAATGAAGAACAAAGTGCATAATCTTCCATCCAGAGAAAAGTGAACTCAACAACAATGGCGACAAAGTCCTACACCAACATCGGTACCTCTACCATAACTCCTTCACCCTAATCACTCTTGGCAAATAGGTAAACTCTCAAACTAGAGACCAAGAAAACCAAGAATCCTATCTGTATAAAGATATACTTCCAATGAGCCTTCTTTAGAAGAAATGCTAAGTGTTGTGAACACTTGATATGCAACTTTCAATCCATGTTCTCTATCTTTTATTTATTTTAATTATCACTTTTTGAGTGAGAGTATGATGGGACAGGTGGAGCTGTGAGCATATGAAAAATGTATTTTCTTGACGGAAATTAGCAGTAGTCGTCTTTCAAAGTACAAAAGATGAACACAAAACTAAACACAGAGATCTGCTTGTGCGGGTGCGTGAAACTGGTAACAGTTTGTGTGATTTGTAAAGCAAGCGTTTATCAGGATCCGAGTCCCTGAGAATTTTAAAGTCTTGAGGTTTTCTTTTCTTTGTTTTTCAGTGGGGAGCTGCTCGGAATCTAAGCTACTGTGTTTTCTTGGGGGAACAAAGGCAAGACCTTGAGGTAACCGTAGCTGTGTTGAGGATTTCATTTCTCATACATCTGTGTGAAAAGGGGGCACGCAAACAATGTTACCATCTGTGGTCGACGCCATATCATCTGTGACAACTGATTCAACACTGTGGAAGAACAGGGTTGTTTTTACTGGAACTGATATGCTACAAAATTAACACAATTATGTTAAAACTGTCAATCATCACTTTACTGCGTTGTCTGGAAAAATAATATATTGTTATATCTCTATACAGTGGAATATCAAAAGAGTAGTTAAAGGATTTAGAATTTAAACCATGGTTGACCTGAGGATTACACTTTACACATGCTCTATGATTTCATCTATAGTATGAGTCCTTTATGCATTTATCCTGCATCTACTGTATCTTCCATTGGTTTTAGCTTTTTAAACAATTTTACCAAAACCACATATTTCCCCAACCTAAGACAGGTAGCCTAAACCTAACAACATGTGGGACACAGGATGACCCCCAGTTTTCAGTGTCAAAGTCCAGTTCTTTGTTCCCTCCTACATCCTTGCTATGACTTCTGTGCTGTATAAAGATGTCACACTTCCTAGACTGGAAAAAAAAATGTAGCCCTTGAATGTAGCATTTCCTCCAAAACATACGTGGAGAAGCAAATTAGTCGTGTACAAACGCAAGGGTGGGGACATAAGAGCTCAGATGAAAAAACACTTTTTAAACAGTCTTCAACATATGCGATTTTAATGTAATGGAGGGATAATTACAGCGGGTTGGGAAAAAATTGCATAACAGTGCATCAAAAGGGCAAAAGGGAACGATATAAGACTGCATAAAACTGCGACTTTGGATTGCCACTGTCATTTAAACATGACAAACAAAGCAAAATGTTTCTCCACACACTTCATACTTTTTTATCATTATTTTTATTATTATTTGAGGAGTTCCTGGAGCTGTGTCACCATCATCCACAATTAATTAGCTTCCCATTTTCTGTAGAGGGACAGTAGTGAACTCTAAAATCAAGTGGATTAAGCATGCACGTAGACCTGAGTATAGTTTAATTTTGTCACTTTTTCAGTGTGAACACTACAGACTCAGGTTAGAATTAGTATGTAGTATGAAATTGGGTCACAGCTACAGTATGCACTGGGTATGGAGCTTCAACAGCTGCATCTGTACAACTGATTTAACACAGAGATGGCATGCAATGTCTGAACTGCACATTACAAACATCCTACAAGTCATTCGACAGGAAGCAGAAACAAATTCATCTTGGTGGGTCCGAGCACTTGTCATTGTCACCTTGGCGACAAATCATTATGATGTGGTTCAAATTATCGTACGGAGTTACCCGCAGTGCAGCTATGCAAAAATTACACAGTACCCTTAGTTCTAAAGTGGGCACGAACAAGGCTGCCACAAACAACTTTATTTTTGAGTGCACTCCCTTCCTGTTATTTGAGGCGGATGTTTTAACAGATTTTTGAGTGGAGGCAAAGTCATGTTACATTGGTCAGCTGCATCTGCAGCTCAACAGATACAGCAGTGCCCCGAGCTCACAAAGCTACTACTTTAGGCACAGATGTTGGCTACAGTAACCTCATGACGATGATCCGGCGGTAGTAAACACATACCAATCTTTCTCTCTGACACTTACTGGAATTTAAAGAGTAACCAGCACCTTCCATAGGGATGACTGGAATCTGAGGATCTACAGCTTACAGAATTCAACCCTTATCATTGTGAGTACTGCATAAAAGGTCCCGACATGAGATTATAAACCCCATTAGGAAAGTCTTTTTTTAATTTTTTTATTAATTGTTAGTAACTGTTATGGTACAATAGACAACACTTCCAAAAATAACACCTCTGTTTTGTAGTATCAAACACACACTTGCATAAATCAGTGGTCTAGGAGTAATAACAAATTCCTGCAAAGTGGCGAAGAAGCAGCTTTGACTGTATTATACTGAAACTAGATTGACAGTTTTCCATTATGTTATCTTAATCTGGTTTAGCAGCTACTCTGTTACATCAGAGCGATAATGTAATTTCTATATTAGCTAAAAGTACAGTGTTTCTGTCAAAAAAGTGGAAAAATTACTATCAAACTATTTATAACTATTATATATATATATATATATATATATATATATATAACTATTTTTGCAGAATCACAGTACAGGAAGATGTAAACGTTAGAAAGTGGCTAACATAACATCTGAGAAAGTGAAAACTCAGTGAACCCAGTCAAACAGCATTTTACCACATGCAGTGTTCAATGGGTTAAGGATTTAATTGCATTAGTGATCCATTCATTGACAGTTTCAAATCCACTCTAAAAACATTTCCAGGAACTGTACAGGTGTTACACCTGTCCAACACCCCTTGCCTGGTCCTGCACAGTAACACTGAGACTCAAATCCACTCAAGCTTCACAAATTAAAAGCAAAGACCTCACTAATGTAGGACAAACATGAATGTTTCTTTGATCTGTTGCACTGAAACCACGCACATGCCTTGCCAGGTTTGCCAGTTTGTCTGATCCTGTCAGTACAGGAGGTAATGTCCACTTACAGTAAACTCTCACGTCATTATGAAGTGGTTTGGAGAAAAAAACAGGTTGTCAAAAGGGGGTTTATATGAGAAATATTCAATATCTGTACTTAAGTATGAAATCCAAGTGACTTTGATGTGCTTGGAAGCCAACACAGGTGTAAAGCTTCACTTCAGCTCAGGTGTGGAAATCAGAAGGCAGCGGAGGAAAAGAAAAACAAGGATGTTAAGAGGGAGTTGTCCTCTGAATTACCTCTGTGAAAACACACTCACCAGAAAGCCCCTGAGACATTATTATTTTCCTTCCTTCTTTGTCTTGGACAAAGTTTGGTTGAGTTTTTGTCAGATGAAGTGAGAGTAAGGGGTTTAGTGTCTTTATTTCCCACGTTTTTTACTGACACCATGTCTATGTTGGGATCCAACTGTGGCGTAGATGTCCACTTATAAAAGCACTGCCTCTCTGTGCTGTATGTACTGCGTTAAAGTACATGGGTTAGGTTGTAAAAGTAGCCATTTGTGGAAACATTGTGAATCTAATACAACACTGATCTGGTTATTCTTTAATATCTTTAAACTACCAGGCTGTTGCTGGTACTGTCTGATAGCTAAAAGGAGAGAAAATTTTGGTTTGGCTTTGATTTGGAGGAAAGGATTGTAATCCCGACTTCACAGTGAAAGACTTTCATTGGTCCTAACAACAAGATTTTTAGTTACATAACGATATCCAAGGATTATTACAGGTATATGGCTTTATGATAAACAAAATGCAATGTGTTTATTTCTGCCAGACTCTGTGCCCTTTCGTCCGAATGCTGCTGGTGCAGGATGTCAAAAAGTCCATGACCAACCACATAAAGCTGTAAAAATGACTGAATCTCAAAGTCATTTCCTTAACATCTTGCATCCTCCAATACAGGAAGCCACATAGTAAATGCTTAGAAAGGTTCATCTTGATACTGTTTACCACAATCCAAACACCATGCTTTCGATCAGAGTCACGTGTGAGGCTACAATTTTGTAGGAAAAATCAAATATCTGAAGCAAAAAACCATACGTGGGTTTCAGAGAACAGATGACTGTCTACACTTTGTCCAGGTCGAGAGAGGGAGTCAGCAGCAACCAGGACCTTGGAACAGGAGAATTGGACTTTTCCAAACTGGGAGAAAAAGGGAAAACTGCAAAAGACCTAAATACTAATATGTTCAACGACACTGTGGACCAGATCTTGGGCTAAAAGTTAAAATACTTGCAACGCTAAACAAGATTAATATCATTAGAACACAACAGTTCTGATGTTTGACCTTCACCAGTGTTTGCCTCTAATGTTATAATGTGTAAACATTTAAATAAAGTGTTTGCACACTTTATGAAGTCTTACGACAGGTGTGTAGGATCAAAAACTCTTGAGTGAGAAGAATCCCACAAACGTGTTCACTTGTACTCTGAATTTAAGTAATTAATTACAAGTATTTATTTAAAATGCGTGATCTTTTTTCCACTTTATTTCTGCTTTTAATGTTAGACATTTCTGCACTGAAGCAAAGTCCCAAAGTTTTTTTTTCTTTCTGCAAAGACACAAAAGAAGACTTTCTTCGTCCGTACAAGGAAAAGGCGGAAGAAACAAAGTTTGTAAAATAAATAACTTTTCTGTAGAAGTTTAGATGTGGATATAAGTGTGTCATTAAAAATCTGCTATACACGTAACAAGTTCCATAATCATCATTTAAAAACAAAGGTAGTGTATATACTGTACTACATGCACTGTATGCTTTAACCTACAGTATTTGTACATTAATATGCCAAAACTGTACTGCAAAATAAAACAAATTACCAAAATTATAATCAATCATTAGCAATGACACTGTGCACTGACAACATGGATCTACCAATATGTATGACTATGACTTTAAAATGATTATGAATCCACTTCAGATGAAGTAGACACACACACATTCTCCCTCCATGAACTCCACTTAGTCTTTGTTCCCACTTGTTTGTCATGTTTTAGCCTAAACTGTCAATCCTTTGACAAAAAACAGACTTCAAAGTCTCTGGGTGGGGCACAATTTCCTCCTAAAATGTTTGGAGATTAGTCTGATCTTAGCAAGTCAACCAAAACGTAATTTGCAGACATAAAACAATTACCTTCCTGTTCAAAGCAAGTATGCCATGCATTATTACAAATCGTCTTCTGAGACATTTCAACATTTTATGTCTCCAGGATCCCCATTTGAAATGTTAACATTTGTGGTGTGGGTCTGTCACAGCAGGCTTCCCTTTGAGGGTTTGAAGTGAACAAGCACTTTTCTAATTGTCAGCTCTTGCTCCCACTGCACATTAATCTGGGCAGCACAGCCAGGGATTAGCTCCAAACAGAGGGGAAGTCCCTGACCGTTGATCTCACTTGAACCACAAATACACACACACACACACACACACACACACACACACACACACACACACACACACACACACACACAACTGAATGTGCACATGCATGCAAGCACACATGTAAACAAGAACGCATACAGCATATATGCATGTGCGAGTACAAACACACACATTCACGTATATACACACACGACATTGATTCCAGTCCATGAGCTAATGAGAACCAGCTTTTCTAACCACTCACTGCATGTGACATGATGGAGTTCCACTGTATTAAGTCTGTTAGCATTTAAGAATATAACTGAGTCAAGCCAGGAACCACCAGCGTGCTAAAGGCAGCAGGGTGGCCTCATGGTTACAGCAACCACCTTGTAACTAAAAAGGTCACAGGCGTGATCCCTGCAATGGCCCATATGTCCATCAAATTAAACTGAAGCCAAGCCTTTTCATTCACTGTAACAGGCTCTTAATGTCAGCTGAACGTGCAAATGTGCAGATGATGAATCTTTAAAATTCATTGGTCAGCTTTTCAGTTCTTGATTCACTGAGTCAAGCTAGCTTTACTTTACAACTATCCCTTTAAAAGTCTGCAACACATTATTGCATGCATTCTGCAGGTTGGATTTTGGGCCTAAACTATAAATTTCACTATCAAGATTCAAGATATTTATTTGTCACATGCACATGGCAGCCCACAGAGATAGCGCAGAACACAGAACAAAAAGCAACCACAACAATACAAAAGATATTACAATATTTACAAGAATATTAATATCTTTCATGATCCTACAGGCTCTGTTTATTGTCAGGCTCTGGTCAGAATTAATCAGGCTGGTTTAGCCTCAGTTTGGAATTAATTGAGCTATAGATCGGGCTTGGACTAGAATGAATCGTGCTGGGTCGGGCTTGGACTAGAATGAATCGTGCTGGGTCGGGCTTGGGCAAAAAACCTTTATGCACATGTACTACTCTACTCCCTTGGCCTGTTATGGCAGAAACATGGATTGAGGCTGATGCATAGTTAGAGCACATACCTCCAAGACACAGAAATTAGTTACCATGCGAGCCAGCTGGATTTGCGAGATCACGCGAGAATCCATCGTGCCAGGCTTCAAGTTATGCCCTTGTGGCCGAACCACAGTGCTTCGGACGAATCGGCGTCCTATGAAGAATTACTGGCAGCTACGGGCTTGGTTTAGGTGTGACGACTGCGACTGTTCGTTTGAAAACAACAATGGCAGCTCTTAAAGAGGTTAGCGTAGATGCTGCTATAGCATCCATTATATCAGAACTGGAGAGTATGTCTTCATTGAAAGAAGAGCAAAGAACGGCACTGGAGGCTTTTCTCCATGGAAAAGATGTTTTCGCTCTTCTCCCAACTGGCTTCAGCTCAACCCACTACGTCATATGGTTCATTGATCTGATTGGCTGAAGTTAGCCTATGATAGACAATGATAGACAGATAGTTCATCCAATCACCTATTTTTTGAAATTGCCTAACCTTTTCCAAACTAAGGTCCTTTCTAAGGACCACTTCTCAGTGGTTCTGTGTAACAAACCATGTAGCGTGTCAGGCTAAAAAAAACAGGGCTGCATTAGAAAACTGAAAGGTTTGCAGTTGGTGGCTTGGTGCTAACTACAGGTAGGCATTATTAGGTTAACCCTTACTTTAATAATGTGACATCAGCAAACTGCACACACCTCATTCATATACTCACTCATATACCCAGATGTCAAAACATACTAAAGGGACAACAACAACAACAAAAAAACATGGTTAACTCTTGCCTTCTTCTGGAAGGAGCACTCCCTGATGTTATATATTTTAATTTATCACTTTTACGGGCGGAGAAGTGTAGATATCCAACACCAGACGTAAATTCAGGAAACAGGCTGAATCTATTGCATCTCAGTTAGTGAGAATAAGACTGTTGGAGCCCTGAGCTATGATTAAGGATGATTACACAGGTGTATTTTCACATAAAAATTCACTGAGGAGGGTTGATTGAGACTATAGTGTCTGAATTTTGCTCTCTGTCCCTCTTCATAAAAGATCACTTTGGTTTTTGTCTGTTTTGAAAGCCATATGAAGGCTTTTCATAACTACACCCATTAATATAAAAACTTCCAACTTCAAATAGAAACTTTGTTTTTTGAGCTTTTGCAGCTGTATAAAGAATTATATGCCTATGAACTGAAACTAACACACACATAAGTGCTCTAATAGCCCTGCTCACAGCGTAATGATGAGTTGTTCCGTGATTACTGTTTACCCTGCTTAAAATAACTTATTAAACAGGTGCAGCGTTATCAGAGCCTTATATTTGTGGACACATTCCCAGGCAGACAAAGCCACAGGTGTAAGGCTTTGAAAGGGAAAGTGTACATAGCATAATCAGTTCTTAAGACAGACAATGAGTGCTGGGGCACAGGCTGGGCAAAGCTTAAGGAACATGTTTGCACTAAATCCAATTACTTTTGTTCATGGAGTCAGTATTGAAAGTGTTTGTTAAAGGCAGATTCCTACAGAGTATTATTAAGTTGACTATGAGAGCAATGCACAAGGTGATTCACTGTGTGGCAACACTTGAGGGACTGGGTCAGTTTTCTTGTGGCTAGCATACAGCAACATTTGCAAACTTCAAATAGGAAGATATGCAGACATGCCTTGTAATTAAGTCTTATTTAATTTTAGGCAAACTATTTGAAGAGGCAAATGAGGTGACACTATGACCAAACTTGCTACAGACATTAATATGCTCCTATGTTACCACTTTCTGTCAGAGGGACAGTGGAGAAAACTCAGTCTCCCAATTATATCTCCATCCATATTCCCTCTAAAAATGTGGTAAGATTTTATTGGTGGCTAAATCCAGATAATAATTTAGGTGGTCAAACACTAACAAATGAAAGACCTGCAAGAGATTGATTTTTTGTTAATTAAAGGTTGAGCAGACAGAAATAAACACAGCAGAGGAAGGTTATGATTAGGCCTTTGAAGATGCAGATAGGCTTCAGGATAAAGAAAACTATGTTTAGAAAACTGCATGTGGTAATATAAGAGATATGCGTATAGAGAACTGGAATACTGCACTTCAAAGATTAGACCTCTATACAATTTGAGTGACTGAGCTGCACACACGGTCCTCTCAAGTGCTGTAATTGTTTAAGGATGTTCAGACTATACATCAGAATGGCACAGCAGATGCACAGAGGATTCAAAACAAAAAACCAGTGGTTCAACTGTAGCCAACAAGTCCTCCAAACTGTTTTGATTGCCTACCAACATGACCCACATTAGTGTTTTCTGATCAAAACCAATGAAAATGGCCGTTAAAAGAAGGATTTATGTGCATTTCCTGATCTGCCATCTCTACAGTTAGGTTATGGTTAGGTTTACGGAAAAAAAAATTGGTTAAGGTTGGGGAAAGACTATGGTTTGGGTTACAAAAAGTACTTGGTTAATGGTTAGGGAACAATCTTGATTGTGGTTAAAGGAAGAAGGTCTTGGTTAAGGATAGGGAAAAAACCCTGTCATGGTTAAAAGAAACCAACATTGGTAGGAGACGGAATGCGTACAGCGGTTTTCTACGTCACTTTGTTGACTTATCCATCCACCCCGAGATCCTCCCCAAGAGGTTTTGTGATTCTATAGCAATGTCACACTACTTCTAACCTGACGCGCCAGATGGTTTGAGAAGTTGTCCATGGAAACTGTTTGGAAAATGCAGGCACTTTCAAAAAGGTGAAAGTGGCAGTTGATTGGATGAATCATCTGTCTATCATATCTATCACGGGCTAACTTCAACAAATCAGATCAACGAACCATTAACGAAGCCAAAGCCAGTCGGGTCTTTAGGAGCCGCTATTGTTGTTTTCGAAGGAACATTCACAGTCGTCACACCTAAACCACGCCCATAGCTGCCTGTAGTTCTTCATAGGACGCTGATTGGTCGGAACCACTGTGGTCTGGCCACAAGAGAATAACTTGAAGCCTGGAACGATGGATTCTCTCGTGATCTCCTTGTGATCCTCGCAAGTTAACGCTACTTCCGCCGTTGCTTCTGACAGACGACAGTCATAATTCACATGGCCACAAGAGGTCCTTGTCAGGTAAGCGAAAACATAAGTCATTTTAATAATTTAAAAACAACTGATGCTGCCGTTTTTCTCACTGTAACACATTTATTACTTCTCATACTGTGCTTTATTTATGCATTTTATAATTTGCTTTCATGCTGACTGTTGATGTAATTTGGTTTTACTGTTTCTCATTTATATTTATGAGACTGTCCTCGCCAGAGAGACACCAGCACTGGTTCTAATCATTAAATTTTCGATAACATTTTTTAATAATGTTGGCGAAGTAGTGTGACATTTTGTGACACAAAACGTCTGGCAATGCGTGCAGACATTTACAGTTGAAATGCACAGCAAACTGCAAGTCAAAGCATCAACCGTCGACTGTCCTCTGAAATGAAGAAAGGTCTTGGCTTTCAGCTTAGCCTGGTAAAGCTCAGCTGCTTTGACTTCCAATGCTGCTTGCAGAAACAACAGAAAGCTGTTTTTGAAATTCAAGTTGAATTTTGTGATGGTTGTACACGTTGAAGACACCAGTTTTTGGTGTTTTTAAGCCACAAATGTCTCCATGTAGGGTTAGGAAGAAAGTTGGGGTAAATGGTTGGGAGTACAAAGTGTGTGACTTTAACACAGGAGACCACATTTTGTGTCCTGTCTTCAACCAACAGTCAATGTTGGGTTTTTTTTAACCATGACCACAACCTTCTTCTAACTTAAAAATGTGGTTTTAGTTGCCTAAACTTAATCAAACCTCAACCATAGAGGTGGCAGATCAGGAAACACTCATGAGTCATTTTGGGGATAGTCATGTGGGTCATTTTGGAAGGCACTGACAAAACACTTGTTTTGTTGTATAGGTGTGAGGACCTGTGATTTTTCCCTTTCTAACCTTCTTTTGAGGTAAAATGTTCTAAAGCACTTCCCTTTTTTTGACAGGATGAATTTCTTTAAACATTTTTGTTGCTATGTTTCCCCAAACAAAAATCAAAGTTCAAATCAAAATTTGGCATATCTAATAAAGCATACATAATACAGAGCATACCAAGACATAAGTTAATGCTCCTTAAATATCCCAGAGGCATTTCAGTAGCCTGTCCCTTTAAAATAGCAACGTTAAGCCACAGAGTAACATCACTAAGCTAACAAGGCAAACGTGTCCTGGTAGTGAAGCCACAATACCCCAAAGCCTCGGTTTCAGCTAATCTGAAAGTATGCTGAGTGTCCTTATTTGGGGAACAATGAGGGTGTGTGGTGGGAAGAGGAGGAAATCTTACACATACCAAGCAGGCTGCGCAAAATTAACTGAAGTGTGTTTTTAAGAGTGGGAGGGACCCAAAATAAATCTTGAAAGACCTGAATATCATGCTCCTTGTCTGACTCTTATCCAAGTTTAGCCACGCACACAACTAGAGGTTAATTCTTTTGACCTGAAACAAACTCCTTCCACGTTATTAGGCATTTCTGCCGTTGACAGAAGCTTTCAAAGCCTGTTCGTTACAGACCAAACATGTCAGAGAAAGTACCAAGAATGCCAACCATCTCAATAAGGCAGCAGCCTCCTGTTTGGTGGTCGAGATGAGTGAACTGTTCACAGGACTGCGAGTAACAATCAGAGGCAAAAGCTCAGTTTCTTTTAACTTGTCCTCTATAGAGTTACAATCACCCAACCATAATGATACCATAATTCCACCACAAAACATATATGGTTTGTATTTGCTATTTTTACATCAATATTTAACAGTGGACGTTTTCCAAAGTATGCATTGATATATATTTTTCTTCCAGTTAACTCCCTGCTTCATGCTAGGGATGAGCAACACTGAGAAAATCCAAAATATATATATATATTTTTTTATCATGCTTGGACCAAATTTTTCAATATGCATATACAGCATGTCCAGTGTTTCTAATGCTTCAAAGCGGTTTGGACAGCCAACCAAATCAGATTTGGCCCAAACCTGAAATTTAATTATTTATTCATTTATTTTCATTTGTGTGTTATTTGTTACTTTCAAGAGTGAAGGCGAGATGTAGTGATATGCGTAACCAGGGGGATTTACTGGCTAGCTGGCCTTGGATCTGTTTATCTGAAGTCCCCCCCCCACCCCCAACCATGGAAGCAACTATGGAAGTCAATTTTCACGTTGCGCAATTTAAAAAACTCTATTCCCAGTGTGGTTAGAGCTGAATTGACAGTTTTTGAATACTGGGTATTTGATGTTTTTTATCTGAATTTGTGAACTCTAAAAAGTATGTATACTGGAAATAAAGTTTTTTAAATTGCGCAACTTGAAATTGAGTATTGAAATTTAAGAGGGGAATTTAGACCACATGAATTCAAATATATGGTTTTCAAAGAAAATATTTCAGTGCTATAAATTAAATTGTATTTAAATTTCAGCATTAAGCATTCTGTTATGATTGCATTTCACAAGTAGGTATTTGCTTGCAAGTCCCACATCGTTAAGGCCACCTGACAACTTTGACAAAAAAAAACAACAAACAATTTTTACACCAACCACATACCCTAAGAATATAACAAAAAATAATAATATGACAAAACTACATCCAATATCCTTCAGCTCGACTTCTTGTCCATTCACATACATTTATTCTTGAAATCATAGTCATCTGCTGTCAGCCACTGAAAGCTGCCCAGTACAGCCCACTCTTCTACTGCTGGACACTGGGATCCACCGGAGCAGCTGGGGTGAAGCACCTTGCTCAAGGGCACCTTGGTACTAATTAAAAGGTAGCTTTGAGCATTGGCCATCCACTTCTCCACACATATCTTTTTCAGCCTTTTGCAGGGTTTAAAACTGCTGATCTCCTGGCCACTGCTGTAGTTATTCCTCAGCACCTTTTTATGCCAGGGTCTGTGTTTATTTAGAGAAGCGGTTATTAGATGTGTTTACTCTGGGCGAAGGTTAAAACGTTACATGCCTGGATGAACTCACTCTTAACACAGGCTTAAGTTCCAGCGAAAACATTTCCGTAACATTGTCAGGCTCTCAGAACTTTAACCAATCAGTGTTTAGAAATCCACATGACTTGTTTATCTTGTGAATGGTAAACACTGAGGTGAAAGCTATAAATCTAAACATTCAATGCACATAATACCTAACAGCTGAAGCTTTAAGACAGGGTCAGAAATATGTTTCAATTTAAATAGGAGGCTAGTTTCAAACCATAATCTCCACACTTTCTGATTATCAAGTTTCAAAAATGGTACAAAAGTAGTTTCACCCAATTTGTTAGTTTATTAAACTTAATTTTCACCATAATTCACACATTTTCTTAAGATTTAACTTCATGTGGCTACTACAGCTCTATCAATGTGTTAAACAATGTGTAAGTGGAGTACTCAATTTCGAACACTCATGAGACCAGAGCCTTTTTATGTGTCCAATTCTACATTTGAAGATATAAATTTGTAGCAAAGGTCCTTATTTGCATCTGTTTGTCCCTAAAAAGCATCATACCCTGTACTGTACTGAAAAAAGCTCATTGATTTGATTTTTTTTTTAAAGAAAGAGAAAAATAATGCAAACACTTCTCTGGATGTCCTATAGGCTCACATGACTACTTTTTAGAGACCTAAACATCACCTAATTTTAGCTTACCACAGATTTATTATATGTGGACCAATAAGTAACAAGTGATTGCAGTAAAGAAATGCATTGAGTCGTTTAGGAATACATTTAAACATTACATAAACGTCTTACCTAGACATTACCAGGAGGAGCTGTATGTGAGAACGGAAACATCCAAATCAGTTGGGCTGGACATTAAATGGACTTTACCCTGCCAGAACCCTAGTACAAAGTCCGTGTAATGTCCGTCATTGTCCAGAGAATTCACAGCAAGCGAGTGGGAGTGTTGATGACGTTTCACACGACTGGCACGAAAGCAGAAGAATACAGACATACGAGGATGAAGAAGAAGTGTCAGTTATACGAAGACACCAATGAAAATGTCTCCTAGGTCGTCCACCAGGGAGCACTGACAAGTTTATTTTTCAACTGCAAAATGCTCTGTTCAGTACATAGCTGTGTTTTGGTCTCCTGAGGGAAAAGCAGTACCTAGCTAAATGCTCCACGATATTCACCAGCTAGTCACCAACTTTGTCTGTCGCTATATATGTATATATATATATATATATATATATATATATATATTACACACACACACACACACACATACATATACTGTATATACACATGTGGATAGTGTGGTTCTTGATACTATATTATATATTGTATCAAGAACATGGTTGGCCATTGATCAGGAATGATTTAACTATTTAATAAAATATTCTAACAATATTTATGTGTCTGCTGAATGGAAAAACATTAAGAAGCAATTACAGGTGAAATTCTTCCAGATATGAGTGACAAATTGCAACGAAAAGCAGTCATAAATAAATAAGGCAGGTTCGAGTGTGTTGAGCTGGCACAGCTAATGTTCAGTGGTAACGGGGTCAAGTGCCACAGGGCTCACACCTGGCGGACCTTAAAAGATGGCTGCTGTACTGCAGTGACCGCAACAATGTGACACAAAACAGAGCACCTCCACTCCTTGTAATTTGAAAGTTATTTTACAAACCATTATCGTAAATTTCTCTTTGCGAGCTCTTTCTTTAGTATCAGTTTATGATCCGTCAGTTGGCCTTGACGGGGAAGGAAAGGGAGGTGGGCTGAACTTGCTCCATGTGGGCTAAGTGGCAGCTCAATGTGTCATGGGAAAGAAAACATGCCCCCTGTGGCTGGCCTGTTTAAGGTATCCTTTCAAAGGTTATCGTCTCTCTCTTTAATGCCAATATCACAGGCTGGTCTGGCCCCGAGCTAGTCGCAAACAGGAAGTCTCTGCTAATCCTGGTCTTCCCTAATGACGCAGAGGAATTCTCAATATTCCCATTGTCTTCCTGGCTGCACTTCCTCTAAGTCTTCAACTGCATTGTTTGGCTTTGATTCTTTTCAAGAATTATTAACTAGGACAATTAGGATTTCTTACATCCATATTCATTGTTAAGGGTGATGGCTCAGAATATGAAGCTGAAATAATGATAAATTCATCCAATTTTGTCACTTTGTTCCCATTTTTTGACTAAAAGTGGTCATTGCTGTGGTGGTTTTGCACTTCAGCAAAGATCACCTTACAATCAAATAGTGCGGCCAGCATTGTGTTGCACTTTTACCTTGGATTTTCCACTAATAAAGTTTTATTTTCTGTGTACTTAGGGCTCTTTTTTCAGCTGTTCAGCCATTGTGGCTTTAGCTGCTCATGCTAAGTCACCAGTTCTTCTGTTTATACCAAACAAACCGCTTCTGCTGTCACTGAAACATTATTTCCAGTACATGAGGGTTTTTTTTTTACCTGACACTGAATGTTCAGAGCAGCAACTGTAAGCTATCAGCAGCTAGGTCTAGTTTGGATTGCCATTGTTTTAAATCTGATGATTGATACAAATTTAACTGTATGATAACTTAAGTCCATGCAGAAGAAGTGTTGTGCCGCTGCCTGGTGTGTTCTGAATGCTGATGCACAGATTAAAGCCGAGCCTGTCATGGGTATAGTCCAGTCCAGCTCAGCTCCTATCAGCATTATTCCAAAGCACTCAGGCATGACATCTGCCAAGAGGCCTGCTGCAGGGTTTGGCCTCATCACCAGGAACACGTCCAAGTCAAATATTGTTGCCCTCGCACATTGTGGGGCAGCACCCTGTCACAGCACCTCTTTAACCAGGAGGTGATGTTTATGACAGCACTCGGAAAATTAATGGCACTGTTTCCATACAGGAGGAAAAAAAAGAAAACGTGGGAGGTACAACATACCACACACACACTCATGCACTTGGATGTGGTGGTGCGGGGGGGAAGGTGGGGTCAGGGCTCTTGGTGTTTTTTCTTTTTCTACATCACAACTTCACCAGTGTGTTATCGGCAGCAATGATATGTCCGACACCGTGCTCCAAAAAAGTAGGATCAAAGCGGATGACATAAGCCAGCAGAGCCTTCAGAGGAATAAGATAAATGTACAGAGCGGAGTCTTTATCAAAGGCTCGCCTGTTTTAAGATCCTGATTAAAGCTTGCGGAGCTCCCCCTCCCCCCTTCCCAGTGGAAATAGGTGTTCAAACATGATTCTGTTTTAGTTGGCCTGCAGCTCTGCTGAGAAGCTCCCCCTTTGGGCTTGCCACGAGACTCCTGCAATCGCCGGCTGTCACACTGCAGCACAAGGAATTCACAGTGTTTTTACTGTGTTTTTCAAACCATGAAATGCACGTCAGTTCAGCCCTGCAAGAGGAAAAGAATAATAGAGACTGTGATTCCGTTTGATCTCTGCTTGCTGTGGCTCTGAAATAACTAAAAAGGGGTCTTGTGGTTTAAGACAACGCTGACATTGTCCAAAGCAATAAGAGCAACGCTACATGTCTGGTAGTGCAAACATGTTTATCTTTTTCACCCTTTTCCTGGTCTCTGCATGGCTGATATCAGACTATTTTCTACTACGACAAGATGAGTAGATTTTGTTTTGTTTTGTTTTTTGTCATAGGGGATAAGATAAATGAGAGGGGTATCCATATTACAACAGGCCACCACTGTGATATCAGCTGAGCCAGATGGTGGCTGGAAATACGTAGCTGATAAATACAGTCGAGCTGGAAGTACTGTAAGGGCACACAATTGAAAAAGAGGGCAGGTTGGAAAGTAAATTCCAGCCCTCAGCTAAATACTGGGGAATTCTGGCTGTGGTTTGGACGTTTATCTACTGTACCAGCCACTTTGGTAGGTAACTAAAGAAAATAGTGAAAGCAGCAGGTGAGTTCTGGTCAGCCACTGTGGTAAATGTGGCCAAATGTTAGTTTGGATATGTGTGTGTGTGATTTGGAATGGAGACAAAAAAATGTGCTGTAGTAAGCTCCTGTAATAAACAGTATTATTTAGTCATTTGTGAGACCAGTGGTTTCTGTGCTGGACGAGCGGTGGTGCGATACATTCTTCCTTGGGTTTTCTGATGATAAGTGTGAGTTTCTTTAGGCAGATGTTCTTTGTTCATTTGCTCAGTCTAAGTACTCATGCTCAAGTCCAAGTTCTTCCTCTATTTATTCCAACCAAACCAATGTTACTGCAGCCGGAAAATATAGCACTTCCTGTTTGAGGATTCTTTCCAGGAAGGATCTTTCTCACAGAGTGTTTAGAACGACATGTAAACAAAATGTGAAAGCACCTGGCCACATGTTATTGACTGAATTTTTGAATAATGGGCGTGCAAAGTGAAGAGAAATTAGACAACAGTTTCGAATTTAGTCTGTGACACAGACACAAGGTGTGAGTTCTCCACAGGCCTGAAACTGAGCCCCAAACCCAGCCTGTACCTGCGTCTTTAAGAATGATCAGGCTGAACCCGACTGGTACTGCCAAACTGGGTCTTGGGTACGGTCCAAGGTTGAGAAGAAATGTCTTAATAAATTAAATTTGAAAAATACCAAACCAGGCTATTCTGGTAGCCTACTACCTTTCTGCTTTAAATGAAATATAATCATTGAAAAACAAGAAAATAAGCAAAATTGGACTGAAAAACCCCCCAACAAAATGGCCTTGGTAACAGAACTCAAAGTCAACATGAAAAGATGTTAACCTTTATGAATAGCACAGAAAATGTACAATGTTGTTCCCCACAAATGTCGCATGTTCTGGCTCAGGGCACTAAATCAGAGGACATACTGTAGTTAAAGTGAAGAATTATAGGGGCAAAAAGGAAAATTCCTAAAATGCTAACACTTTACAACAATGTATTTAAGAAATACTGCACCTCAACCTGGGACAACCTGACTATGAAGTCATATGCAGCCATCCTGAAGGATTCAAAATACATCACAACCAAGACTTCAGACACAAGATAAATAAGTTACATATTGCTCTTCTGACAAATATGGGCGTGCACATGTTCACTCTTGTTTGCCTTCCAACAAAGCTCTTTAAAGCAAAATTAGTTTCAACACCTATATGTGAAATATAGCAGCGTAAAGTGTCAGATAAATTCTCTACATGATAACATAGGTTTTGATTCATTTTACATGAGCTGCACATAAGCTAGTGTTTATTCTTTTCTTGTTTTACCATGTCTCTGGGTAAGGCCCTGGGTAATTAATGTGTCATTTTCTTCTTCCGCATTACTTCAATAAAACAAAATAATGTCAGCTGCATTACTTTCTTATTTGTTTTTGTCTATTTGTGCTCTTTTTTCTTTTTTAAGAAATATTGACATACTGACACTTTTCTGCCTAATTTTAGTGCCTAAAGTTTTAAGTGTCTAATAAAATGTTTTTTATACCATTAAGTACAGTACTTAGATGAAATATATAAATAAGAAATGAATAAAAACAGGCCCCAAAATTGAATATCCTTTGTTTAACAACAGGTAGCTCAAATGTAACTGATTTAAAATCATTTGTTTTTGTTAATAGACTAAAACCATCTGCATTTCTGGCAAGAACCTCATACATGTGTTAATATGCATTACAATGACATGAAAATATGCTGAGAATTTGGCCTGTCTAGATTTTAGAAGCTTGAAAGTTGAACCATGAGCTCAATCCTTTGGCATTTCAGAGGGACTGTGTGTAGGAAACAGAGAGAGTTGACATTGACCTGATGAGAAACTGTCCATCAATAGCAGCTGGTCTCTCAGGATACGGATCAAAAACACAAACTCCTGGACTTGCTCTTAGATGGCAGGGAGGGATGAGACAGCTGGGCCAAAGACAAGGAGAGAAGGTACAGGGGCTGAAGTCTGGACGCCTCTGGAAGACATGTGCACTGCTCTACATAGGAGAGATGCCATCCAGTATTTACTCAGGTGGAATAATACACAGCCAAAGCAGTCCAGTGTGTAGTGATAAAACAAAGAAGACTCTGAAGAATGTGCTCCATATGTTGCTAAGAGCGGATAAGCATTAGCTGAATTCCCAGATTGGGTATCAATGTTTTGACCATAAATGGATTCCTTCATCACTCATGGGGCTACCTTGTTAGCCAAAATGATTACCCAGTGAGCCTTGGTAATGCTTAAAGAACATACCATAGCATCCGCATAGCTAAGTGTAAAGGAGTTTGCACACCAAGGCTGATTTTTTTTCACCCTTGAGGAGAAAGGAAACAGCAGGGAGCATTTCACAGGCTGATAACTAGAGCTGCAGAATGGCTTCAAGATCTACTTTAGCAGGTTAGAAGGCCAGTTTAATACATTCCTATTGGCTGGAAACTCACATTACTTTGATCCAGTTGATCCTAAACAGCAGCCAACACACACAGATACTTGGCTACACTGCACAGCGCCCCGTAGAATCATTATCTTTAAAATGCTCATGACTCCCTTACAATTTAAACGTTTATTCAGAAAGAAAGTTAGAAAAGTTGTGACTGACGCCAGTTTTGGAACTGGTGTGAAAGCATAATGGAGTTAATATGAGGTCTGTAAATGAACTCTGCACAAGATGCAGCTCAACCAGGTTTTTGAAAAGAGGCTTTCAGGTTTCTGTGTCAATGCTACTGTATACTTAAGGTAGTTTTAATTAAGAAATGGGGTTCATCAAAGTAAAGGGTGCTTCATTATATGGAGTCTCATAAGATGTGATACCAAAAACAGGTTGCCATGTCACTCTTGGAGTAATCTCTCTAAACAGATATCTGCATATGAATGCAGAATCTGTAGGCAAGGGACAAGATTTGGGTATCGGAAGCGTTCTGGTTTCCGTTTGTAGTCCGTTTGAAGTCCATTTGTAGTCCGAGTAGTACTGACCAATCAGGTTTGAGCAGGCTTTAGTTGCATGCAGGTAAACAGTCCATGTGGAGAGAAAAAGAGGCCGAAATGCAATCTCAGAACGCATCGGCTTGTCTGACAACAAGTTAGCTTTTTATCAATCTTTATTTATCAGCATTCAAAAATTGTCGTCAGAAGACAGCTGATGGGTTCTGAGTTTGCTAGCTCAAGCTGTAAACAATGACCGGTGCACGGAAGAGATAGTCTTGGCCCGGATATCCGTTATCTGGATATATGCTGGCTACACTGGAAGCCCTGAAACATTGGCCGTTGCCCCCAGAGGCTAAATCGTCATCAGACGATAGCCGACGGGTTCTGAGAATGCTCTTGCAGTAATGCTTGCCTGCAGCTGGATTTAGATTTCTTTGATTTGAAGCAAGTGAAAAGATGGATGGACTGGGAAAAGTGTTAATAATGCTTCTTTAGATCAGTTGATTGTATGTATTTTCTTCTTTAAAGTGGATACAGTAGTTTGATATTGCTAAACAGATAAATCTCACGTACTCTGCACCTGCAGCCTCAGATGAGTCTCACAAATTTAGTCCAGACTGTGAGTAACCCTTGGCTTCTCTCTCCGACAGGAGGCCAGGAAGAAGATGGGTCCAGACACAAACTGGAACGGTCTAATCACTGTTTTGGAGGAAAATCCAAAGGGATGATGTAAGAAAGATGGGACGCAGAGGAAATGTAAACAAAGGCGGCAATGTATGACTGTATTGGCTGCATGAATAAAACCACAGAATGTTGGGCTATAAATGACTTCAAGAATAAATTAATCGACTGATGTAAGATGTTTTTTGTGCACTTTTATCCATTACTGTTGATTTAAAAGGTATTTTAGTAACTATATTTCAGTCACTATTCAGTATTTTTCACTGAAGGTGTAGCAGGTTTATTATAGGACCTGCTACACAAAGTGTTGATTTCGAGTCTAAGGAGTGTAAAAAACACCGCCTGCACATGGCAGGTGCACATTCCACCAGGGACAAGCCAAAAACCTTTAGGTAGTATTTAACACAGATGTTCAATTCTCCCTAACATATAACAAGCACAAGCACCCTGTGTCTTCCTAGTACATGGATGGGAGTAAAAACACGCTAAGATTCATGAGTCCATGAAAAGTGCAAATTACAGGAATGCAATAGATAATATGGCTGTAAATAATGATTGATTACAGCAATGAAGGTTTTCGACCTCACAGTACACGATTATCTCAGATATCTCCAACAGGGAGAAGCCGGTGACCTTGATATGTCAAAAGGAAAATATTCAGGCCCCAATATGGCCAAACTGAACTCTGCAAAGCAGTTTTGACAAGGGACTGCATATTACAGGGCTTCTGCTACACTCAAGTTTTTAAATTGACAAAATTTAAAAACTTGAACTATTATCAGTTCTACTTAAAGATAATCCCTGTCTACTCTAACTGAAATGGCTTAAACTTCTCTTATCAATCTCCCCAAATTAAATTCTGGTGTCAGGTATGTGCACTAGTAGAAAAAGACTGTCCTCCCCAAAAATATGTCCATATTACGTTTATTGTTAGGCTGCGACTCATAAAGAGTGAAACAATACATGACTTTCACCCAGGAGACTGCTGTTTGTGTTCCGTGTGAAACCAAAAGTTAGAATTATTTTAACTTACATAGATAATGTAACTTATGTTATGTACATAAGTTAAGTTACGTACGTAAGTTAAGTTACGTAACTAACTAGTTATTTTAACCCAAACCATGATCATATCCCAAACCTAACTAAGTAGTTTTGGTGTCTAAACCTAAGGGTTAGGGTTTAGGGTGCAGGATGCCTTTGAAGGGTTTCCTTACATGATAGTCTGAGGAAACAATAACATGAGGGCAATGCCTGTGCAACAAAGGCATTCACATTAATGGAAACCAATAGCCATTTTCCACTGAAGGAACTTAATGAAACATAACATAACGTGTAGCCATTGTCACAAGGTCGGCTTTTGTTTCCACTGTTCTCCGCCTGCTGTGGGGATGAATTCTGGGAACAGAATTTCAGCACTGCTTTGGGGGGTGATACTACAGTAAATGGATTTCCAAGAACTTTGGGGAGTTGCTGGCAATGCTGCCAATCATGACTGGTCAAGCAACTGAATCGTCGCATCACAACAAGGACAACTACAACAATAACCACCATTTTACTACTGCATCTGTATCGACTAGGATAACCAACACTTTCAAAAAGTAGAACCATGGAGCACGCTGGTTGGACAAACTGCTTACTTCAATCGCCTACCAAACACCACACAAAAATGACATATAGTCAGTCCCGATTTTGCCTTTATAATAGTGTATATCCAAAAAGTCAAAGTTTGTAAACGTTTGTAAAATCAAGGTTCTTCAAAACATAGGTCAGGGGAAGCCTCAGATTACAGGTTGTTGGGTTTTGCAGTGGAAAATGACTACAAGGATGTGAGTTCCTGAGTATCTACAGTCTTTGTTGCCTGTGATTTAGGAGATATTGATCCAAGAAAAAGCACAAGAGACTGCCTTAATACCAAAAGAAAATAAAGTAATCCCTTCAATAATCTGCTTCTCAATAAATCTTCAACTGTGTCCAAAATGAGAGCTCTTAAAGACTGGTGACAAAGAGCCATCATAGTTTACCCAGACTCCCAGATGGCCTCTACTTAATGCAAGACATCCTTTGATACCAAGTAGACAGCTTAATATGATTCCCCATCTTCCCAGTGGCAAATCAAGCTGATGGATGTTTTGATGGTGATGGTCCACAGCTCAAATGTGTTCCCAATGCATTTGAAAAATCCACAAAAAAAAAAGAAGAAATCCTGAGAGATTAGATTAAGTGTATCCGTTTTCATTTGCTCTGAAAATGGTCCAGGGGCCACATTTTTGGGGCGATGTCTCTGGACAATAGCAGCTGTTCACAGGAGGGAGGGGCGCAGAAGAAATCATTACAGTGGGGCTCATCCAGGCTTTCAGTGGCAAAACAGTGAGGCGAGTAGTGCCACTTGCATTCTGGGATAGGGCTGATATATTATGAGATGTTTGATTTCATAGGTAAACAAACCTTTCATCCGCCCTGAAACGGATTCCAAATGGCCCCCAGCATGTTCTCACTGGATTTGGCTTTTGTAACTTAACCAACTAATTATGCTTTCATTGAAGAAAATATTGCATGTCAAAGCTCTGCTATTGATAGCAGCTGCATCTCTCAGATGCCTAAATAATTCAAAAATGTATGATTCAGATTAATCGCAGTCTACTGTTATCTTTCGATTACCATTTATTAAGACCTCTAAAAGACAATTGTATATCATGAGGATGGTTTAATCTTTCTTTTCCTCATTCCTTTCCAAATCCCTCAGTGGCAGATATGGTGCATTGAGAGACGGGGCACAGCTGCCATGTTGGCAGAGTGGACTAATATAACACATAATGCTTTGGCTATCCATTTTCTTTTTATAGACTAAGACGTTGGCCATGAAATCCACATCTTGTAATCAGCCAAAAGTAATATTTCACAATTAAATGGTATGGTTTTCCTCAAGAACTGTGAGAAAGTGCAACCCAAGTTTTACAGTTCAAAACTCAGAAGAAAAGTGGTCAAATGAATCAAGAGCCAAAATGATATTAAGAACAACAGGGTGGATTTTATGTAATTTAGGGTATATTGTGGATTTCTGTGTCTGTATCAGGTGAAATAAAGTCTTAGAACTAAAAAAAAGAAAATAGATGCTGATCAGATGATTCTCAAATATCACAATGGCTGCTTCTCCAGACAAAAAGTCCTTTTTGTCCACTAGATAGATGGTTGCAAACTGTTGGGGCCTTATCCCCACCTCTCCACAACTCTGTGACACCATTCAAGTCAAGGTCATATGATAGCCCTGCAGGACTCTTTCCTTTGTAAAGGCTGTCCACCTTGGTCCTGCTGCTTTGAAATCAAACTTGCCATTGTTATTTTTACTGCCCATGACAAGGACAAAGGGACTGGGCAGCAGGGACACACACACGGCTTGTAATGCAATAGGGCTGGGAATTCCTCTTTAATTTCAATGCTATACTTGATCTCTGGGCTGCATGACTGACCACTTTATTATCTATAGCGACAGGAGCTTATCAATACAGAACTCGCTGGGTCCACAGACCAAAGACAAACACTTCCTTTATGCAGGATGTCCCCTCTGGGCATGAGACACGCAGCACAGGCCAACCAGCTAAATTCCACAACTGAAAGGGTGGGAGACTGAAAATCATTTCTAAACAGTCAAATTAGTCTAACAAAATAGTAAAATTAAAGGAGGAAAAATATACTTCTTCTAAACAGCTTTCCTCAGTGTCTTAATTAAATAATAATGAAAAACCATTGCTGTCAACAGTTCCAGAATAATATATAAGTTAAGTTTAAAATCTCCACATTGGACTACCATTGAATATTAATTCTTGGCTATTGGCTGTCACCAATCAAAACTACAAAGCATGTCCCTACATGTTATTGGTGAATGTAGAATATATTTTGAAGTATCATGCACATCTGTAATGCAAAACGAGTAAAAACTGCACACAAACTGAATTAGATGCTTAAAGAGTGAGACATATTCAGGAGCTTTGGAAACAAGATAAGATACAATGTTCTTCTTCAGCTCTAAATTAAGTAAAACCCATGAACTGTGGTAAGTTTCAGATGACATTTACTTTACTTTAAGAACAGGCCATAGATCTCCATTATTACAAAGTCATTAATCAACTTGAATTTCTTATACATTTCACAACCTAATGCTACACAACAGCTGTACATCACTTACAGCCCTCCAGTACAGAACTGCTGTGTTGTCATGTAATTTGAGGGAACATTTTTAGATTTAGACAAAGAGCTGCATTTTCTGTAGCAAATCTGATTGTCATATCCTAAAAACAAAACCCTCACAAACAGCAAAGAACTAACATTTTAGTCCACCTGCATGTTTGGCTGTTACATAGCAAATTTCACCAGTAACCTGAATCATTTTAACCCTTCACAGCACAGTGTTCCGCCTGCAAGTTGGTACTATGTGGAACTTGAATGGTCTGTTAAGGCCCAAATGCACTGAAAGCGATAACTGACACGGCTCATTTGACGTGCGTCAGTTGGTGCGTCTATGGCGCACTGCAGGCATCAGATTTGAAATGCCAACACCACAGAACCAGCAGTATTTGGGGAAAAGGTCGGCACTGCAGCTGCAGAAAAAACAGCTTTGGTCGCTTGGTCCTCATTTGACGCTCCAAAATCGAAACAAGGTCGGAGTAGGTGTGTCAAGGCAGTTTGACTCATAATGCTTCTGGTGCTTGTTCGGGCATTTAAAATGATAGGTGTACTTCAAAACACACGCATCAGACGCCTTTAGTACTATGAAAAGTTACATCAAAATGAACATGTAATATATATATAGATTAGACTCATCTTTTTCATCTGAGCACCAAATCTTGCATGTACTAAAATCATGGAAGTGATTTTTAGATATTTATTTATATATCTTTTCTTGTTCATGAAGTTTGACAGGTCGAATGGGACTCCCCTCTGTATGTACTTAACTACTGACACAACACAACAAACTGACTTCTGTGATAGAACTGCTGTTTGGGAATGAGCCGAGAGCAAACATAATCATTCACTCTTTTTGGCAAGGTACTTGGCCAGGTGCATTGTTTTAATGAAGTTCCCTCTTGTTACTGAGTGAGTGATGGCTTTAGCGATAAAATAGGAAACATATTTATTTGCTTCTTAAGGGCAGTGAATATTTACTTTCAGGGTACATTTTGTTCTTTATCATTCAACCCTTCAACATTTAACAACATTTGATGAAGGTAAAATACGTTATCATCAATTATACTCATCAATCATCATGTCTATCATTTAATTTCTTTGTAGTGCACCATGAATAACCACATGTTATTCACTGTTAATAAAATTATACCATCTCACACTATAAGTCTGATATAATTTATTACACTTGTTAAATGAATGTGGTTTGGTTGATAGGACACATTTTAAAATCATTTAAAGACAAGTCAATATGACATTTTATTCACCTTCTTCACTTCACACAGATATTTTGGACACTGTTAGACACAGCTTTAAAATGACACCTATTGGTCCATGCAGCACATGCTTCAGACAGGTTTTAAATCCAATCAATTGAATTCAAATTGGGAGTAAAACTGAGGGCGAAAGTTAAAACGTTATTGCTCAAAACTTCAACTAAAATGGTAAGTGGAGTTCAGGAAAATGTGGCCACTAGGCATGACAACAAAGCCTGTAACAAGCCTATATGTCGTTAAACTGTTTGTTAGTTAGCCGGATATCTCAAAAACAGGCTCACGGATTTAAATAAAATTTGGTGGAAGTTTAGGCCACGGTCCAACAAAAGTCATTTGTTTTTGGTGCAGGTTTAGTTACAAGTGTGGATGCAATACATTTTTAAATTATATCTTAACATTGTAAGAGAAGGCATTTCTGAACATTTCCGCTATTTTCTTAAGAAATACTGCGCTTAATAAAATTTGACACATTTATCCCATGATAATCTGTCACTGTCTGTATTGTGATGCAGATCTGAATCCAAGTATGGATTCATTTTTTATTCTATATTTTTTTTATTTATCTAAATTATTTCAGTCCTATTTAGTCTATGCCATAGGCACGATCTCTGTGTGTATATCAGTTTTGGCAAAATAACCCTACAAGTGTCAGCAAATTAGGCTCACTGCCTCATGTATAAGTGCTTTTAACTATCTCTTTTCATTAGTTCGATATGTTGCAATTTCACATTGATACCATCTCAACAAACAACTGAAAACAAACAGTGAGCAGGGTGGGTGGTGGCAACAGCACACCTTCAGTTTCAGATGTGAACCTCCCAACAATGGACACCCTCAGGCATCCTGTGCAGGTGTGACCTGGATTTGATAAAAAAAACTTTACTTCTTACCCAGTGCAAATAAAGCCAAAGCTGCCCAGGTGCAGCTTTTGTTTGTGTGTGACTTTTGGCAGTGAAGCAGCTTTCGCAACAGGGCCAGAGAAGTAAAAGCACAATGAAGGCAAGGCACTGAAAGCTTTACAAGTTCAGCTGATCAGAAAGATAGTGGAGGGCTCCTTCTACTGACCAAAAACTGAGTGCTAATGAGAAAACTAGAGGTAGAAAATGTATCAAAGTCCCTATTTTGAATGCAAAATATGCTTCACTTCCCAATTCCTTTACCTCTATCCTAAAGAGAGGGAAACAGGAGGGGGGCAGGGAGCGCTTACAAAGGGAAGATGAGCTCGGTTCATCAAGAGTCATGTCTGCTATCAATCTTTTGTAATGCCATTTGGGGCAGGACAGAAGAGACAGAATAACCTGACAAGTGTATTAACTGACAGGTGTAATTTCAACCTGACTTGAAAGGCTGAGCATGACATGAAAGGAGGACAAAAGAGTGACCCCTCTGATGAATGAGACAGAAGATGACAATGAAAATGTCATCCATTTAAAGGAGAGCCAATAACTCAGCTTTAAGTATTACCTTTTCCTCATCCATTGTGCACCTAAAATGGATGATTTTCTGTGTCCTAACAGTCCTTCACAACACTGATGAAACCCTTTATGATAAATTAAGTAGGTGATACTTGAGACGGTGTCAACAAACACTGGTTGAGTTTACAATAAAGACAGTAAAAATGTAAAGCCAAATGAAACAAATTAGGTAATTTGTGTTTGATTTAAATTTTAAATGAGTCAAAAAAGCTACTTATCATGTAGATTGAAGGAAGTTTGTGGGTCTGTTAAAGCATGCACGATAGAGTGACTTAAATGCCTCAAATAAAAATAATATGCAAACATGAAAAATAATGGAAAAAAAGCGAAAAACATGTGTAGGACAAGGACTGCTTTGCATTAGAGGGCAGTAAAAACGAGCAGATATGAGGACCTGGAATGTGTTAGTGGGACTGATCCTCAGGTTTGAGGAGCGTGGCAGATAGGAGCTTGAGTCATGTGCTTCAAAAGGCCCTTAGAAAGCCCACGTTGAACAGTGTGAAACATACTTTACAATGCTGGGTGGTCTTCTTATTGAACCTTATCAAAGATTAACATGGGTAATTTGACACCTTCATAAAGAGGATTTTAGAGAGCAGAGGGAGGAAATCCAAACCGCATCCAACTTCTGCATACTGCACAATTATTTGCAATTTTTAGCAGATGTTAGTATGAAAATACAGCATGTGTAACATATGTATAAATACCACATGGATCAATGCATACTAGCAAATTAAAATTAAAATATATAAAAATATACATACAGCACATTATGAATGTAAAGTATGTGTGACACAAGGTACAACACACATTTTACTGTATGTCCACACATGTGCAAATGTTATCTGGAATACATCTGTGTAATGTAAATATACCAATGAGGTCAAGACTTGTCAAACTGTATAAAGATTACCTGTTACTTAAATAGTTTCAAAGAGAAGAGGTATTAAGCGCACAAATGTGGGTTCAATTTTAAACAGAGTGGGGCTCAAAGGAAAATAAACATCATACCGATCCAGTTTTTCAGCAAAGGAAGCTCTTAAGAGATGAAAAATAAGAAAATATAATGTCAGCAAAACAATGTTGGTAATACACAACATGATATTTTGCTTGTTTTTATTCTGGCTCTCTTTTCTGTATACAGGAGGAAATATTTTAAATCACTTAATTTTTCACTGGAGGTTTCTTTGAAAGGAAAAAGCTGTAGTTATATCTGTCAAATGGCTTAAGTTATGAAGGGCCGAAAGAAAAAGGGGGGGGGGCTTTTACATGGTACTGTTTACACAGTGAACATCCAGTGGGAAAACTTCTGGTGTTACTACCTCTACTCCCCTCCATGCACTTCATGTGATCTCATAATTGCAAAGCCCACAGGGGCAGGTAAATGGAGGTCAAACAAAACTCCTTTTTTTGTACTCAAGCATCTCATAAGTGAATCATCATCAAGTATATCAACACCAATACTCCCTGCAGAACAATGCTACATGTGCTAAGTACAATCCCACAAACGGTACACATTCCATTCATCATATACTGTAAGTAGAGACAGAGAACTGTGTAAAAGTAATGTGTGTAGAAGAAATAGTCGGCTTCATGCTCAGAGTTTAAAATATATCCCTGGTGTATCTAAGTTTAATTAAGCATGCAGGCTTTGTCCATGAATCAAGAACACCTCACTGTAGGGCTCACTTAACAGCTAAGCTTGACCTCAGAAAGGGCAGATGTGTAAGCAAGTCGGATATGTCCAGAACATCCTGATCAGATGCCCAAACCACCTCAAGTGAAGGAGCATCAGTTCTACTTCAAGGTCCCACCAGATGTCTGAGCTCCTCTCAGTTCATCTTGTGAGGAATATGATGTTGGCCGCTAGAATTCATAATTGTTTCAGGCATTACCATAGTTGAGGGTTGGAGCATAGATAGACTAAAGGCGAAGCTCCACCATCACCACCAATACGATGCCTGCATCACTGCAGATGCCATCTTACCATCACTCTTCAACGAGCCCTACAAATCACTAAACTCCTTCGCTTGGGGTGGCAACTCGCAATCCCAATCCAGAGGAAGAATTTTCTGACAATTTTCTGGCAGAGTACTTGAGACTTAAAGAGGTGTGGACTTTCATACCAACTGCTTCACACTCTGTTGCAAGTTGCCCCAGTGTGTGCTGGAGGTCACGGTCTGATGAAGCCAATCTGACTCGCTCTTCTACTCATCGGCTGCACCTGGAGATTCTGTCCGTGAAAATCACAAACAGAATCTGTGACGAGGCCTTTGCGGAGAATATGGACACAGCTCTCACTGCAAATAAACCAGGACCGGACAGCTAGTAGTAACGGCCCCGGCACCCTATTTTCCCACGAGAAACTCCAACATTGTCGTAAGACTTCTCTTAGTCCACAAAGCAAATGTAGAGTCAATGGACACACCACCATCTTCCAGCACTGTCCCCCACCCCCAGGCAACATTAAAGAGGTGTGCCAACTAAGACAGCCCAACAGTATCCAGAACCTTCATCATTTCAGGGAGAATGTCATACATCCTGCCACATTACCACTGTAAAGCATTTAGACTACCTCAGTGATCTCTGCCAGAGAGATAGGCAAGAGAGTCCTTATCTCTAAGCACTTGGCACCTCTCACGCTTGGCAACTATATCTAGTTGCTACTGCTCTACTACCTGCACCAACTTACAACTCTTTCCTCACCCAAAAGGTGATGCTTCACATACCAAAAGCCATATTTTGTAGCCAAGGATCAGTTAACCAAAGCCACCACTTTTGCAAACACACCTGACCCTTACATCTCTTGCAGGTGATGCAAGTCACAAGTATAACATGCCTGTCTGTATACAGGTTGTGCATACAGTCCGTACGGACCTTCGCAGACATTGACAGATGACAAAATTTACTTCACGTTGACCCTTTCTGCTGGGGATGGAGAAACTATAACTTGTGCTTAAGCGCTCTCTTCATTTAGTTACATGGTTTATATTCATATTGTCAAGAACAAAAAGTAAATGTAGCACTTAATCAGTATTAATACCATTTATGTCTTATGTCACTGAGGTGTGCTGGTACTTAATAACTATAACAATTCAATTTTTAAGCCATTTTGAAAATAGGGCTGATATTAATACCAATCATACAGTTTATGTTGCGGAAAGTGTTGTTGTGCAAGGTTAACTAAATAGATATAGTGGGAATACTGAGTTATAAATGCCCCTCAGATTGGTAATACCCCTTCAGGCTTGTACCCCAGCTCCTCAAATCAGGCCCCTCTAGAAATTATCTTGGTGGTTCAATCTGAAAGGCACACCTAGGACAAGGTATCTGGAGTTTGGTAAACGGGGTTTTATGGATGGTAGAGGGGTGAGCAGCTGGCTCTCATGGTATTTGGGGAGGGACGGGGGGGCATTTCCAGTTGACTTGATACAGTATGGATTTTGTTCCCATCCTAATGGAATTGCAGAAATATTTGAGGGGAATCCCATTACGTAGCAATTGGAGTGCTGTAATAATGTACTCACAGTCATTTTCCCACTGCGGTTGGCCTCCTCTCGCTCTGCCAGGGCTTTCAGGAAGTTATCTTTGAGTTCTTTTCCTGCACTTGCCAGTGTCCTGGAAAAGACAACACTCAAACGGTTTGAAATGTTTCTCTTAACCTGAAAAAAAAAAGCCTTAAAGTTTCTTTATGGAAGCTTTTCACCCTTTAACATACTGTAGCTTCAGTGTACTCTGGCCTATCTCTGCTCTAACTTTAACAATTAACTAAACAATAATCTTTGATGAAATGGATTGAGTACAATTTCACTGTTATTTTGTTTTTTATCTGCTTTGACATTGTAGAAGAGAGATATTTCCTTTCCATGTCTCCATGACTTTCCTGACTATTTGTAAGCACAATACGACATTTTCCAAGGCTGTATGATTAATGAATATTCAAATAGGTTTAAATGAACTAATATGCAAGATTCAACAAAAAGTAAGCATGGCATGCAATCAAAGTCATGAGGCATCTAGTATGTCAGTACACGGCGCTTCACCAAAGCTGCCAAGCTCCCACTGCACTCCCAAATACCATTTTTTAACAGAAATGATCATAAATATTGTTGATCAGTCAATGTTTTCACTCTGAAATAAATTTGAAAGCTACAAAAATCATGAAGAATGTCAGAATGTCACAGCTGCCTTAGACGACTTCAGTATGCAGAGAAAAATTAATCATATCAGAGTTTAATGACTTTATATGAAACTGTGGCAGCTTTTTACACTTAGGCTGGCCTGTTTCCATGGAAACATGGTATTGGCGCACACTAATGTATCCACACCTGAAAAAACATTGGCACTAATATTTGAACAGTTAACACTGCAGTACGAGCAACAGAACTCTGGCATGCATCCAGAATTGACTGTGCAAAACATTCATCAGATCCGCACCGAGTTAACATCTTAAAGGCAGTAAACAGGTCGTTGGTAACCTCTCAGTTGTGGTTAAGAATGCAGAAGAAGAAAGACAGTAAAAATGTAGAAAGGTCATTCATTAAATCAAGGTTACAGTACAGTGGAAGAAACTTAGAACACCACTGTGCTCTGTAGGTTCAATACTTAGCCCTTCACAGAAGTTGTGAGAAGACGTAATAAACCCAAACTTCCCTGCAAACACCTGTGAGTTTAAACCAGCAATCCCCTAGTTATAAATCTGTTTCTTTCATCTTCATGTTACTGCTGAATATTCAAAACTACCAAATCCAGTTCTGTCTGCTTCACCGTCCAAAGACAAGACAACTTCAGTTATATTCTACATTAGTGGCTCCTCAAATCCACTTTCCATTCCCAAAGCACTTTGAAAAGCCTCAACAGCCACAACAAGCACGGACAAACGCCAAAGCCAATTTCTGCTCTTAGCTGGGCTTAATATTACAGCAAAAGGGAACAGGATCTGAATGTTTAAATTTACTAGAATTTGGAAAAGGATTGTAATTTATACTAGTCGTTTGGCCCATGCCCCATAATGAAAGTCTTAGAGGAATCACACAGTGGTAAAAGTGCATGGACAGCACATATTTGGAGGCTGGAACCTCACTCCATCTTCTGAGTGAGTGAAGGATTGCTGCTGGGTCATGGGGACCGAGGCCCCAAAGTAAACACAGGTGTTGAGGAGGCAAGTGACTGGGGTTACCCCATCCAGTAGCTAAAGCAACACACACAGTCACGGAGAGTGAATAATACTTCAGCAAAACATGTGGACCGCTGCAAGTTTGAGTTTCCCGTCAATTAACAAATTTCTTATCAAGCCTCATTTAGGAGGGATAACAAGAATTTCACTATTAAATGACGGTTATTAGCGGGTAATGACTAGGTATTAAGCTAACTGTGATCTAGCCATGTGTTTTAAGTGTCTTGTTTTTGGATTGCGGTCAAGGCAGGTGGGCCCTGGAATTAGTAGAAAAGAAGTGAGGTAGGCATGTGAACAGGTATCATCTGGCTTGTTGAAAAAAGCACATCTGGCTAAGAGCATCTGTCCTACAGATATAAAATGACTTTTACAATGTGTTGTTGTGCCAGTTAAAAGTTGGGAACACTACAAAACAACATAAATCTAAATTTAGAAACTCTGTGAGTGTGAAGGTATCTGCTCCTTGGATACTTTAGCTTTCCTACGTAACTCTGGATTTTGAGGCCTTCCTCACCACAAAGACAACACCATTGGTTGTACAAATGCTTCAGACAACCTTTGTTTCAGTTTTCCTGACAAGCAACCTCTTGCTGTCATGCAAACAGAATAACAGTATTGGTTGTTTTTTATTAAAAAGATACAGATTTTTACGTTAGAAGCAAACATTCGTTGCTTCACAGGGGGCTGCATTGGTGGAGGCGTGTTGTTTAAGGTACTGACAATAAAGTACAATTGGAGTACCAGAACAATGCATTTATAAGATGCCAAAGCACTGCACACTCACAGACAGGATTTTACAAAGTTATTACAGCGGCAACTGTTTTACCTTCCATACCTTCCATACCATTGCGAGGTAAACATTAGAAATACAGCGTTCACATTACAAAGTAATCTACAAGGAATGTTTGTGCCGTGCCGGATGACATCGCATAGTGCTGCAGCAAAAGTTGGGCCAGGTTTAAACTTATTTGCCGAAGCCCCCCACGATGTCACCCCCACCGAGCTGCCGGGCTAGGGTTTTTCACGCAGGGCTTAAGTCGGTCTAAATGTGGCCTTATAAATTGCAGATCAGAAAATGCTAACAGATCATTTTTTGGAAGTATATAGTACATATGATGAGTTGAATTGACAAAGTAGCTTTTGAAATATAATCAGTTGAGAGGGATTATTGGCGTGCAGCACAGATCGCTTTAGCAGTTAGAAAAAAATATTGCTCAAGCATTAAAATAGCAACCCTAAAGCATAAAGCAAGAGTAAATCAATGTCACAACCCAGCATCTGTAGAGACTGATGCACAGGGCCAATACCTTATTACACTAGCTACTAGCAGTAACTCAAAACAAATGCACCCTCCAGATGTTGCACTGCAGTAACAAATTATTTCACAAATGATATAACTATGGCATGAAAATGTCACACAACCAGCAACTGAATTAAAAATCAATCAATGTACCTCTTGGCTGTCGAGAAGCGCCTGTCCACTGTGTTATAAACTAGAGTTTATGTAACGCTTTGTCCACCTCTGTTGGGGGTGAACAGCTGCACAGCAACTATCCTCCAAGTGTGTTTACACATGTATAAACACAGCATTACAGTGAAATGTACTCAGCCATACCAAAAGCCAGGGGTTTTCTTCCTGGACCATAAGCCTCCTAAAGTGATGTTTTAAACTATTTATTCTCAGTGACATCTACTATCTAACTCTATCAGACATGTTCTGGATTTCATGTTTTCGTGTATCTTTTAGTTTAGATGATTCTATTGTGTATAAAAATAAGCCATGGTCTGACAGTTCTTGGCATCTAATGAACAAGATAATGCGACAAAGTGTAGATTATTCAAAAGATCAATGACAAAGACGTCACGTGCAGCACGCTGTTGTACGGAAGTAATCAAGGAGGCCACTGAAGTCAGCGTTTACGGTTTCATTTAGAAGTTGATATGGAGTGGAAGCCAGCGAATTTGTGAGCGGATGATAACGAGGATGAGGAGAATTTTTTTTATTTAATTCATGTTTGTATTCACAGAGAGACTCCAGCCAGCGCAGGAATGTGAGGAATGTCTATCTGGAGTGACATAAAAGTCGCATTATTTCCGATATGACTGTTCACACTGATGTCACATTGCAAAAAATCAGACCTGTATCTGATTTAGGACCATATATGAAAGTGGCCCAAATCAGAATTGAAAAGATCAGATTCCATGTGATTTGTGCTGTTCAAACTGAAAAAAACAGATCTGAGTCACATATGAGCAAAAAAAAAAAAAATCAGATTTGGGCCACTTTTGTCTGCAGTCTGAATGTTACAGTTCAAGTTTTGAATACCTAATATGACCTAACCTGTTCATCTGATATGTAGAAATGGTATGTCCACGTGATGGTTTTGACTCATGCTGAACTCCAACATACGACACTGTCACATGAAACCTTTGTAGTGAAGGAATGTAATATTTACATATTGTAGTTTGCTCCCACAAAGCACAAAGCTAATTTGATAAAGTTGACACGGCTGAGTAAAACTTGGTCCCTCTTGCTTGCACTTTCACTCTTGCAGTGCCTACTGTTCATGTGTTTACAGCTGAACACATTCCTATCTTTCACCTTCGGGTTTTGTGTTAACCTGGGTGTCACTGACCTACAACAATGATTCATCTCTTTGCTGGACTCAAAGACAATTTCATTACCTGTTTGCACAGCTGAAAGGAGGAGCTGAAAGGAGGAACTACTTACTGCACGGAATGGTTAAGAAATTCAATATAGTGTGTAGTATGCGTTGCCCCGAGCCCCAAACTTTGTGCAATTTCATCACCCATGCCAAACAAATTTGATCTGTATCAGGTTGTGTCCTCTTTCACACGTGCAAAAATTTGCAACAGCAAATAATTCCCAGCATAATTAATGGAATGTCATTAAAAAGTTCTTTGAGGAATGGGGGGGCTAGCATTCCTTCTTGATTCGTAGCTGTCGTTTTGCAAATAAATATTCAGCAACTGGACAAATGGTGTTTTCTGAGAGATTTTCATTTCATGACGGGTAACAGATGTTGTGCTTTGAAATAATTTCTTCTTTTATTCTCGAGACAGATTAACAGATTGAAGCTTTCATTAGACTGCAGCTTCGGACGCTATGGCAGATGGGAACTTTCAATAATACAGTGAATTCTTAAGAAACAACACATAATGTACCAGAACATTTTTCCTCAGACTGCTTGGGAAAATGAATCTTATGGAAAATATTATTTTGGGCTGGTGGACGTCAAGGGAAATTCCACACAGCATGACAATTTACTTACTTATTTTGGGCTTTTTCTAAAATCCTCTGTCACCTCTGATTACAATGAGCTGAATGTATCAGTTACACATGTGCCACGCATGATATTCTACCTGAGCTTTCTTTGTGTATTGTGGCCACCTTGGCTTTTGGGGGGTTGGGGAGGTTGCACATTGTGCATTGCCTGCCTGAGAAGTGCATGTTCTTGAATGCGGATCAAAGGAATCATTGTCATCTTTTTCACACTGAGTTTTTTTTTTAAGCAAAATGAGATGTATTCAATTTGGGGAACATACAATACAACTCCTCTGTATTCAGTGATGGATACTGTAGTCCAAACAGAGAGAGAAAGAGAGTAAGATTCATGTTTTGAAGTGAAATCTGATGTGTAAATTTGGACAGAGCTACAGGAAACTTCAAAGTTTTGGAAAAGAAAATCTACTCCAATGTTAAAACGACCTAAAATGAGAGAACAAGCTCTCGTCCCTGAATGGCTGTCTGTCTTGCACATGTTGACAGTGTGGTTTCTTCCTCATCAGTTTATTAGCTTACACTGTAATGCAAAGCAACACATATGAAATCATTTAAATGTATTTTTCAACTCATTTCAACTGCTGATTAGTGAAGAATTCCCTCAGCAACAACAGGACCATTTCTTATGTCTGGTTCTTTACCAAATTGATGGAGTCCGAAATCAATTAAAACAAGGTGTCAATAATTAAACTACATATTAGACACCTTGTCCTCAAGACCTTGCCTCAGGGAGAGCTTTACAGGCCTCTTACTCCATCTACAGCACTAAGAAGTACAAAGGAGAAGATGACATGTCGGCCTGGTAGCCTGATTGGAAGAAATACATGATGTGGAAACCACTTCCTCCCCTTCATCAGGGGCTCTAATCTACAATGTAGTGTATGATCAAACATCAGAGAGCGACTGAGTCTGAGGGTGCAGGATGTGAGAGGTAAAGTGAAAACATCCTCAGTAAGTCACTGTTGCAGAGGGTCATTATAAACGTCAATCACTAGGTCTACAGGACGTGGAGAGGAAATTACTCCAGGACCAGCTGGATCTAAAGATGACATGGTGGCCAGAATCAACATTAAATATAACACATTCCTGAGTGTATGTATTATTTGGGCCTCCTTTAGCTCTTGCTGCACATTGTAAGAGAAGTGGGATGTAAACTGGGTTATAACAAACAAGGTGCAGCAGCGTGATCATTTTTCTTCTGATGGACCTGCTGCAGCAGCGGCCATTTTTTACTTTTTGTGTCCTTTTAACAGTTGTGTCACAGTTTTTACTTAAAGCAAGAAAGCAGCATAAATAAATATGACAAAAAAATGTTGCTAATTGTTTTTTATTGTGCATATGCAACAGCATAAACATTCTCAATACCTCAAGATGTTGAAAACTCGACTGACTGATCAAACTAACTGATGTTTTGGTGAGGACTGGACAAACTGAGAGTCCAAGCAGAAAAATTATTAAATTGTGTTTTTATACCAGTTTTTTTACTGGATTTTCTTTTTTTGTTTTTGTTTTTTTGCTTTTGCTTTTTTTGGCTTTTTATCTGTACCTGTAGACCGATTTAACCCGAGAGAAGTGATCAATTTCACACTGTCCAAAACCGGGTAAAATATTGTGAAGTAACAGTTATTTAAAATATTAGGTGAAATATTCTGAACATGTTTAAAGCCAAAAGTCTCACATCTGAAAGGTCTGCTAGAATGCTGCATGTGCAATTGTATAAAGAGGGGAGGGCGCCTTAATTAATATGAATATTATTATTACTTGGAATCTAGCTCATGAAATTGAATTAATGTTCTTACAAATTTGTAACCAGTTCTTGATATCTAGCCTTGCATCTGGTTAGGGAAATCTGTATTTTCCTTGAGTATATCAATAACAAAGAGTCAGGGTTTGAGTTAGCAGATTAAAAGGTGAAGAATTCAGATTTGATTTAGATCCAATTTACACCTGTATTAACATGCAATATGTATGTGGACAGCTTATCTCTATGAAGGAAAAATGCACACAGAACACATTGCAATCAGAATGCTATTGGATCCACCAGACCACATCTAAACAAAATCTTACTGTCAGTTGAACAGTTAACTAGTAGACCTTGAATTAGGATTATTCTGTCTAAATAAGTCATAATATTCTTTGGAGTCTTACATGTAGCCAGTGAATGAGGGAGGGCAGATGTTTCATTAATCAAGTCATTAACATGAAATATGGAAGGACTTCTAAAATGTGGAAACACCCAGGTCAAACGACAGCTTGTTATTTACTATCTGCTGCACCAGCTGCTCCTAAACTGGTGCATATGTTGATCTATGTGCTGCGTGGTGGGATGTGGTGGCGGGCTTAAGCCTGGCAGGATGTGCGTCTCTGGACGGAGCTTGCAGGGGAGAGCTCCAAAGTTACACACCCATCCAAAATCACAAAGTGCAAGGAAGGCAATTGGCTTGACAGCACATGTAATAGACACTGCAAAACCTTGTCACTCGAGGGCCCTCGCCAGAGTAGCAGTCGGTTTGGCTTGCTAAAAATGAGCCTGGGATCAGCTTTGTGAGGCTTCTCATGTCAGTCACATCCACAATCTTATTTTTGCTAAGCATCTGGAGGTTGGATCCGCGGTGAAATGTATTCACTGTGCGTGTTCGTGGCACTGGTTTTACTTGGCACAGCAAGTGATAGCTCACTTTTAATATAGAGTAGAGAGTTAGAGAGCGGAGAATTCTTGAGGCCGACTGTAAAAACGCAGCAGCACAATGGACAATGAGCATGGCTGTGGTTTGGACTGTGGGGAGATCGCGGGGAGCCTGATGGAAACCTCGCAGGGCTGCCGTGAGCACGCGAGCTCAGGACATATGCTGACATGGACTTCTGGGCCCGAGCCAGAGCCGGAGCAGAGAGGAAACGGAGGCCTCACGTCTGCTCAGCACTGCTCCCCTGGTCCTCTTGGTTGTCTCTGACTTTATATCAAATGTTAGTCTTGTCCGAGATAAAACACGACACTATCAAGACTTCTAATATGGTTGTATTTTGTTTGAGCTGAACACAACACAATTTCCAACATCTGGCAGGTTAGACGTTTAAGTGGTTTGGAATATCTAATAAAAGAACAAGACATTTATGTTCTGCTAAAATCAAAGTCCTGAAGTCCTACTTGTGATACGACACTAGCCTACAACCCTTAATTGATAGCTCACACATGATGTTCATTTTCTTTTGTAGGGTTGGTGTTTGATAGCATTTATCCAGTATAAAATCCACTAGTCAGATGCAAGTCATTTCGGTCCCTTATCAGATCAATTTAGGTTCAGCTTTCAACATTTGAAGTAACAAAAGTTAAAAAATAATTGAAATTTTGATAGCTAAAAATCAAAGAACTAAAACTCAAATTTTGCCAGATAAACTTGTATTTGCTAATTAGATAAGAGCTACCTAATAGAGAGAAGATATAAGATTGGATAAGACTCAGCTTAACAAATCCAGGTATTTTACCAACTTGAAATCGGATCCAAAATTTAAACTACCAGAATTTGTTGATTCAGACTAGCCATTCAGCTTCCCCCTAACCAAACAACCGCACAACTGACTAAGCATCCCATTCATTCAAGTTTCCTTTTTCATTCATGTATTGAATTTCACTTATGTCTGATGAGAGCACCAGGTCTTTTGTTTGGTCTTTTTGTGATGTGCTAGCAAAGCCCCCCACCCTCCTCTTTCACAGCGAAGCTGTCAGGAGCGTGTTGTCCTTAAAAATGAGACAGGGCAACAACAGGGCAACATCTGATTAGCATTCACGGCACTATCTCCACTCCCTTGGTATTTTATTACCACAGGTGCAGGGGCATTCATTGATCAGATGCACGCTACAGGCGAGGTTAGCCCTTAATTGAAAACAGCTCTATTTATACACCTGCAGGCACTAAAGGTCTCCAAGAGAGCACAGGGAGGTTGAAAAGAAGAGAAAGGAAAAGAGGGGGGGGAAACACAGGGCAGTGACAGAACAGTGAAAAAAGACATGCCTTGGGAGACATAGGTTAAAGCCTTTTGGGAAGGCAGAAGGCATTCCCAAAACAGCATGGCTACCCAGTGCCAGTATGCAGGTGCAAAAGTCTTTAGGGAAGTACGCCATTTGTTGAAAAGAGGCACAAATAAATGCAAATCTAAATGCATGGTTATTCCTAACATCACTGTTTTAGTTTGGATGGATGGATTTCTTTTCTTTGCTAGCCAAAGAACAACCACATTTAGTTTGTTTACCATCCAGCTGCCAGTTTTTGCGGCCACAGAAAACACAGCGCGTCAGAACACTGTGCTGATTGTGCTCGGCACACTTTGCAGGTGGTACATTGCATCCTGGGGCTGGTGTTTTCACAATGTGACCATAACAGGAGGTCGGGGGTGAGGGGGGTGGGGGAGGTGCAGTTTGGTGGAAGTCCAATTAGAAAACCACAGAGGAAAGAGCAATCTGCATTTAGACAGAGAGCGGGGGACGCAGCTCAAACGTGCCACTTTTGACGGGAAAAGTCTGGAAAAGCTGTGCAGGTTTTTTTTTTTTCTTTTCTGTCTTGTCAAGGTCTTTTTTCGCGAGATGTTAAATTTCCAAGTGTGGGAAAGCAATGAAAGCTGTTAATTAGTCCAAAACTCACACATAAAAAATTTTTTTTTAAAAATGATGTCGGCTTATGGACGCCTACAGGTTGTTGGCATTGAAACAATAATCCAAACAGCAGGTGAAACGTTACCCACACTTCACTCTCAGGTCACATGATGACTGACAAAAGTGTGAGAAAACCTCAAAGGCAGCAGATGTATCAGATGATTATTTAAGGGCTAAATTTAATATTTTAAAAAATGTATATTAATCTGCTGTAAGCTATCATTTACCTAGAACAGGATCAGATTTAATATTAAGTGCTTTCCTTTTGAAATAACATAACCCCGCTGGTTAATTACCTTGGAGAGGATTCAAAAAACACTCGCTGCTGTCCGGCCAGCTCAGGACAACAGGCTGTAAAACGGTTATGAGTGATGTCTTTCCCAGCAATGTCCAATTAGTAACTCAGCATTTTCATCCGTCAACTGCAGAGCGCTGACGAAAAACAAGGTACTCTATAATTGATAATGGCAAAAATGACATAGCGGAGTGAGCCAGGAAGGGCTATTTTGAGATTATTTAGTATTTGAACCAAATATTTAATTTAGTCTCTCTGTGTTTTCTCGAACAGGTGGTTTAGTATTTAAAGCAAAATTCATTAAAATGACCTTGACAGATGGAAAGCAACTAGTGTTTTAAACCTGGAACAAAACATCTCTTCTCATTGTTTCAGTAATTGATGTTTTTTTGGACATGGCTCCTGTCGAATTCAATACAAAAAGTCCAAAGGGAAACAACTCTGCTCCCTTATTACACTTCACACTTTATTGTAACAACATTTTAAAGGAGAACTCAGCTGAATATTTACCTTTTGTGTATCAAATAATCTCCTGCTTGAAAGGTGGCTGTGAGAGTAGGACTGAAATAGATTAAATGCTAATCAATAATCATTTTTAGCAAAAATGTCAAACATTCTGTAATTCCAGCTTCTCAGTTGTGAGGATTTGCAGCTTTTCTTTGCCTGATGTGAAATTAAACTATAGTTTTGGACTGTTTTTCAAGCAATCTGAAGAAAAATCCTTGAGCTTTAGAAAGCCCTTCTGAAAAGTTTGTAGCTTGTGTAATCAGGAGGGATAGCAGCTGCAGACATCTTAGATTCATGACAGTTATGCGAGTCAGAAAAAATAAAAACATAAAAAAGCATCAAAACTTCTATAGAAACTTCTTAAACTAGTCCTGCAATGTAATCCATTTCTTCATTAGGGCTTTTTTTCAATACTAGTACTACAATACTTATTTCAATACCTCTCTTTGAGAAATATGAACATGTTTTACTATAAAGCTTGTTTTTTGTTTTTTTATTTAAAAAAATAAATGGTTCTCGCAATACGGACCTCGCAATTATGGACCTTAAAATCCGTGTAAAGCAATAATAAATGTGTTCTGAGTTTGTCACACCACAGAAAAATGTGTTATCAACCACCCAGCAAAATATGAATGATTAAAAAAAATCGCCAAGTACGTAAAATTAGGTTTCAAAATCGTGAAAAATAAGAAGTATTCTCTGCTCTGAAATGCTGGGGGCGTGTCCCCTGAAGGCGCTGGTAGATAACTTCACTGTACCACTGAGCTGAAGAACCAGTGACAGACTCTCGTTCAGTGAGCTAACCCAGTAGCACAAAGGTATAGCTTTAATATAGTGTTAGGGGAAGGGTCATGGCTATGGTATGGTATGGTATGGCTCCAGAGCGTCATCGAGCTATGATTTCATGTCCGGCCAAAAAATCCTGAATACAAAAATGGTGAAAAACAGTTTAACGGTCTAACTCCACAATTGTGTTTAGAAACAAATCTCTGTATTTTCTTTACACAGACTTTAAGATGCTTTATTTTGCTGTGACTCTGGGTCACAGTTGGAATCCATTGTTAACTGTTGTGAATCCAAACTGACTGGCTGCTGTCCTCCACAAAAAAAGCAAGCTACAAACTTTTCAGAGCCACCTTTCAAACCTACATGGGGCGAGTATCTGATACTCAAAAGATAAGATTTTCTGTGGAGTATTCCTTTAAAATCAATCTGACTGGATGTTGTTAATGTGGAGTTTCTGATCCTGTATGCCAAACACAGCTAGGACGCATACAAACACATTTCAGGATCACAGCCTTTGAGAGAGTCTCTGCATGGATGTAGATCTTGGAGACGGAACAAACTACTGTGTGTATAACATCCCAATGTTCCCGTACAACATTTCCCTGGATCCTGTTGGGACAAGATGAAAGGCTTTGTGGCCTAATATCACTGTAACTGCAGGTGTGGAGGCTCCCATTTCACCAGTGTCACTGATGTTCACAGACGTTTGGAGGAGGAGGGGGGCAACAGGGAGACATCTGCACGTTTGGATAAGCATCTAAGGGTTCAATCAAATTCAACACCTAGCAGGTAAATGTTTGGATACCTCCAAAACCCTGCGTGCGTGCATGTGTGTGTGTGTGTGTGTGTGTGTGTGGTGAATGGTCTTATTTGGAGTCTGTTCTGGCTTGTCATCAAAGGAGATACCACAACCACATGGCTTCATCACGAATGGGAACAATATCTGTGTGATCACTTTCCTCAGGAGGGGCAGTTTATAGAGGACTCCAATTTGAAGTTTTGTCATTCGGCTCTGTTTATGTTAACAGTTTTTATTTGAATTTAGACAGATGGGCAGGCCTTGTTCTAGTAAAAGCATTGTTCATGTAGGACGTGGACTTGATGAATTACTCCCATTTGTCCTGTCTTTTGTAAAATATAATCAGAAATGATTACATAAGCTGCTCAAACCGCTACCGCACCGGATACAACTATAAAAGATTCAGATTTTATGACCTGCCGTGCTTTGATTTGCAGAGCAGAACTTCAGCCAAAAGTGCATTTTACATTTTCCTCTAGATATTACTGCTGTCGCTCATTGCAGGAAGACAGAAATCCAGTCTCAAAACCACAGGAGGAAAATAAAAGATGTTGTGAAATATATTAAAAGTTAAGCAACACTCAGTGAGCTGGTTCACTGAGTGTTGCAGAGGGTCACAAAGGTGGTCAAATATAAGCTACTGTGGGACTTAAACAGCGATTAGTCAACGATTAGTCAATTAATCGATTAGTCAAACAACAGAAAATTAATCAGCAGCTTTCTGATAAGCGATTAATCATTTTAGTAATTTTTCAAGCAAAAATACTTCTCAAATGTGAGGATTTGCTGTTTTCTTTGTCATATATGTTAATACAATAAACATCCTTAGGCTTTCGTCTGTTGGTCGGACAAAACAAGCAAATTGAAGGCCACTTTGATTTAATCCCTATTTATCCCTATTTATTTCCCTATTAACATTTTATAGACTAAACAATTAATCGATTAATCGAAAAAATAATCGGCAGATACATCGATAAGGAAAATAATCGTTAGTTGCAGCCCTAAACTCTACAGACGTTAGCTGTAAGCTAGCTAGCAATGGACGCACTGACTGTGTTTGGGTTCACTTCAGACCCTAAATGAACTTTTGATTTTGAACTTGCAGTCGTTTGCGCCACCTTGAACTGCGTCTTTCCATTGACTTTCCTATGCCATTGCCCTGCCTGTAAAATTCACCTCGCGTTCCGTCTGAACAGACAGTTAAGCCACATTCAGACCAACATTAGTACAGCGTCAGAAATGCAGCCTCCTCGTTCATTTTAATGAGACTACTGCACTGGCAGAGCGAGGATCCAGGACACAGGGCTGCAAAACACTGCAGAGGGCAATCAAACACATGCAAATGCACAATCCTGGTATTATATCTAATAACAGGAACGGCGTAATTCTACTGTTGTTCACCCCACAATTGTTAAAACAGGGGATAAAATGATTGTCTTTGTGATAACTTTACCGGCACCTGAAGCAACACCCCCGCACCACCTCAGCCGCACTGCTATTTTCGGTCTCTGAACGCTGTTTTTGTCCAGTCTGAGTACACAGTACTGTCTTCTGCACATAGCCTGACAATAACAACAAACCCAATACTTAATCAGACTCCACAGGGCAGGTTGCTCTTGCCTTACACGGGGAGGTCAGGGGTCAGGATCAGCTACAGCAGAGGCCTCGGAGCTGCTAGCCAGTGTTTTGCTCAACAACAGTCAAACAGGGGATCAACGTCCACCAGATGAAGAGTGGCTTTCCCTTCTCATTATGCACCCCTCTGTCTGAAGAACTTTTATTTGACATCCTACAAATTTGAAATCACACAAAACACCTTGAGAGTACAGAAAAAAATGAATTATATAAAATAAACTGTGGATCATTTTTGTCAAGGCTACATTTTTTTTTTTGTCATATCCTTTGACAGAAATATGGCCCGAGATATAAGACCTGGTTTGGAGCTGAAACTGGCTGAGGCATCACAGCACTACTACAGAAAGTGATGCACAGGGAGCTCCCAGCTTCCACCACAACAAACAAATTCTAGGGAGAAGACTGAGGATCACTCATCTACAATATCTAAAATATTATTCTTTCACACTAAATGAGACGTCAATACAATTAACCACAGAACACTAACACAGAGAGGCAGAGACCTAGCCACAGCGACTGATTGATTGCAAAATCCACTGACCACATTCAGACTTTAAAACGGCTTAATTTCATTTTCAGAATATAACAGAGAGCCTCCTGATATTCTAGCATTTGACGGGTGGTTGGTGTGAGTTTGTCTCCCGTGTTGGTCATGCAGACGACGTCTAAGTGAGCACGGTGGGTCGGTGAGAATTTAACTCACACTGGCCGGCTCCTGTTGTAGAAAGAGTTGCTCTTCGCAGCCTCTGCAGCCTGTGCAGCTGCTTTCCTCTCCTCAAATTCCTCCCTGCTCAGGACCGTGCCCTTGTGGCCGTGCTCCACCAGCTTACGGGCCAACTCCCTGCTCTGCGAGAGAAAAGAAAAAAGGGAGAGGAGTCAGTCAAGGAGAGGGGACACAGCCTGCAGGCAGGGCTGAAGATTGTCAGATCTTGTCAGCCTTTTGGCAGGATAAGCTGTGAATGCTGTGATTTATTTTTTCACAGCTCTTCCTGGAGACCACTTTAGGAGTGCAACTACTATTTCTATTAGCATTAAATGTCAGAGTCTGGTGAAAAATGCCTATCACAATTTCCTGGAGCTCAAGGTGACGTCCTTTTGCTTGTTTTTTCCGCCAAACAGTCCAAAACCTAAATATATTCAATTTACAAAGATATAAAACAAAGAACAGCAGCACATCCTCACATTTTAGAACCTGGAAGTGGAGAATATTTGGCATATTTGTTTGACAAACGATTTAAACGATTCATTTTCTGTTGATACACTAACTGATGTATCTGTGGCTTTTTTAGACGAAGCATGTATCCAGTTTCTGCAACATCCTGGATTTGGGACCAGCTCAGCAATCACCATCAAGTACTGACAAATGAAATTTGAAATCTTGGCAGCCAGTAAGATTTAGGATTTACTCACCACTCTGACCTTTGGTTTAAAATTGTTATTTAACTTCCCTCGCCAAAATATGGAAGTGATAGCCTGCTCTGCAACACCATAAGCTTCAGATATAGTTGTGTGTGTGTGTGTGTGTGTGTGTGTGTGTGTGTGTGTGTGTGTGTGTGTGTGTGTGTGTGTATATGTCAGTGCCTCTGCAGGGATTGTTAGCTACATTATTCCAATCACCGTCTGCAGACCCGCCGTCATTAAAGCCAAGCCGTAAAGTCATCATCTAAAAACCAAATCTTGCTGTCAAATCCTGTGGCTTGTCAGATCAAAGCTCCGGCCACATGTCCTCCTACCCAAAATCCCAGCAGCCGGGTCTGCGTCCGCACCCGAGAGGAAAAGTTATATTTTCCTTCAACTTTGATGTGGCTCACCAGAAATGAGTCTCAGACATTTGGTGGTCCTAAAATTGGCCTGAAAATCATTGTCTTCGTTTTTAAGGCTCATTGAATAAGTCTATTTGAATGACCTGCATCTTATAGTCGACACACCAGGACCTGGACTAATACCCTACAACATCTATCCTGGCACAAGCCCTAACGACTTTGTAATAAAACCTCTTTAACTACTTTTCTGAGTTTAGAGTCATAGTTTGTGACAAGTCCTAAATAACATCATCCAGGAAAAACAGGTTTATAATTAGCTGATTTATCAGCATGACTGCACAGGTTAGATGACCTGGGCTGACTGTGTTGTGTCACACAGGGGTGATTGAGTTTGATAGTGATTGACTGCAGCTGATTATCAGGTCAGATATGAGTTGTTCTCTTCTCTGTGTGGACACAGGTGTTCAAACAAAGTCGCCACTGCAGCAGCTGAGTATATCGTTAGCAAGTGTGCCACCTGCTGGGCAAAAGCAGGATTGCCCATTTCTGATGAGCAGGTACAATTCAAGCCTGTTTAGAACTATTTATACATCAGTTAGAATAAATCTAAGACCAAAAATTTGAAAGAAAATCTAAATATGATTCAGAGTTCCTCTGTTGATATGAAGATACATTTTAAACGTATAGGGTGATATTTCCACTTACAAAAATATAAAAAAGAAGGTCTCCATTGATGCTATGAATCACCCTTATTTAATAAATCGGTGCTCTTAAGGACAGAATGAGGCCAACATGTTTTGGTCATAATGGTGGATACATTTCAGGTAATAGCAGCTTTTACAAGAATTATAATTAAGACTTTTGAATCCTTGAAACTAGACAATTTAAATCTTTTTAAAGCTTTTTCAGGACTTGTAGTCTCAATTTCTTATGATAAATTTGGTATTTTCAATCCTAATGGTCATACTAGAGTAATTATGATTAGGAGTGGAGACCATATTGTCAAAGTGGGCCTAACTAGGACTTTTGGTGAATTTTAACAGTATCACTCACACCAACACAGGACCAAGGATTCACAGATTCTATGACTGAGTGAGGCGTGAAAGAAATGTTAATTCATCTACTTTCTCTCATGAAGTAAACTTTAAATGATTGGATTGGCAGCTGCTTGGTAAACCCATAGTTTAAACCCGTTACCAAACCTATGTGTGAGCGCCACCTAGCGTGCGACCACAGACACTACACCAACAAAACGTATCCCCATGGCAAAGCCAGCATTTGTGCCACTCCAGATACACTGCTGTAATGCAGCAGAAGTTACTGCGTGCTCAAGAAAACTGTCCAGGAAACTAGAAACAACGAGAATTAAAAAAAAAAAAAAAAAAACGTGTTGTGTACTTTAAAGTGAGCACATGTAAGCCCGGTAAAGTAGCTACTACATACCTCGTTTTGAGTACAAAGAGGACCAGACTCCATTCAGAATTTTGACAAGTGTGGCATACATCGTAAAACGTCCAATAAATCCATTTATTAATCTTAAGGATACTATGTTCAATACGGCAAATACTTAGCTTAGTAAACGGCAAATAAATTAATAGAAAAGTAAACGTGTAAAATCGTGTTTCTTGCTCCATAATCTTCCTGCACCAGAACGTTAACGTTAGCTAGCTGCTGTTGTCTTGAAAGCAACGGATCTGAACCAAATAATGTTGTATTGTTAATAAGAACCGGTTGGAGGATTTGGTACATGCCGAATTGAAGAAGGGGTCTTGGTGCTTTTTGAAAAGTCAAAAATTATATTTTAATAACGTGAACTGCTACAGATTGCCAAAGATAACCTTAAACTGACCGCTTAGTTAATGCGGTTCTGGCGTGGTTTACAAAACAGAACGGAACCTGGGTTACGCAGGGAAAGACATCCAACGCTAAGGCAACAGTTTGTACCAGTGACTCACTTTTAAGTAAAATAAATCCATTGGCGTAACTTTGGAGTCGAGATAATCTTCGTAGACTTTAAACTGCGTTACAGAATCGTGGAAACGAGCGGCAGTGCTGTACTCCATCTTCCCGCTGTCTGTGTTGTAAACGGCTGCTATGGCAACCGTCTTACCTGCGGAAGCGGAAGTCATCACGCCCCCAAAATGCAACTAGAAGGAAAAAACAACAGCAGCAATATTCAGAACATTACTAAAATAATAAAGAGCTGCTCGGAAACAATTCGTAGGCCTACAGAAGTTTTTGGTTTGGCAGGGAAATTGAAATCTTGGCGCCAAAAATGTCATTTCACAGTGAAATCACACCTTAAAAATACATCAGGCGCATATCACTGGACACATTTTAACCTCCACAGACATCATACAGACCACTGTTAATGCTGATGGCTTTACTTTTTCTAGAAATGTGTTTATTTTCCCCAGGTTATCCCAGCTCTCCCCGTATATTGCAGTCACAGCAGGTTCGTGTCATCGCGTGTGGTCACAGGTGGCTGGATTGTACAGTTCTGGTGTTACAGTTGTATATATGCCTGAATTAGTCACAGGTCAGGTGCGGCTGATGGACCATGAAGAAGTCTGCTTCAGATCTGAGGACTGTGAGGAAGAGTGCCCCAACTTCCAGTGACAACGCCTTCAGGTTCTGTGCCAGATTCTACCTATAATATAACATTTGGAAAGTGTAACTGGGGTTTTTCTCTTTTTCTTATCTCTTTAATCATCTTGTGACCGCCCAGGTTGGGAACCACTGCTGTAGCGGCTTAATATTTGTGCAGTGTCATTACAGTGGGTCTTCCTTGAGAAGGTAAACATGGTAAATCATTGAATTCAACTAAATCAACTATATGTCCTCTGTCTGTCTGTCTGTATACCTGATAAACTTCACTGAACTCAATTTACACTTCATATTGGGCCTAAAGCTGGACTAATGTACGAGATGACAGAGTTATCCATTCCCATGATGTCAATCCCCAAATCCTGGCAAATCTACACTGTTTGGCACCTTGACTGACTGTAAAATACAGAATAAAATGTTCAGTGGGAATGTCTTCGGCTCCATTTACAGAAATACTGTGACTCTTGGCTGTCGTTATCATCTTTTATTATTATTTTGTTTAAATATTCTCATTCAGCATGACCTTTAACGGCTCTGCGATGACGTCCACGGAAAGTGAGGTAATGATTAAAGATTTTATGATGAATGTGCTCTAATGCAACAGCCACGTGACTTATGGCCAATATGAGCATACACAGACAATAAGACAAATAAGACAGAAGGAAGTGGAGGCAGGTGGCAGGCAGGGCTGGTGGGCTCCTTCGAGATCAACTTTAAATAAAGACTGTCACGCAAGCTTTGTCTCATTTCTGAGGTCACCAAGTGTTTTCTTACCTAGAAATAAAGACGCACTTCATTATTTAACACCAGTATGAATAATGGACGCCAAACCTCTGTTGTTCTTATTCTGTGGTGAACAATCTCTGTCATGGTGATTGCTCTTTCTCTCTCTCCTCTTCTGACTCACGTTGCCTGATTTTCTAATGAAAGTTTATCACAGTTGGTGTCGGTTGTTCGTGGGGTTGGGATTGTTGATGGTGTACTCCCTCGTGGGGATTTGGTACTGTTCTTCTGTTGTTTGTGTCGGGGTGGCTGTAATTTTTTTGTTTTGTTTCTTAGTTTTCCGTACGGTGTTTTATTGGGTCTGTGTTTTTACAGAGTGTAAGGTTTGATTTACTGTAACTGATCTTTTAGCTCTGTAACCTGCGCATCATTAGTGGTCTCCGCCCAGGGACTACAGATGAAAATCAGCTTTTAGATATATGTGGCACAATATATGTATCGTGCATTGTCCCTGTTAAAAAAATAAAAAATAAAAATAAAAGGATCTTGGTAGAAATATAAATCAGTCAAAGTCAGTTCAGTTTCATTCGCTAAGCAATAAAACAGACCCTTGCTCAATTCAGTACACTCAAGGTGTTCAAAATGAATTAGAAACGTTCCTCTTCTTTTATCACCAGTGGAGTGGTACACATACACAATGTTTTTAAATGTTGTTGAAGCAGTTGTTTTGGCTCACAATGCTCACACAATCTAAATGTAGACTTTTTGGTACTGCACTGATAGTGTGTGGTTGTGCTGAGCACCTAGAGTACTTTCAGACAGTCCGCTCTTCAGTGGATGTACATTGTGACTGAAATCTGCAGTGTGTCATAAGTTATTTAACAAATATGACTCCAGTACTATTCGAATGAAGGATGAAATCCAAACTTAAAAGGTTTTCAGTTCTGTTCAGTTCAGAGAGATGGCAATTGCAGTTAAAAAAGTAATTTTGAATTCAGTTCCATAAAGCTTTGGGGATTTGCCAAACACAGATGAAAAAACAATAACATATTTACAATTGATGCAGCAGAGGCTGAGATATTCTGACTTTTATTCCCTAGTAGGGGTCCTGACCTCTGACCTCTTACCTCCTCATGGAAGAGAGCAGGGTAAAATAAAAATGCTCTTTTTGTGACATAGTGACATAAAATGTTAATGAGGCTAAATGTTGAATCTTTATGACTCGTGCTCATGTCATAAAGAAGATGTCAAATCAGCGCTCGGGCCTGTTTTAGACTAAAGTAAAAACTGTCATGACCTCAGAGGATTTGGAGAAATCAGCCAACACGGTCCTGTCAGCACACACACACACACACACACACCTGTCTTTCATTAGTCGGCCACTGTGATCCTGGACTCTTTCTTTGACCGATTCCTCTTCTTTTTGTGATTTCAATAAAATTTATAATCCTCACATATTTCAGCGTAGATGTCTAATTTTAACACTGATAACCTGCAATGCAATTAAGCATTCATTAAAAGAAGTTAGCCTCTTAAAACTCATCCAACATATACTCAAGTGAGCAGGTTTGGCTTCGTAAGAGTGTAACCGCTAGCTGCATTTTCCCTAATGTCATATACAACATAAAACATATGAATATCCACTGATATATTCATTTTTTAATAGTCATATAACATAAAAACTCTTCATACATAAGTTTTTATTTAAAAAAAATCTGGTACAAAAAATATTTCTTTGGGATGTGTACGAGGACCATAAACATGAAAATGACACAGAAGATCATTAAAAAACAAACAGCATCAAGATATCTACAGTTCATAAGGGCCCCTGACAACACTGGGTAACACTATACTTTTCCACTTTATTAACCTGTCTATTAACCTTAAACAGAAGCATTTCACTCCTTTTAGATATTTTGTCTGTCTCTATATGATGGTGGTCTTTTGCTGTACTGTAATCTTCACCAACAAGGTTTTGTTTTAAACCTGTTTAAGCCTGTATCTCCCCAAGTCTTAGAAAGTTAGTCCATTGTATATAAGAAACAAGGGATTAATTTTTGGTGCAGATCTAGAAATTATTTAAATAGCAAGATGGGTAGATTTTCTTATGAGCTGGCACTTTTGGCAGATGTGGTTCAAGATGCAGATTAATCATTTTCTACTATAACAACAACACATTCACATTATAATGCATCCTTGATGGATGTTTGTGCATTAATAAGGTTCTGCACAGGCTTTAAACTGAGACCCGAACCTGGGCCATCCCGCATCTTTAAGACCTGACCCAAATGACAGTGACTGCACTGCCAAATTGCTTTATTTCATCCATTACTGACAGTTGCCCCCCCACGTCACGCAATGATATACAGTCTGGACCTGACACGAAAACCCAGTACCTTAGCGGCACCCGGCAGGTAGCAGAACTCCAGCTCTGAGTGCTGTCTGGTTGCTGGTTCTTTCTTGAACTTTCACCAGTCTTAACCACATCTGTAAATCACTTTGGGTTACCCTGTTGAACAAAAGCTTGGAATTTTAAAATACTGGCTCTATCCATAACCCTAAACAAGCTTTTTAAACTCACACTTCTTATGATTGCAATGTAAATACAAAGTCTAAAGACACAAGTTTTATACTTTAACACCTTGTTGTTACAGGCTTAATAGGAATTATGCAGGTATTTGACATTTTCAAAAATATATGTGACCTACATTGTGACATTATGTACTTGAAACATTTTCCCATAGGTTAATACACAGGTTCTGACAGTGGAAACAGATCAATGTAGTTTGACAGATCAACCATTTGAATTTCTTCTCTCTATGCTTCTGCAAAATGTACCCCGAGCTCAAGTAATTCAAACAATTAAATTAAAGACAGCATTTAATGTATAATTCAGGCTCTTGAGCTATGTATTTTACAGCCTTCCTCCCCAGAGAAGTTCGTATGTTCCTACATGGCCATTCCACGGCTGTTTGCCATCTGATACACCTACAGCTTCAACCTTCCCCAAAACAAGTGACCGCACTTTCTCGGCATCTTTATCCCCTGCAGTGGCGGCGGTGAGCGCTCCTCCTGGGTGGAATGCCGTGAGGTCATGACTCTGGATTTTTCGGGGGGACAGCCGGTTGCTAAAATGATAGTTTTGATGGACAGTTTTCTCTGTGATCCCTCACAGCTGTCCAGGAGGAGGGGGTGGGGGGAGTCTCCAGAGAACCAGACCTCGTTTTCATGTTGATTATCACAAATCTGGTGTTAGGAAAGGGGACAGTTGGTCGGTGTGTATGTTTAGGCAGGAAACATGTTTGAAACACTTTCCAAGCCAGGTTTCAGAGAGCTCAATGTCTCAAAAGTGGCAAAAAAAATATGCCTTAGAGTCAAACGTATCACATAATTTATCATTTAACCAGCTGGGAGAGCATTCATATTTGTAATTTCATTATTTTTTCAGTGTTTAAGCTGAAATCCATAACCTATTTATTGTTTACTATCATGTTTTTGTCATCTGCATGAGTTTTCAATGCCAATGAAATTGTGCAATTTCACAATAACGTTTTGGACCTCCCTCCTCATACTATATGTATTTAGTCTTCTTTTTAAGTTAACTTTTATAGATTGCACTTTAAGATGCATATCTTGTGCTATATAATGAAATACAGTTCATTAAAAAGTCACACACGACGTAACTCTGAACTCCTTTTAAACAAAAAATCTGTCCCCCCCCATTTAACTTTGGTGCATAGTTTCACCACATTAGGGACTGTACAAAAATTATTTCAGTTTTTAAAAAGACAAAATCATCCCCAGAAATATTTATATCTTCTCCCTTTCCTTGAGTTAGAAAAAAATTGACACTGACACTGGTTCCTTATCAGCTACTGGGTGGTTATGATGAGGAAAATAAAGCCCTGATACAAAGACATGATCGTTGTCTTCTGCTTAGGGCAAAATGCACATTTATGACCGTCGGCCATCTTTTTGTTCCACCTATGTCAATTTTGATCTTTAAAAAGAAACAACAACAACAACAACAACAACAAAAAACCACAGAATTGCGGAAATAAAATATAAATCTGTGGTGAGAAAAAACTTAAAAGACATAAAATTCAGACCACCCTCTTTTTAGCAGAAAGAAAAAATACATACCCCTTCCCCTTTTCTAGTCTGCACTTACCCCATAATAATTTTTGTACAGTCCCTTACCAACTAGGAAATGATGGAGCACGCTAGCAAGTTAGCAGAACGACGTGGGTGACTTTTCCGTCTTTGATCTATAATTTAAAAATCATTTACAGTATGCCTCACCAAGAATATGCAGAGTTAGCATCTCATTTTTAAATGACATTTTTTTAAGCTGGGGCACTGGAAGCAAGTTCACCATGTACACAAATGATAACATAAAACAGGACAGAGAATCATCAAGTCAAGTGGAAAGACAAGTCCAAACTACGATCGTAGCTTCAACAAAGATAAGCTCGATAGTTGTCCCTGGCAGCCCTTTGAGGGTTTTCACACACTTCATAGATACCCGGAATGCTTTGAATGTGATAAATGACCATTGTCAGTTTTTTTGGGCGCATCCATTACTTAAATGTCCAACGTCTATGAACCTTGTATCCCCCAGATAGAGCCAAACCCTATGACATCTACCCAAACCGGTACTTGGGCCAGTACTTGACTTGCGTACGTCTTGGTGCTGTTCCTGCATGGACGTTAGCCTTCACTAGAGGAGGTTTGGGTGGAGGTGGCGACGGGGCTTTCCTCCTCTCTTTGCTCCTGTCTGTGATGGTGAAGCCTCGCTCGCTCTTGTCGTGCAGGCCGACCCTGGGCAAGAAGTGGGTGGAGACATGCTGGGATTTGACTCGCGGGCTGGAGCCCATTTTAGCTTTCCCTCTCTTATTGAGGGCCACGAACCACTCGCGACCAGTCCTGTGGTTCCTGTGGATTACTGAGGCGTAAGTGTTGTAGCTGTTCTCCTGGAAACGTTCCCTGAACTTACAGTCGTCTGTGAACCATTCCTACAAAAGAAGGAAATATAAGGTATTAACAGGTGTTACCTCTTGCCTTTTTCTCTTGGCTTTAATCTAATGGAACTCATTTGTTTAGATCACTCAATGAGACTATTTGTGATTAATTTTTGATTCAAAAATCTTTAAATCTGCTAAAATTGTAAATTGTTCCACATGTTCATGATACTGGATCTGTCCACATGTAAACAAGGGCTCAGCTGCGGAACATGTGGGAACTCTGTTTGCATGCTACCATGTAACCTAACCCTGTGTTTCTCTTGTTAACTGCTGCTAAGATAATTGTCTTTAAGTCGGGGAAAGAAAAAGTAATGGCTCCTATACCTTTACAAGAAAGCTCCCACCAACAAGCATCTGGAAGCTGACCTCTGCCAGATCCTCCCCACTGATGCAATTTTATTTCCTCGTTAATACTGATCTGACACATATACTGCTACTGTGAGAAACTTTGTGTGATCTTCTATTTAAACTATCCTTACTGTGAGATGTGTTTCATAACAATTAATACAGGTGATTGGATGTTATACTGTACCAGTGTACCAGTCAGAGTCTGTGTGCCTAAATCTGTCAAATTTGCAGTGGACCTCTGCATAAGGGATTGTTTCACTATGTAACAGATCAACAAAAATCATTTGAATTGAACTGAAAATTATGCACAAAAGCCAAATGATTATTTTCTCACACAATAGCTGATCAGGGAGGGCTACAAAATGAGATGGAAAGCCAGGCTGATGTTAGACCTATTACTGTATGTAACGACCAAAATTGAAGGGGAAAACATGTCCAACACTTCTTGAATTTCTATCCACACAGATCATTTTTGTAACACCCTAATTACAACAGAATCCAGAGTGGGAAAACGTCAAACGCTTATTATCTCAACCTGTAATTGCTGTTCAACATAACATCGTCTGATTGTGATCTGATTGGGTTAGCTGCTGTAAAACCGAGGTCGCTCAAAATAACAGAAGATTTCGCTTTCATCTTGGGGGGCGGGTTTCAAAGTCATCTAAATGACTTTTCCTTATCACGGAGATGCTTTGACTGACAGCGTCAGAGCCTCCTTTGTAGTGGTCAAAAACTCATTATGGCCTGTGTATTAACTTAATCCATGAAGAACTTCTGAATGAAGACACTCAGGCTGTTTTCTGACCATGTTGTTTGTTACAATAGCAATGGATGGAATTTTTATTTCAGCATATTTAATTAGCATATTTGATGTATCTATTTCAGAGACATACCATTATGGTTTCTGGCTTGGGTTGAACAATTTCGACACAACAGTTTTCATTGACTCACTGCTCCTTGTGCTGTCATAATTTACTGAGAAACCTAAAAGATCTCAAACAGGTGATGATATTGGAGGCTATTACAGCTCTGGCTTCTCATTTGCGTGGGCAATGCTAATGATGCTAGCTATATGCTAGCTACAGTATGTAGGCTGGTCTACAGAGGTGGATTAAAGTCAACAAGTCCTCCGACCTAAACGACAGAATCAGTTTGCCAATGACTCCCAAAACGACATATATAGGTTTAGGCCTTAGGTTTAGGCACCAAAACTAGATCGGGATTTGGGTTAAAACAACTATGTTAGTTATGTAACTTAACTTGCGTACGTAACATAGGCTACGTAAGTTAAAATAAGTCATTGACTTTTGGTTTCACGCAGGACACGAACAGCAGTCTCCTGGGTGAAAGTCCTGTGTTGTTTGACCCAACCACCCACCCCAAACTCCTCATTATGTGGACTTTGGCGCTCTTTACAGGTCGCCACCTAAATAAACGTAAATATGGGTCGTAATAAGCTGCTGCACAGACGACCTATACGGCTGTATTTTTTGGAAGGACAGTCTCATTAAAGTGCTGCTTATACATTAATGCATCAGTAATAAAAATCTACCCACACCGCTGCTGGTCCAACATGACCATCATAGATGGGCTTGCAGACAATAATCCAAATAATTCTACAAGTAGACATAAACTGTAATTAGACTGTATTACACTGAAATTATTTGGGTCATAGGTTGAAACAAACCTACCAAACTGAAATAAACTGTGTTTCAAACCAAACGTCCTCTATTAAAATGTTCGGGACAATGTAGTACATGCTGAAGACAACACTGACATGCCGTATTACATTCTGTTACACCACATTTCAGAAACAGAGATGCAGATATTCATTGAATGTTCCTGTTTTGTGCCTAAAAATATCTCGGGTGGGAAACTCTGACATGTACCCAGGGATGCCTGCTTTCTTGCTGCAGTGAGACTTCCTTGTATAACCTCCTGCCATTCTGAAATAAAACAAACTGTTCTGCTTTGCTGAAGAGTGAAGCATAGCAGAAAATGATGCCATTACAGCGTTTGGTAAACATGCCAGTCACAAGAGAGTGCACTCCGGACCGCAGCAGTATAGTACAAAGCTTTAAGTTATTCAAAGTGACCGCCTGTTCCTTTTGGCTGTTGTTTTTAAAAATGATTAGAAAACTGTACAGACCTCCCGAGTCACTGCTATGGGTGGATTGCAATGATTTAACAGAACGCTACATTTGAGCAACATAACCAGCTCTGGTACCAGTCAGGGAATTACACATTTGGAAACAAATCCATTGGAGCATGTATGAATGTACTCGCACACACAAGCATGCATACCAGGAAGGAGCTTTGGCCCCTGCTGTGTTTCATAGGATTTAATGGCTGCAGCCAGATTCCAGAGATCTTATTGTTAAAATCATAATGCTTGTACAGCTGTTTAACCTGGCTCTTGCCCTGCTGGATTGGTCACACTCTTTTAAAGGGACCTTTCCCATGATCCTCGGGGTTAGCTGTATCGAGGGCACAGGTGGGAAGTTACTGATGACTAACTTTTGTTTTCTCCTCTACCCAAATAATATGTCTTCACAAATGTGTCCTTTTTATTCTTACTTTATTCATTCCAATTCCACTAAAATCTGAGACTGCAAACTGGACCAGGACCACACTCTAACTCTACTCTGATATGCACAAACTTTAGGGACTGGGCTTGTTACTAACATAAGACTTTTTAGCTACGACACAACTGAAAAATGCCAAAGTAGCGGAAACATTCTCTAAATGCAAAACAATGCTTCTTATGTTAGATATGAAACAAAACAACACAACAGAATAAAAGAAGACTAAGAGTCAGCAGCCATGCTTGAGGCTCTAAGAGGCTGTATTTAGGCACAGCTGTGCTTTGAGCTAAATGCTAATGGTAACAATGACAATGCTAATGTTTGGTAGATAATGTTAACCATTCTCATAATGTTAGTTTAGCTGATGATGGTAGGAATGTTGTTAGTTTTGAAGGTATTTGGTCATACACACAAATTAAATTTTGAACCTGATGGTGGCGCTAGATGACAAGTTGGGGAATCCTACTTATTGCAATTCACCCAGTGGGGGACATGAATGTCTGAACCAAATTTCATGGTAATCCACCAGTTATTTGTTGAGTTATGCCACTCAAACCCAAAAATGTCAATGGTAAACAGATAATACAGTAAAGCCTGCTAGGACCGTATTATAACTCTACTTTTATGCACACTAACTGGGCTTGTAATAACCAATAAAATCCTTATATCAGCATTTTCTGTAGCTATATGGTTTCATTTTAGTCTTTCTCTCTCTCTCTCCATCTCTCTCTCCCTCACTCTGTAAATGTTTGTTCAACAAATGCAGGTGACCCTTTCACCTTTCAAAAGATTATGTTTGTGATAGCTTGCTGAGTAGGTCATGCAGAGCAACGTGCATCTGTCTCCTCGCCTGTTATTTAGCCAATAAATTGCCACTGTGAAAACATCTAAATATTAAATATGACAGACGATGCAACAAGATAAGGTTCAGGGTGTCACTTGACACCCAGACGTGAGGCCCAAGCCTGTCTGTGGCCCCCGAGGTTTACATCCACCCCAAATCATCAAGGCGGTTAAATAGCACGGTGCAGCTGTAGCCACAGATTGGAGTTTTAGTTATACAAATATTTCTCTGAGGCAGAGCTGCTCCGACTGCAATGGTTGGAGCCAGAGATCCAGTCTCTCAGAGTGCAAGGTATCTGCAGTAAGTAGTAGAGCTGTACTGCAAAAAAAAACTCTGATTAAAATATCAAAGTAAAATTGCCTTTATATAATACATCCAAGTCTAAAGGAATGTTATCAGCTTCTAGAGGCTGCAAAGTGTTTTATGGCACAAACAACATACTGACTTTTTTGGATCAAAGAAATCTTAACTCAAGGTCCATTTGCAAACGTTATGCCTAGCTTTCAACCAGGCTTCCTCAGTTAATGGGGTTAGTGGTCATGGAACAAACTCCATCCACCAAGAGAGGCCACGAGATGTGGTTTGAAATGTCTGACAACATTTTGGAAAGGCTCCCTACAGAGACAGACCGTTTGTAAAGAGTAAGATCCTTTTGTCTTCCTGTAACAACTCAACCTCTCGCGAGATTTCAGAGCGAGACAAAAAGGTCAAACAAAAAGGATCTTACTCTTTAACAAAACGGTCTGTCTCTGTAGGGATTCTTTCCAGAATGTTGTCTGACACTTAGAATAACAATCTGAGCCTGTCTGTGGCAAAAACAAGCACTTTTAGTGGACAGACTTTGACGGGCGCAATTGCCACAAAGGATTATGTTGCAGCCATTGCAGCCTGTTTGCAGGCGGAGGCGTTCTACTGGACCAATTCCAAAACGTTTGGTAACTATTAGTCATTTAGACCCCAAAATTTGTGAAAATAGGACCCAAGTTTCCCTTTAATGCTGGAACCTGCAAACAGCTCTGCTCTGAGGGCCTCCACTTCAGCCTGATTGTGTTGATTGAGGGAGTCATGCAGACACAACAAAACCAGCCACAAACCACAGACGAGCGACCTTTGAGTCAGTGCAGAAGGAGTGGATGTGGAAAGCTGGACTTTCATTTCTGACATTTCGACAGCTTGGAGCGGGAGATGAAGGGGCAGATGAGAGCGGATTGCAGACATGTTGGGCCACAAGAAAGAAAATCCCAGTGAGTCAGACCGTGGCTATGCATGACAAACTTCCAGCAGAACAAAAATGATGATCAGGCTGAGGCAATACCCCGCAGTGTGCTGTTTTGCTTTGTCGCATTGTTGTCTCTTATTATCCTTGTCTGCTCAGTTCTGTTTTATATTGAAATCTTGTTTGGGATGTGCTTTGACCTCGGGAAAGTTTGTAATTTTCCTGTGCACTTGTATAAGTTGGAATGACAAGTGAATGTGTGCTTTATCTGCTGGTGGACAGCTCACAGTTGCATTAGTAGATTTCTCGGAAACTGTGGCTGAGAATGCACTTTGAGGAAAGACGAAACATCGCTCCCCGCTGACAGGCTTCATGAAACAATAACGGGAGCTGAGGGGGCATAAATCGCTGTTGCTCAGCATTCACGCCCACAGCAGCTCACAGACTCTCCAACTCTCCAATTGTTGCTTGCCTGGTTGATTGTTTACTCAACATATTGATCTTGACTTTGTGGCTCACTCCTCTGTATATTATCAGCCATCCCAGACAGGACTTAATCTGCTGTTCCCATTAACACATGCTAATAGGGAGCCGCGTCTATCTATATGCCTGCCAAGGCTCCCACAGATGACTCGTCAGTGCGGCTGGCTGCTGGCTGGCCGGCCGGCCTGCTTACGGCAGCGAGGCCAAGCTGCTGTGGGCAGATTTGGGCTTACTGTGTGTTTGGGGGGATTTGAAAGTCTTCAAAACTGTGGCTAAAGATTACAGCAGTATGCCATGATATGCTGATGTCAGATTTGGGGATTTTGTTATGCAGCACAGATGCAAAGCTGCACAAACTAATAAATAAAACAAATATAGCTGCACTAGGCAAGGTTTTTATGGAGAAATACACCCGTTTTATAAGTCCAAAAGAAGTTGGGCTGCAGCAGAGAGGGGGATCGTATCAGCAGCAAATGAGATGCAGATTCACATTATTTGGCCAAATTAAATTCTGGTGCCAGGTATGGACACTGGCGGGTCTGCTCAGAACACAAGAAATGGTTGATCAAAATCTGAGGTAAACAATATGAAACTTTGTGCAAGGAAATTCATTCTTGATCTTTGGGAACAGCATGTATAACATAACAATCTAATCATGAGATGCAGTTGAAAACTCTAGATCTAAAAGTGTCCCCTCCCCTCAACACCTTCCTGACGTCAGAATTGGACGAGTTTTGTAACTTTCCGAAACTGACACGATTTAAACTTCTCTGTCAAGCTTTTTACACTCTTCACACAACTACCTCTGTCACTTTTTACATGTACAACCAAGTGCAACACCATGAAAGCCGTTGTGGAGAGACTGTCCAAGAGAGTTCACCTTTATCAACCATTTGTACATTCATTCCACCACACAATAAGACAAAGACAGTTCAGAGATATAAACACCAACTCTATGGAGCTTTTTAGCCTCTTTTAGCTCATTGTTTTGGTTTGACCGCATATTTACTGCTTGGTTCAGTCCCTGAATTGCTAGCAGATGAACATAGTGGAGAATTTAGCAGCTAAAGAGCCAGATGTTTTTCTTAGGAGTTTGTGGAGACCTAAACAGAGAGTAAATATTGAACTTACATTGAGCACGAGGACACAAACACGACACCAGAGGGATGCTAATGTTGCTTTGTGTCTGCCGGATGTGGTAATTGGCAACTCTTTGCTAACTTGTTAGCAATAACAACTTTATAAGGTGGTAATGTGTCAGGATATTTCTGCTTTGTGGAGTTCGTTTGCCCCCACATGGCCAAACAATCAATTAGTGCAGCTTTAAGTGAATCGTCAGCATTAATTTAACTGTGAGAGTGTAAACATCCGAATCCAAACCCATCATAGCTGATCAACATTTTAAGAGCCATTTCAGCTGTGTGATTGGACAAAAACATTGCAATCAACACTTTCATTTACAAATAAGTGTCACTTCAAAATCACATGTAGTAACCCTGCACAGTCAGCAGTGTGTGCATGCTGAGAGTGAAGGGTGACAAACAGAAGCAGCGTGGGATACTTACAGTGGCGTGGAGCCGTCCTCTTTTATTCATGGCCAGGAATCTGTTACTGTAGACCCCTTTGATGCCGATGACCCCCTGAGAAACCGCAAAGAGCTCCAAGACACCTGGGTGGACAAACAACATGCTCTGATGATTGATGAATAACTGACTGAGTGTATTTTTACTCCTCTTGACATTTTCTGCATCTCGTCGCTCCTCCACAGTCTGGATAAGAGAGTTGGACATGACCTGCTCTGGTCGTGTCAGCTTAGTTATTTGGGTTATCCACTTATCATGATCTTACAGTATGTTCATTTAGATCTCTGGTGTTTGGGTGAGTACAAATTAATGGCGCAATGAGCAACTTGTATATCTTCACCAACCTTTTCTGGCAACCATAGAGAATTTTAACAAAAAAAAAAAGGCAAATTAGCAGAGATCCAAAAGAAACACATAGTAACAAGTTTGTACATCTCCATGCTGAATTAAATTAACTCTAGGGTGAGTTAGGGTGCCAGGAAATGCAGAATAGTGGGTTGTGCCAATGTGGGTTCTTTTGAGACAACATTTGGGCCATTGTGGGGCACTAAAACTGTCCTCTGAAACCCAGACTGATGACAGTCGTTAGTCAGTTAATTGTTCTTCCATTCAAAATAACAACACACTGGTTTAAAGGAAAAGCTCAGACATCTCTAACATTTAATAAAATGCCGATATTGACACAATATTATCACACCAATGTATCCATCTGACTGCTGTACAGCACCAAGGTCAAAATAAAGGAAACTTACATAATCCCATATTGTCTCTGCAGTAAATCAGCTACTATCTGAGGTATTCTGTGAAGCAGTGATATGAAATGTAATGCAGTGTGATGGTAAAAGAATCTTCACATTACAAAGCTAAGACGCCCAGTCTCCTGCTCGTCTCCAGCGCTGTCATGCAGGATTCAAAACCACATGGCTGTCGTGTTGAAATCCATGTAACCTGACAACTCTTCTGAAGGGGGACCATGAAATGGAGGCACAAGTGCACTTTCACGGTGAGGTTTGGCTGTTTTCGTCAGCGGATGAGCGATGAGAGATCTGGTGGTGCAGTAACAACTGAAAATCTGATTTATGACTTTAGTCTTCTGGCCAAGACGACACAGGACAGGATTCACATACAGGACGCTGGAAACTGCTGCGTTTAACACTGAAGTTTTTCATGAATGTTTCCAGTCAAAGCTCGAGATAATTGTCCTAATTTGCCTTGTTCTGGATGCAGCTGAAAACTGGAGTGTGCTGAGTATCATTCACGGTTCATATCTACCTGAGTTTATGAAGCAGTTTAGTTTAGTTAATACTTTTCAATTTAAACATCTTGTGAAATGTTGATGTTAGTTGTCTGCCTCTCAAAACGGATGTATTTGGATTTGATACATGAGGAAATTACTTTGCTACACTGACATGTTTCAGTCTCTTTCTTATTCACAAGTTATATTTGAATTTCCCAAAGTTTTTACTGATGAATTGGCCAATAAATCTGGGCCAATGTATATATGGGCTGATATAAGCTTATCACAGATACCTAAATTCCTATAACAATGTTTGTTTATGTTGTGTGTAAATTAATATCATCGTTATTTGTTTGTTTTTTCTACTTTCTATTATCCATATTGGTATCAGCCTCAAAACCACAGTGTCCATAAGGCTATGCTTCTCTAATTACTGCACCCTGGACAAATACATCAGTTTGGGCACTATAATCTTGCTTAAATATCAGCCATCTGCACTGTAAAGTAACTCAATGTAGTTTTTAATTCTAAAAATTTTATTTCTCTTAAATCAACTGAAAAGGGTATTTCCAGAGAGCACAATAATGCACTTGCATATCAACTTACAGTATTATTGCTCTTTATTTCTTTATTTGAGACCTATTTTATTTAAAAGTCAAATCGCTGAGTGCAAAACAAACGATGTGGTCACTAACAGTTTTGAGATTCAATAATAGACAACAGTCTCATTTGTATGGTGGATATTTTTTGCAGTGTAGCCTAAGGAGTAGCGTTGTTGTGATGACAATCGTGCTGATTGGCAATCCAACACATCCTGGTGTCTCACTGCTGCACCTGTTACTTCCACAAATAGTCTACCTGCCAACATCCCGGAGAGACACAAACAAGGCTCGTCAACCAGATGGCCGCTGCGCAGATATTTGACAGGGTCAAGCAGCCTAAGTTTAGGTGCGCGGTTCTTACACTCTTCCTGTGTAAATCATTATTGTTATAACTTCCAGGGATGGCATTTGAAACGGATAAAACTGCAAACAAAGGGGGAATCAATTAGAGCAGATGTAGGAATGTAGATCCAAGTGCGCATTCTCAGCGGGACGCACCGGATTCATCTGCGCGTCAGGCGTTTATAATTTAGTAGTTAGGCTGCTCCATGCACCGTGAAACCGGAGTGAATGACTTACTCAGCTGGTTGGGCTCATGGCTGCCGTTGACTCTGCCGTCGGGATGAATCTGGAGATGGAAGCCGATGCCAACCCTACAGTAGAGCCTGCAAGTCCTGCGTCCGGAACTGATCTCCTCCTCCAGAAGTTGGCGCTCCGAAGAGACGTGCTGTGCTCCGGCGGCGGCGCAAATCAAGTGAGCGACGGTCAGAAGGTAAAGGGGAACATTCATTCTTCCAAACAGGAGACGCTCGCTAGGCCACTTCTAGCATTTTGGTGTCGCTCCTGAGGTCTGGGCACCAGAAACCGAGCGCACACACGCGTGCAGCGCTCCTGGGCATTACCCCGGCTGCAGTAGCTGGAGTTGTTCTGCTGGCACGGGGATATTTATAACGCCAATGATCTCACTACTCGATGCATGCCTGAGCTCTAAAGGACGCTCTTTCATCCAGATTTTGTCGCCGAGATGCCACTCCTGCTCAGCACCGATCCACAGCAGCGGGGCGTGAAGGAAACGCGAGTGACAGCGCACATTTTCCAAGGAATCGTCCGCGCCAGGACGCACTAAGCGCAGCATTTTACGCACAGGGAGACATCGTTTTAATAGATCGAGGACGCGATTAATTCATACATGAAAAGACATGGGGGGGGAAAAAAGACTCTTCTGAGGGCGCTTCTCTCCATATAAAAAGAGTTTAACCGAAATAATGAAACGTTAAACGCAGGAGTGAGGACGGTGGGGTTCAGGCAGCACAGATCATCAGGTGGTGCAGCAGAGTTTAAACACTGGCTCACCGGGAGACTCAGGCGGCCGTATTTATAGGCTTTAGTCCACCTTATCATCTGATACGTCCACATGCTTACAGTAGAAGCGCCTGTCAAGCTGCCTGATGTATTCTGAGCAGTGTACAGTGGCAGAGGAGACATTGTAATGATCAGATTATGGATTACTGCACAAATGGATAGTAGAAAAATACACTGCAATCATTTAAACACTGTTCTTCTCATCATAACCATCTCCATGATTCATGTCATTCAACAGTCCATACATATCCAACATTATCATGCTATATTTTGCATGTTAAGTATCAGCTCTGGTTTCACACAAAGACAGAAAGTGTCTAAAAAATAAAAAGGTATTCAGGTAGAAGTTGTCCCACAACAGCTGAATGAAGTGAGAAAGAAGAATTACTGAGACGTTTTGCTTATAAAATATAATACATCTTTTCTACTGAAGGTGACTTTTACTGGTTCCAAGTGAGAGAAAAGGTAAAGAGATCATTTGTGGAGATTCTTCCATTTAGCAGCAAGGCGATAGAAGGTCACAGGTTCGATTCTTTCCTATGTGCCGTTGAGCAAGACTAGGCACAGAAAAGGGTCGGGGGTTTTGTTTCTGTTTGGGAACACACACACCAAGGCAGGCAACAGGCTGACCATGCCTAAATTGAAAACACTGGTGGCCATCCGGGCAAACTTGAGGCTCTTTGTGCCTGACACACAGCCTTCCTCGACACACCTGGACAGTGAAGGTGAGGCATCAGAGTCTGACACCAAGGAAGTCCATGGAGAGGATACGGAGGCCCAAGAGGAAAAGTATTTTGTTGGAGAGAAGTCTTTTTTGGAGGAGGGTCATAGGGAATGTTTTTTTGTTGTTGTTGTTCAATGAAAGTTCAACTCAACTAAATTGTTGATTTTTTTTTATTTCTATTTGAAGGGTTTACAATGATAATGATAAGTTAAAAGGTTTGTTTCTATCTGCATATGACATGGTGAATACATCCTGAGCAAATAACCCCTATTTTCCATTTTATTCCTGTTATTTCCTATTAATTCCCATAAATTCCTGTTAATTTCCATGGAAATGGAATGGATTTTGCAACCCTAACTGCTCATCCATTGCCTGTTGTTGTTCTGAATTGGGTGAAAAACATAAATCATCCAGTCAGCGCCTGTTGTTTGTGATTGTCATAGAGGCTGTCATTCTGCAATTAACATTATATCAAACCATAACAGAAAAACATCAAATTGGGCAAAAAGCTTTTTATTTTATTTTACCAAAGTAATTTTGACATGTCACAGAAGAAACAGCACAGGTCCAAATAATAAAATGAATAATGGCTGAATTCCATTTGGCTGCTTCAGTGTCAGGGTCCTGGTATTGTGCATGTTGGCTCACCGTCGCACTGTCATGGCTTAATGGGACACTTGAACAGAACGGAGCCATCGTTAATGTTATTATCAACCTGACAAGTTCCTGACAAGTCAAAATGTCTTCTGACAAAATGAAACCAAATGTTGAAAACTAAAGTAAAGGAATGATATGAGTTGAAAAATGTTTGTGACCTTTTTTGTTGTATTTGAAATTGGCTTTATTGTGATCGCTCCAACTCGAATGATTACTCTAACAGACATGATACTGTACCATGTTGACAATGAGGCTTCAGGAGTCTGGGTTAGATAAATCAAATGGGTATCTTCCAAAGTTACTGTAAAATTCCTGTGAAATACTTCTTGACAAACCAAACAAGCTAAAATATGTAGCATTTTAAAAATGTCCATCTAATGCTGTATACTTTGAATCTTGGTCGCTGTAGCACATGTTCAGTGTTAAGCTTATTCATTTTCTATCTTCACATGCATTAATTGTAATCCCGTCCCTCATTGTTTTCGGGGGCCTGGCTATGTTTGAATTTGATTACCTCGCGCCCGGCGGTGGATTACGGCCTGTATAGGGGCCTAATTGTCTCTGGCACACAGAGCCGAGGCCGGGCCCACATTACCTTTTATGTAAACAGCGGTGCACTGTGTTTAGTCCCACTGTTCTAATGGCCAGTCATTCCTGTGAGGCCATTCCAGTAACAGTGAGGTAATCCTCCTGAGTCCTGTAAACACGGATGATCCTGATTGATTCTACCGCCCCATTGATCCCAGCTTTTAGCAGCTTTTTAGTCTAAGCAAACGGCAGACAGCAGGTTCTGCTGCGGCCCTGAACCGTCTGAGCCCAGAGACAGTGATCAATCTGAGGGTCAAGGGCACTGTTTGGGAGCATCTGACTGGCAGAGGCCTCAATCATCAACATAATGACCTCTGATGTCCAGTGGCGCTTAAATAGTCTGCATAGTCATCATTGTAGAAGTCGTTTGTACTGTATGTTTAAAACGTGGACGCTTTCCTTGAATGTAAAGAGTAAAAACAAAAGTAAAATTATTTTCTGTTGTCAGCTTTGGAGAGGATCTGGATCAAAGTTTGGACAGGAAATCACCCTTGACGTAGAAATCATACTATAAATGCAACTCTGCACGAACTCTAACTCTAAAGACTGCAATTGTGAAACAAAAAATTTAGATTTATTTGATAAAGGATGAAAGGAAATATTGGTGAGAAGGGAAGACAATCAAAATATGAAACATGTAGAACCAGAAGTTCCCATTTAAAAAGAGGAGAAGATGCTGAAAGTAAAGGAGTTCAGGGATCTAGGGGTCGTGTTCATGAGCATGGGTAAGACGGAACGGGGGGTCAACAGGACTGAATAAGAACGTAAGCGCGTATTTTACTGCATGATCTACATTTCCAACCCTCACTTATGCTCATGAGTGTTGGGTAATGACCAAAAGAGTGAGATCGCGATACAAATAGATCCTGTGCAAATCTGTCATGTCCGTAATTTGTAAAGTAAAACTTTCACCACAAATTACCCACCATATTTCACCAAACACAGAAGTCCTGTGGTAAAATTAGTCCTGTGCAAATCTCTGTGATTTGGGGTCGTTTGTTTTTTCTTTCTTTTTTTGCAAGGCTTTTTATTTTCTGCCTCTTTCCCGGTCAAGAATTACGGAGGCTGTGTTGGCAATTATAAATGAACGTTTTGACAGCATACGAAGTCCTGTATAGACGAGCACCGGAGCTAGAAGTCTTTGTGAATATTTTCCAAAAAAAGTGTGGTTGTGCACCATTTGATCAAATTGCTTTTGGTAACGTGGTTCACCCCACACAGCAATTAAACTGAAGTGTCTCTTCGCGCGTACAACGCCTGTTTTTCTTCTTAGCAGCTCTTGTCATTCAGGAAGCAGATGTTACGCAGAGCCTTGATATCATATCTGGGGGATAATGTCAGTCAATTCGAGTAAAATACAGACTTTGCCTATCCCCTGCGAATGCACCGCACGAAACACAGACATTGGGGGGGTAATTTCTAAATCACCTGAGGTCCCCTGGTAATACTAGTCCCGTGCGAATAGGGCTTATGTGTCATTATAAATTCCTAAGATGCTTGGCTGGTACTTGATACTCAAATCCCAGGTGTACAGTGGAGTATTCTTTTAAGAGCTGCTAACCCACATAGCAATTAACAGCATTTTGTCTAGGTTACCTTAAAACGACAGTCTAAATCATGTTTCAGAGGCTTCTCTACTCTAACAACAAAATTCTGGTGGAAATGACTGAGTTGAAAACCATTTTTGAAAGAAATGGTCAAATTAAAGAAAACAGAATAACAGAACAGACTATTGGATGTCAACAGCTTTACTCTACACAAACTATTTGCCTTCAAAAAGCTGAAATCCCCGGACAGAGAAGTCTTGAGAAAACGTGCATACAAGAGGCCCCTAAAGCTCATCTTTGACAGTGTTCAGGTTTTCCAGCTTCATACTTACACTGATGTGGACAAATGAATACGTTTCAGCATTTGCTGCATGTATGGGTCAGAATTAATGAGCTGTGCCTCAGATTGTTGTATATTATTTTGCTCTCTGAGCCCTTTTGTGGGAGTCGAATTACACAAGCATGCACTCGAGTTTGTGTGTATAGATTCTTTGACCACCCAATATTTTAAGATGGTTCGTCAGGCTTTTCTGTGGTGGCTTGTCTTCTGCCATGGCTAAAGAGGTCAGCCAAGTTCCCTTCAAATTCATCAGCCCTGCTCATATATGATTTACAGTGTTTATACTTCTGCTTTGTACAAGAATGAAGACATGTCCTGCAGTGTGAAGAGGCCATTTTCATCTACACACACACACACACACACACACACACACACACAAACAAATTACTGCCAGCTGATTGTATTGACTTAAAGGAGCGTTACGTCAAAAGTGTCACTGAATCCACAAACACACCGTGGGACGTTCCCGTCAGCACTTCCCACCATCAGCAGCCCCTCTGGAGCCTCGCCGACGTGTCGTCTGCAGCGTCCAACATTTGCCGCCGGCCGTGTTGTTCCCGCTCCGCTGACGACCTCTTGGAGTTACAACAGATCTCCCATTTCCCTTCTTTCAAACTTTCAAGGCCTCCTCTGAAAGACAGCTCTGAGAAATGAGAAGACGGAAGTTTGTGAGAGGATAGTCGCAGGGGGAATGAGACATGCATTTGAACTGCAAAGCCTGGGCTCAGCAGCCAGGCGTTTTAACTAACTTCAGACTAAGGTGATCAACATAGAGCTCACAGTAATTAGCAGGACAGGGACGCTGCTGCTTGTTTGTTGTTGGAGTTTATTTCAGCTTGCTGTCTCTTGGCGGAGCCACAAAGCAACACCTGTTTACTTGTTACAGACACACCACCTGTCAGCATGGAAAGGAAGGGAGGGTGTGTGTGTGTGTTTTGGGGGGTTTGATCCACTGTTAATAAGCATTGCTGTGTATGGAGGAACCTGAGAGAAAATGTACCTGGACCTCTACGACCGAGTTTCTCTCACCAAGTCACCGTGAGTTCATTTGGAGAGCACACGTGACTTTACTGAAAATAAAGAAATCACATAAAGGTGAAAAATAAAAGGAAGACATTCAACACGTGAAAATAAAACTGTTGCTTTCAGGAGAAAACCCTGTGTCTCCAAATTTTCACAAATTAAGAAAAAACAAACTTATTTTAACTAAAGTAGCTGTATGAAGAGTGGGCTTGTCGGAGGATTTTCAGTTTTGAAAAATTACGAAGATTGTAGGGTGCAGCCCCAAATTCAAGCGTCAGAAAGGTGTAACAGGAGAAGGTTTCAGACCCTGTTCGGCCATCTGACAGCTTTGTGCAGCACTGACATCTTATCTGAAGTCTATGATCGTAACAACGGCTACTTCTGTTTAGTCATTTTACACATTTTTGCTCTTTTTCCCGTTTCTTTTTTGTCATTAATGTCTCCTCTCATTTCAGATATGTGCCATTCCCCACCTGCCCTGTAGTTGCCCTCAGTGTGGCCCCACCAATCCCAGTCACCTGATCCCCTCGCCCACCAGCACACCTGTTCCCCATTCCCTCATTATCTCTCATGCATATATACCAGTCCTCTTTCCCCAGTCATTTGCCAGGTCGTCTAATGTACTGCCCAGTCTTAGCGTTCTGGTCTTTGTTCCGGTTTCGTCTGACTGCCCCTTGCCTGCTTAGTTTTCCCTCGCTGACTGATTACCTGTTGCTGAATTGCGCTTTGAACTCTTACCAAGTAAACGAGTGATTGCTTTCAACTGTACGGCTGAGTCCACATCTCTGTGTTCAGAACCATTAGGATGATACATCTAAGCAAGAATCAGTCTGTCTTATTGAAACCAGCCCTGCGACTTCAGCGCAGACAAAGAACAGAAAACTCCACATGTGTACAAAACAGCCTTCTATGCAGTCACACCAGCAGTGTTCGTCCTGGACCAGGTTCTGGTTCCTGCAAAGCTCGGGACCGATTCCTGAGGTGGAGAAGTGTGCTGGTTGGATTTCAGGTGATGAAATGTTCCCTGTGGAGGCTTTATTGGAGGTCTTCAACTCCCGGTGAAAACAGATGAGAGCAGCTGATCGCAATCCTAAACCTGGAGCTCATCCAACAGAAAGGAATGGAGCTGAAGGTTGTGCCTGATAGTATGTTTGTGTAGTTCTACTGGAATCTGACTCTTTGACATTAGTGCTGGAGAATATTTGAAATACTTGCAATAACCTTGCTTGTTAAAATATAATTATATAATCACTTACAAAATGTTTATTAATTCATATTTTTGAAGCGAAAGTTGATTGCATTTACAATGACACTTTATTATGTAACATCAGACACACAAATTCAAACCAATAATACAATAAAATACTTTTGAACAGCCCACTGGAATATAAAAAAACAACAACCTGCAACTGCAGTTTTCAAAGTGACGGTGAAGAAGAGCCGATCTGTTTGTTTTGAGAAACAATTACGTGTCCGTGCTGAAAATGAAAAGTATCAGTATTTTAGAACTCATCAAAACATTTGACCCTTCATTATGTCTCAACCCCAACCCTTTCATTTTTAAATGTTACAATTAACAAGAAGCCACAGAAATGCTATTTGCTGTCATTTAGGCTCTGGCTGTCTTTCACCTTATTGTTATTGTGGCTGTAGCCAAGCTAATCCCCCCCCCCCCCAAAAAGTCCTCATTCCCCAAAATTAGTTCCCACCTGTAAAAAGGTTTCCACCCTGTGGGTTTTCTATGGCATACCTCTTTGTTCCCCTGGGGCGTCATTTTAATGCGACACCGCCGAGCTCCGCTGCAGTTAGCATGTATGCTCGGAGCTGGTGAGTCACATATTTTATGCTCTCTCCTTTCTTTAATTTGTTCTCTTCGTTTGCTTAAAATGATAATACTGTTATACACTGTTTTGATTTTAAACTGAGTGACACCAGCACGGTTTATTAAGCTAACTAGCTTTGAGCTAGCTGCGCCAGGGTTGTTCTAATGTTGGTGTTTTTGGTAGTTTTAAATGACACATTTTGTGAGGGAAATGGGTCGACCTTTTATGCTAAATGTATTATTTTACATGTTTTTTTTTTTACTGCATTTTTATACTGTTTTACACTATCTGTGCACTTCGTACTCTGTGTGATATACGTATATTATGCATATAGGATGCAGTTTAGAGTGAGCATGTGTGCTCAGAGCTGAATACAGAGCTGCAGGGATGACGTGTTTTTGTAGTCCAACCCGGAAGTTAGCATCGTCCTGGTTCCCTCGACAAAAAGCCAATGGGATTTTTCCATTGGATTCTGGATTATTGCAGAAAATAAGCTCTGTAGGAAACAAAAGTTTGATACTGACACGTTTTGTTCAGCAAGATAATCTTCACACATGAACTCCACTTTATGATGTTTGAAGCGTAAAGTCAATCTCCAGCAGTAAAAAGCTGACGTTAGGCTGTAAACCAGCTCCACCACGGTCACATGACTTCAGCGTCTCCACCACTGAGCTTCCAGCACTGACCTCTTCTACAAAAGCCTTTGGGAAAGTTTGAGTTAGAACAGTTTGCAGTAGAAACCCAACGAGGCTGTAAAGGAGGACGAGTGAGTAGATGAGTTTCTGTGTTCGGCGTGACGACGTTTAATGTCCCCGACAGCCTCTGTAGTCTCATTTAGACTCTTGTTAGCAACCGACTTTTTTATGACACGGAAAAGCTTCAGAATTCAAGAGTGGAGTATTTACTGACGGGTTTTATGTCGTAGAACAAAAACGTAAAAAAATCTCTTCAGCTTGTGTTAACCACAGACCTTATTTCAGGCATCTAACGGAAAACCCGTTCAAGAAACCCACTGACTTTGAGACGAGGTTAGCTTAAATGCTAACTCATTTAGGACTCATTCCTGCACCACTCTATGGTGGAGAGATGCAGATGGCTCGTGGTGTATGATACCTGTGTCCTTTATGTGTGGAGAATGAAATCCCACAGATCCTCAGTTCTGGTGTGCATCTCACTCACTACCAACACACCACAACGCAGAATAGTGAGAGCAGAAATGCGTCCGCCACATGAAGTCATCTGTTGTTGTGTCTGTTAACTCAGTTGCTCGGCCTCTGTACACCAGCCTGAGACATCTACTGTACAATATTACCCACAAAATAAGCTTAAACATAAACATAGTGCTCTTCTGCTTTTACCTTTTTTTTAGATTCTCTGATTTTTCTTGTTTTAACTGTAGTAGAAAAATGTGAGTGATTCTCCAACTAAAATTGCTCTCTGAGTAAGGACTCTGGTGGTTTTGTCCAGCACGGAGAACCAAGACTGCTTGGAAACACTGTGCTCACCTTGAGTTCATTTTGACTATACAACTGATTCCCATACTGACTTTTCACAATGGACAGATTCTAACCCTTTATTTTTTGTCAAATTTAGCTCACGGATCACCTGCAGAAGTGTTGATTATGCTGCTGGAGTGGTTTGAGAAGTTTCTATGGACGTTTTGATGTTGTTGTTTTTTCCCCCCAACTTTTTTTTTTTTTTTTTTTTGTTTTTTACAGCAATCTTTCAATTCTACCCAGGGTGAGTGTTTCATGTTCAAATGAATTTGTGTGGAGCATCACCTTTTGGCTTTTTAAAATCTCACTGGATAGATTTTAAGATGCATAATCGTCAATCAGAAATCAAGATAAGATTTTACTCATTTTAAAACAAACAAACCTATTGCAGATATAAGAATATAGCCTAACTGTTCTTACATTTTCTGAGCCATGCAGAAGACTGATCCTACTTTGTTAGTGGCAAACAGGTCTTCAGGACATAAGATGTAGATTCAAACATTAAGTGAAGAGTTGATGTGCATGCACGCTTTTTTCAGCACTTGTCGATTGCTTCACAAGTACAACAAAATCTAAATCTGCTTTTGCAGATCATGCAGCTAGAAATTAATTGGTACATCATAGCACAAGACTGCAGTGTCTCTGACCCAGCTAGTTTGAGAGGAATTACTTTTCCAAACTGGAGCCAAAGTGCAACAGGAGTTCTACAAGGACACAAGAAAAAAGAACTTCTGTGTAGATCTGATCTTTTTTCTCTTCTCTTGAAACTTTTGGAACAGATCCACAGGTCACAGGTTTACAAAGACTCTTCTTCTCTTTGTTCTGTTCTGGTCGTCTCATGATGATACATTCATTTTTCCTCTCAGAAAAATTCCTTCTGAAGATATTTACACATCAGACTTAGATCTTTTTCCTTTAAGTGGTCCCTGGGTGGCCACGGGACGGAGGACAGAAGATAAATCTGGTCTGCTTTTCCTCACAGGAACAACACTGATCTTCACTAATCCATTATCCACCTCTGCATCTGGCCCACCCCTGGGCCGCCATACGTCTTCATTTGGACCTTTCACTGGGCCTGATCACACACTTTACCTCCCAACCATGTTTGTAACACACACACACACACACATAAAGCAAAGCTTGACAGTCTGAGATTAACATATGTCCTTATGCAGCCTTTCCATTATCTTGATTGATTCCTGATTTTTACAGGAAGAAAATACTGTTTCATTGTTGCGTACATATTTAAAAATATAACTTTTTTTATTATGTTCCTGCTTCACATTCACATCACATCAGAAACTGGAGCAGTTTGGGTTTAATGCTTGGCTCAAAAAGCTCCCGAAGAGACGAAAAAACGCGTCATTTTGTTGAAGTTTTCAAACAAATACATTTTAAATGACAGTCAAGTGTTTCCAGGAGAAATTCAGTCTGACTGTGTGCCCTTTATTCGCCTCGCTTGACAAGCTAACGTTACCGTGAGGTAGCACATTGACAGACAGTACGTTTAGGAACGTTCCACGCTGGAGTACAAGACGCGGCCTGTTTGAAACTTTTCCCAAACTGGAACGATCGTTGAAATCAAATGAAAATGTGGCAGCCAATGTTGTGATATCAGCTCCGGGTTTAGCCGCTCTTTCGCTAGCTTCTGTAACTCGGTGCAGTCTGATAGAGGGTTGCTGCCATCTAAAGAAAAGTGAAACGTGTTCCTGAGATTTACTATTCAAATTCTGAAGAGAAAAGCACTTGATATTAAAATTTGAAGACTTGTGATTGTAAAACAACAAATTTGTTAGCATCCATAAAACTACAGCTCCTGTGAAATATTCCCTGCATTTTTCTAGCACTGCACTATTAAACATTGTCGTAACAGTTTGAGGCTGATACGTGATGGCAAACTTTACAAGGTATCATTAAGCTAACAATGGTCACTCAACCAAAACCTGCCCACTGGTTCTCCTCACGCTCAAAATTGTAAGACTATGGTCCATCATGTGCATATGAATATGTATTTTAAACCTCACTACTCTCACAGCTAGCATTAGAATCCATATTCATTGTTGTTATTATTGTCCTTAATGTGACGTCACGTTTAATGTCACTGTAATGTAAATACTGATTTTTATTTCTGGTTCTTGTTTTTTTTTTAATCCAGTTTCTCACATATTAATTAGTTGGACACCAACTTAAAAATTGCTCTTTAAATAGGCTACAATTTTGGAGACTGGCTTAAAAAAGCAGCTGTTTTATCTTATGCAGAATGACACTTTAAACCTCCTGGTCATGATGCCCGGTGAAGCACTAAACGGAAGACGTGTTGCTCACGCCAATGTTATTAAAAAAAACTTTGATCATATACTTTTGTGTTAAGTCGGAGATCACTACCACACTTTTCTACCTAATAAAGTGTGTTTTGCTGATAATACTTCTGTACTTTGTAACGTTTTGAAGGCAGGACTCGACCACTGGCTGCCTCTGTCTTTCTAAACAGGAGTGTAATTAAATCAGATTTGAAATGACGTGTGCTCTCAGCAGTGTAAAAAATCTGTTCCGGCTAGTTTTACCCTGCATTTCCTCTGCGGTCTCTGAGGAGATGGTTGTGTGTGTGTGTGTGTGTGTGTGTGTGTGTGTGTGTGCGTGTGTGTGTGTAGTGTGGTGTTGTTGTGAGCTTAAAGTGGACGGCTGCCGGCTGTAAATAAGTAAGATGTCCTCTGCTGTTTTAGCTGTCGGTCCGGAAAGACGGGCACACGACGGGCCAACTCTCAACCTGAGCCGTGCCTCGTGCTCCGGTCGTTTCTGCAACTGATAAAGTTGGGTTGACTTTCATGACATGAAGGGGGGGGGGGGCAACATGCCATGAAAACTGTATGCCATGGCTGTTATGGAGATGTACTTCAAAAGCAGCAGAGGAAACAAAGTAATACGACCATATTTCGAGCTCCTGCTGCGTGAAACAGTCACTACATCATGGATGTCAAACAGCAGCCGACCTGCTGTAAATACAGAGGAGAGTACCGGTCAAGGCTGAGATCATCAACGTTTACGAAACCATTTCAAGCACAAAATGTAGACAAATTTATTGGAATTTTAATGGATAAAATGTAGCATATACTATAACTTTAAGTGCTTACAGGTTTGTTACTGTACAAACTTATGAGCTTAGCGATGAACGTTTTTCTTTAAAATACTGTATATATGTGACTTTGTAAATACAATTTCAAAATGCAACTTCTTTTCACTTATAACTTTACAAAATATTTGTGGTTGAAAAGTTACATCATCAGTTATGATTTGTTTAAATTTTAAACACGTGTAGTTATTGTATACCTTCATTAATATGTGTAAAAAAATGGGTTTTAAATTATTTGTATCAGTGCAAAACATTGATTAAATGCTTCAAAGTTAGATGTCATTGTCTCTCGTGCTCATGTTTAAATAAATTAGTGTCTGTAAAGTAATTTTTGTTAAATTTATTGCCGCAATTCTTAATTTGAAACAGTGGCATTTATACAAATGTATTTTAGCCCATTTGGAAGCTGTAACTTTAAACTTTTTTTTATATGTGCTAAAAATGCTTTCAGAAATTGTGTTTGAGATATTACAGTAATTAAACAGAATAATAATATATAATACATATATTTTAATACTATAAACTTGCACAAATTACAAAACAAAATAGGGAAAAGAAAGATGTGAAGTCTGTGGTGCTGTTGAATTGTACCGTGACATACTGACAGGTGTTTCTTATATTTAGTCTACCCTTGTTGGTATAAATGAGGTCAACAAAAACTAAAAATTAAACCTTCATAAAGGCAGGATTTATTGGCTGTGCTAGTTGTAGCTAGCTGTACCTAATAAACTGGCAACTGAGAATATTTGGCCCATGAAAATGTCACTTCACACCCCTAAAGAAAAAAATGGAAACAACAAAACAACAAAACAGGCAACAGAAGCTGAATGACGCTAAATCTTATAAACAGAGATTGATACTGAAACAAGAAAGTACAGGAGTAACAGCTAGGGGTCAAAAGGGAGACGGAAAAAATTACTGAATGATTACAGGACCATATGACAACAACATGGACTACATCAGCTTATTAACTGAGCATTGACACGTTCATCTTCTGTGTTTTCATTGACCTGCACTGAATCCACTCTACATCCTCTCGCGCTTCTGTTGAAGGCAGAAAGGCGTTTGAGCCCCGGAAACAGGTGCAACCTAAATATCTAACCTCCGGAGTCTTCGCCATCTCCACAATGTGAAGAATCCAAGACTCAGACGTGCGCTGAAGACAGGTAGAGTCCCAGAGGGAGAGACACGCCATCACAGGCATGTGGACGCTCGGGGATCATCTCAGAGTGGACATGATGTGTAAATTTGTCCCTGTCAGCGGACCTGCAGATTGAGTGCATTGTGGGTCATAAATAGTGCAAGAGCACAGAGGACGATGTTGTTTGTGTATATTTAGACCTTCAAAAAGTAATGATGTGACAGCGATATCCTAATCAGACAGCAGCAGGAGGGACTGGCCTTGTGTAATGACTTTAAAACAGACTGTGGTGTGTGTGTGTGTGTGTGTGTGTGAGCAGGGCTGCAGGCCTCTCGCTGTGAGAATTCGATACTTTTGATCTGAACTTTTCTTTCACAGCCTTGTTAGCTCGCCGTCTGAACCCTCTGTGTGCACGGGGAACCTCTGTTTGGAGCTTGCCGCAATAAGAAGATGTTGAAGGGACGAGGTTAGTGGCTCTGTTGAAAACCCATTTGAAGCCATGTTTTACTAAAGATGTTTTGTGCCAATTGCACCTTGAGTGTTAAAAACATGCTAAACTTTCACCAGCATGCCCACTGACAGTAAAATTGGAATTATACTTATACACAAAGGGTTACTGGCAGTCTTACAGTCGATACGCACTGCGTTTTGATTTATAGTTCAGCATCGGATTTCACCTGTCTCACCCACGACCACAGCACTAAACAGATGTGTTGTATGTGTTAGAGAGCAACATTGACAGTGAGCAGAAAATTTCCAATGGAGATGGTTTAGCTAGTTCTTGTGGCCGCTACCTGGTATTTCTGTAGCTGCAGTAGCCCCGACATGTAGTTACACTTTTGAGGCAACTGTATCTCCTAGAAATTACGTCCAATTACAACTAACTTGCAGTTTAGAAGGAAACGCAATGCCGGTCAGATTATGTTTTCTGTTAACATAATGAGGGAAAGTAGTTAGCTGAAGTATCTGGCAAGTTGCAGGATGTTGATACTGAACATATTAGTACAATGTTCACTGACAACTTATTTCTTTTCTTTTCCACCAAAATGTCCAATCTTACAGTGCAATATCTGCTTTCAGTCACTTGCAGCATTATCAAACCTTTTTTATGGTTATGTTTAGGCAGCAGTTTTTATTATCTTGCCCCCCAGAGTGGCACCTTCTAATCTCTATAAACAGATACAGTATCTGCATATGAAAGCAGAATCTGTAGTCAAGGGACAAGAATTTGGTATCGGAAGCGCTCTGGTTTCCGTTTGTTGTCTGAGTAGTATTGACCAATGCAGGTAAACAGTCCGTGTGAAGAGCAAAAGAGGCGGAACGCATTGGCCAAAAATGCAATCTTAGAACCCATCGGCTCAACGATCGACAAATTTAGCTTTTTATCAGTCTCGGAACCCAAGAGATTAGCTTATTATTAGCTTTTTCTTTTTTTTTTTTTTTTTTTACATGTATCTGCATTTAAATCATCGTCAGACGATAGCTGATGGGTTCCGAGATTGCTAATCAGACTGTAAACAATGACCGAAGCACAGAAGAGGAAGTCTTGGCCCGGATATCCATTATCTGGGTATCTGCTGGCTACACCGGAAGCCCCTGAACTTTGGCCCTGCCCCAAGATGATAGCCAATGGGTTCCGAGATTGGGCACCTCCTGGTTACTGTACCTTAACTACTTTTTCAGTCTTTATGGCGCATCCGGTGTGTACTACAAGCCTCAGCAGCATGACAGCACATATGTGTTCCACTTAACATAGTCTGAAATCCCACTTTTCCCATGGTGAACTTCTCTCTCAACTAGCTTCCTTTTCCATTCTTTATGTGTGAAATAATGAAACGTATACGCACAAAGAACACTGGTTTCTCACAATGCAATACAAAGAGGACATGGAGGAACTACTCTGAACTGGAAACGTGGCCAGAAACAAGCTGGCTCCTGGAACATCTTCAAGTACTAAATCATAACATGTTTCTCTCTGTTTACTAAGTTTCTAAGTTTTATATCAGTTGCAGCTTTGCAAAGTAGCAGTTTGATTGACGTCCTCTGGCACACGTCTGATGTCATTTCCTGCATATACTTACTTATACTACTGGTATATAGTAATAGTATATAGTGTGTATTTTGGACACAGCTCATGTATCAAAGTGGGTGTAACAATTCTTGAGCCTGTACCGTAGCCAAAAAAGGTCACTGGTTCGAATCCAGCGAACGCCATGCATCCGGTCAAAGTGTAGTTTAGAAAGACAGCGAGTCCGTCTGAGGTTTCTCTACCTGCTTGCTCACTTCCCGGCTCGCTTGCTGTGAAGTGCCAGCTTAGCAGAGATATAAACTGTCCCACGCCGCTCCGCGCTGAGTGATGCAGTGACAAATGTGTCGGGGGGGAAGTTGGGGCACAAAAGGGACGATGACACAAGCAGCAAAGCATGAGGGCACTAAATATCACTGGAGTGTGTGTGTGTGTGTGTGAGAAGGCTGATGGTTAGTGATGCCTGCCTCTCTCGTCAATCACATGCCTTCGTGGTGAGATTGGCCTGTTTGGATTGCTGACATGGGAGGTGTGTGTGGTGATGTGAGATGAGACGTAATGTGCAGACATGTGCACCGGTGCTGTAATTTATCATCATGTGAGCTCACACAGCGCCGCGCTGTATCCACTCCTCAACCTGGACCTCTTCATGTGGTTTTTTTATCTTCTGCTAGCACGTCTCTCTACAGCTCAGCGTGCTCCTGTTGTGATTTTCTTCCCGTCCTGAGAGACACAGATCAGATTAAAGGGATCAGTTCACCCAAATTCCAAAAAGCACATATTTTACCCCTTTATCCCTAGTGGTATCTGGCTGTACAGCTAGTTTTGGTTGGATGTCCCGAGGTTTTGGCTTCCAACCCAGTAGAGTTGCAAAGAGGGAAGATCCGCTGTTTCCAGAAGTAATTTTCTTTTAATGATATCCTCAGTGGTTTATGTTGTTGGCCATCAGCGTTAATTATTTCAACTTTTGTTTCTGAGGAATCATGTTTTGTTTTTTGTTAGCTTTGTTTGACGACTGGCTCTGAATACTACGATTCCCAGAAGCCTCGGCTGCCGTTGAGAGGGAGAAGAAGACAGTCGTCTGAGGGTCAAATCAGAATCAAAATTCAGAAACAGAACACAGCACCATAGACGCTGAATTGTCCCAGAATCTGAAAGTAAATTCAAACTGCTGAATGTTTGTTTCTGGTTTATGCAAAGTGACTTGACGTTTTTATGTACACAGGCTTGTACCTTTCAACTTATTAAATAACCAGAAATCTTCTAACGCACGTGATCTTCCGTTGTATGGATGATTCAGCCAGGTGAGTTTCATGTGCTCAAAATGTCAGTGACCTAATGTTGTCATGCCCAAAATAACTCCTACTTTGCTACCCTACACAGTGGAGGTGAATAAAGTTTTACGGCTGCAATATCTTCATTTTCTTTTCAACATTTGATAGAGAATAGTTCAAACTGTTGATAATAAGGTCTGTGGATTATACTAAGGCAACAGGGGTGCTGTTTTTTTAAGGGAAAAACGTTGGAACTTTTTTCAAAAGTATTTCAATGCTGTGAACGCCACAAACTAAAATTTTATTCACCTCCATTGTATTTGAGTGGCAGCAGATGATTCATATAGTTGTAGGTATCATAACATGGATGAGTTAGACCAAAACTATCTGCATGACAAGAAACCACTAAGGGTAAGGGGGAAAATTTTGAAATTTGGGTGAAGAGACCCTTTATATTCACTCCTAACTCATCCAATAGTTTTAGGATAGTGGCTGGTTCAGAATGATATCAAGATTAAACATGAAAGTTGTTCTCCTTGGAAAACGTATTTTCACAAAACAATCCCAACTCAAGGTCCACTTACGTTTTTTTTCTGGAGATTTCAACCTGGATTTACATTACCAATCCAGCAATAATATTACTGATGGACCTCAGTCTTTATCTGCAGTTTGAGAGTTTGTTCAGTTGTCATGGAGAATGATCTGTTGACATGCAAGCTCAGTAGCTTTCATGCTGTTATTTCATCCATAGCAATGTGAGGATTTCTCGACTGAAATCTCTGGAAAAAAGCTTGTATAGGTAGAACTTTGTTTTGGATTGTTTTGTCAAACTAATATCAAGATGAGTCACATTCAAAAATTAAAAAGTGAACAGGGTCCTGACCTTTTCAAAACTTTGAAGAAGCTATGGCTGTGACCTTTGACCTTACTCCTAGTAGCTTTTGATAGATTTGAGATGATTTATTTATTTTTTTTATGTCCACTTTGAGTAAGAGCTTAACTCCCAGAACCAATCCCACAATGCCTTCGAGAACAAGCAGTTCTCCTGATTTATAAATATCTCAATGGATATTTAAATGTTGGTGTCTGTGGAGCTTAAAGATAAGTTTAAATTCACTTTATCATATTAATGGTATCACACTGTTGTTTTCACCTGTAAAATCCAGGGTTCGTACAAAGTCTTTAAAATTTGGAAAATGCTTAATTTTAACCGTTGTGTTTTCAAGGTTAAGAATATGCTTGAATTCGAATATACTCCTCGAAAAATGCTTGATGATTTTCAACATAATCTAAAAGGAAAAGTTATTTTCTTGTGTTCACTCGTCATTCAGTCCTCTGTTGATCCCTCACTCTGGAAATTAGGAAGCATTAAATAATCACGATCAATACATACACCGGTAACATAAAGTGATAATATTCATTGATTGCTGTGGGTGTAAAGTAATTCTGTAAACTTTATTTTTTGCAGTTGCATTTATAGTAAAAATTTAGATTCCAGTAGTCTGGAAATATTTGGTTTAGGTACCTTGAAAGTGCTTGAATTTTACTCTTAAAATCTGTACGAACCCTGGAAATCTCAGTGTGTCCTCTCACTGAGCTCTTGTCATGTAGTTTGCATGTTGACCACTTGATGGCGCTGTTGAACTATTTTCCACACTTCGCTTCTGGTTCCTGTCCTGAAACGTTCTCCACCCGCTCGTATTGATTTCTTTTGTACATCATGTAATTATATTATCAGTAGTCAATGGTGATTATTGATCGGCGGACACCCCCACGCTTTTATTAGTCTGTGTTGTTTATAGGGGAAAAAAACCTTTAATTTTAAAACTCTTTACTGATTCTGATTGTTCTCATGATTTTCATTTGAAAGCTTTTACAAATGAAGGTCAGACGGCTGGTAGTTTATTGATATTTATATTTATCACAGCTTCTGTGCAGGTCAGGCAGCTCGCTGTCCTCACGACAGGTTAGAGGAGTTTGTGAAGCATTTTAAAATTAAAAAGACAAAACTATATTAATCAATAGATTTCTTAGAAACTCGTGCACATACAGCCATTTGTCCGCAATTTTACGACCACTGTGCTTTTCTTACAAATGGAAAATAATTCAATATGTGACGTGTAAATAAATCCCAAATGCAGACATACAGTATGTGTTTTATTCTGTGATGAAAATCCTCAATGGCGTATCGTGCACTCTCACTGACCAGCCGACAATCATCAGTTATTTCTGTATTTTGTGCTTTGCCACAGAAACGGCAGATCTGAGCCAGTTAGAAATCATTCTCTCGTCATTTTAAACCTTTTATTCCGAAAAATACAGACCCGTATTATGTGTTTTAAACAGGAAACCGTGTCAAACATTAAATTTGCAGGTATGAGAATGTCATTATTTTCCCAAATACTCTAATTGAAGCGACCTTTCAGGGGAAATCTCCAATAGTGCAGCGATTAATACGGTCGATGTTCAATAAAGACGTATATCAATAATAATAATAATAATAATAATAAGCCGTGACATCCAGTGTACGTGCTCTTATTTTCAACAGGAAATTAACATAATAGTTAACATTAACCATATTAACCATGAATTCACTTTAAACTATATACATTTTTATTGTATTTATTTTATTTGGACTGTATATACAATGTGGTTATTGTACTTTATTAAGATTGAGAGGTTGGCATTATATTAAATGTAAAAAAATTTAAACAAAATCTGATATTTGGGCTTTATACACATTTTATATAATTAAAAATGTGATGCTGGTCTTGTGTTATAAATGCAAAATGAAGATCAATGGTATCAATAATCAAGAAATCATATATTTTGGTTGCAGTTAAAAGAAAAAAAAAAAGAAAATCCAGAAAGGCCACAGTTGAAAATAAAGCTATTTTATTGTCAATGCATTCAACATGATTAGATAAACTATCAAGTAGTAAATTTTCGCAAAAGGAAGAAACACTGAAACTATTCCCCACTGACACAAAATATTACACTTTGTATTTCAAATAAAACAAATTATTTACATCGTAATGTATAGACTGCATCTTAAATCAATATTATTTAATATTACATGCACTCTGAAATATAGTCTGACATAATATCCCCAATTTGTGTCCATATTCATCGCAGACATGAAAAAACTTGCTGTGTTGTAAACCATGACGTGTGACTACATTTGTATTTCTTCTCTATATTTGCATTTATATGATATAAAATACAACTTACTGTACATTTACACATATTTAAATCTTCCCTTATTCTCAAACTTTTAAGTGTTTCATAAATAGATTCATTTTTGAAGTTGAAACGCATTTGCATACACCCAAAACATGACATTTTGTACAGGGGAGAAAGAGTAAACAGACCGAAAAGGAATTAGAAGATTCATAGTCCAAAGTGAAAACAAGTGCAAGGGTGTTTGTGTATTTCTAAGTGGCCTATCTCCATTCAGACTGCTTAAATCCAAGCAGGGTCACAGTCCCTCCTTGTTTAAAAAAAGTCCCTCCCTTGTTAGTCTTTAAAAGTCAGTTATGGGAGGTCATGTGACGTGACAGGTGATGCCTCTCCCGGAAGGACTCGTTGCAAATGGGGCACTTGAGTTTCTCCTCGCGCCGCCGCTTGACCAGCGGCTCCATGGCGAACTCCTTTTTGTGGTGGGATCGCATGTGGTAAACCAAGTCTGAGGTCATGCGGAAGGAGGCGTTACATTTGGCGCACCAGTTCTGCGCCGGCAGGCAGAGGGAGGTGAAGGAGGGTGGCAGGAGGGTGAGCGCCGAGGGCATCTGAAGCTGAATGGGCCCGGAGTTTTTGGGCCAGAAGGCGGTGGCGTAGACGAAGGGGTTCTGCTTGGCCATGCCGCCCGGCACGGGGCAGTTGGCGCCCAGTTCTGCGCCCTGTAGTTTGGCGGCAAGGTGGTCGGCCTGGTAGAGTCTGCTGGAGGAGATGGTGTCGCCCACTGCTGGGTGGCAGTCCAGCAGCTTGGGCGGCATCACCAGTGGTGAGATCTGGGAGAAGGAGGAGCGAGACGGCTGACTGAAGGCGCTCTTCCTCTCTCCACCACTGCCGCCTTGCTGGCCAACAGAGGTGAAAGCGCTGCCCATGGGTGAGGTTTGGGGCGGCTGGGTCTCTGACAGCACCTGCCTGATGTTGAGGTGCTTGTCTAATGGATTGCTGCTGGGACGACCACCATCTTTGTTTTCAGAGTTGGAGCTCTGGAGGTTTTTGTTGCCGCTGTGGTGTTTGAGGTTCTGGGGTGACTTCTTGACCTCGGTGAAGGCGCTGCGCTTGCCCTCACCGAGCTGTGTGGAGCCCGGCGGGGAGAAGGACCTGTGGTTCTCCTCCAGGCCGTACGCCCCTCTGTAGTTCTGTGCAGACGTCGCAAGCTCATCTTTAGACTTGGACTGTGGAAGGCCAGGCCCTCGGCACTCCCTGTCCTCTATTTCCGAGAACTTCCTCTTCCCCGAGCTCTCGCTGCAGATCTCAGCCTCCTTGTCACTCGGCGGGCTGGTCCGGTTGTTCTCTAGATCCCTGGCCAGGTTATGAAAGTCTGTGGAGGGTTTGTTGCTGTCCTGAGGGCTGCTGAAGCCCTCGGAGCGGCCCAGCTTTGGGCTGGTCCTGGTCGGGGTTGTGTTTGGTCGCTCAGTGCTGCTCTCTTTGCTGGGCTCCTCGTCGGCCCCTGTGATGCTCTGCAGTCTTTTGGTGCAACGGAACCGGAGATGGGCCAAGAATGGGAACTCAAACTGGAACCGCTGGCTGCAGTCAGGACATGAGTGGTGGGACGAACCTGGGAAGAAGAGAGACGGAAATTAGTTCTGACAAAAAGACGATCCTAAATCTATCCTGCTTGAGCATGGTTTCTTATAATAATGCAATAAGCTTTGTACTGTGTTTTGCACTAAATTTGAATTCAGACATTTTCACACATTGTCCAAAAGTGTGCAAAAGATAATACATCCCAAATTTACCAATTATGAAAACAATTCCAGAGTGGGAATGCATTTCTAAAGAAGCTGCCAAGCTAAAATGTATGTGATTGTGAAGTCAAATAAAGGCTGTAGAGAACAAATGATAACGTGATTATTTTGTGCTGTGACACAGTTTACTGTCCAGCGAGGATATGACATCAGTTGACTCACCTTTGCTCTTGGCGGGCGCTCTGCTGGAGCTGAGCAGCAGCAGGTCGATGAGGTCTTTGCCGTACCAGACCAGCAGCTCCTCGTCCTTCTCGATCCGGCGGAGTGAGCGGTAGAAGAGCTGGCCGTTCTTCACGTAGGCCTCCAGGTTCTGCTCCTCTTTGTCCCGGGCCGACTGGACCAGCCGCAGCCACATCAAGCCCTCTGAGGTGCTGTTGGCCGCTGAGGTGTCCACCTGTCCAACACACATACACACACATTGAGTTATTGCTTCAGTGCAACAAATAAAATGCATTTTCTGCCCAGTTATTTTATTATTAAAATAAATGAAATACTGCAAATAAAGACATATCTCATCCAACCTCTTCTGACCAAATATTTATTTCTATAAACAAGTTGAAATAAATAGATTTTCACTGTAACAAAATGAAGACTTCTTGTTATTATTGGCAATTTCTTCTCTTCTTGTAGAAATAATTTTAAAAACTGTATTTTCATGATACAATAAAGAATTAAATGACTTTAGAGTTTTTTTTTTATTGAAATAAGACTGCAAAGATCTACCAACATGGCATTGTTGTGGTGCTGCTGCTCCTGCATGGTAGTATATTTTAAATTTCAGCCTAAATCTGTATTAATATATTTGATATATTTGGAGCTGCACAGCAAGAAAAGCATGAATAACTGGGATTTTGATAGGCCTGTTAAGATGGTAATAAGGATTTGTATTTGAAAATGAAATATAGAAAAAATAGTGGGCTAAATAAAAAAAAATAGAAGAAATACTGGAGATTGTATTAAAAGAAAATAGGTTAAAATCAAAAATCAAAACTAAAGACCCACTTACCCTGAAGATATAAGGTGCTGTGCGTTTGTCGGTGGATTTCAGAGCTATGAAGGCGATGCTGTCGTACAGCGACGTGTGGCTCAACACACAAGGCCCGAAAATGGCGTTTTCTGGGATGTCACACGTCGTGTAGACGCTCGTGAAGATGTCCGTCAGACACTGCTGCACCGCTTTGGCGTCCCCGTCCCACACCAACTTCTGAGAGCTGGACTCCTCCATTTCACACTGTGGAGAAGACAAGGGGGACGAGCAGAGACATCAGAGACCAGGAGGGGGAAGAAACACTGCGAGCAGCCGGGAAACGACAAAAATACCAAAACGACAATTTTGTTCTTATTTTGGGTCTTTTTGTCCTAATACTTTATTTATAAAATAAGCCATACATTTGGATCTAAACCTGTGTAAAGTGGTTGTTTAGTGGGTTTACCCTCCACTGTCCCTGCTGATAGGAAATAAATCTCTCCCTAGACAGATTGGCTAAACCAGCTGTCAAGGGCGTCGTTTGGGGGCCCATTTCTTTCTTTTTCTGTGTTTTTTTTTTTTTTTGGCCAGGTTTTGTAATTAATTCAAACCCCGTAATAAGTTCATGATGGCATCACCTTCAGCATGGTTTCCCAATGTTGTCAATTACATAAGAGTGAGAAAATGTAGCCAAAATCACAACAGACCAAACATAATAAAAAAATAATAATACAAATCACGATATTATAATAATTATTATCTCGCATTATGTCACATATTTGATGAAAATATTAAACATTTTATTTAGATTTTGTAGATAAACGGTTGAATACGATAGTCTGTTTCCATTATTACACTTTAAATTAATATTATTATTAATATTAGCATTAGTAGGCCTCTATATGGGCTCCAGTTGCTCTTGTATGCAGCTGTAATTATTATTATTATTGGCGGCATTCAAAAGGACAAAATCTTATATAATATATAATATTCCTAAAGTGACTCGTAAAGTGTCTGTGGTCCTCAAGAGCGATTTATAATTTCCTTATCGTGTTTTATGGCACGTTTTTATTATTACATATTCAATAAATGTAATATCCCTCTAATGTTAAGGTTTATAGGTTTGCTGTGACATGTTTATTTGTCTAAAATCGTATTAAAGAATCACTGCAGGATCTTTATTCCTCTCTCTCGCTCTCAGGAGGAGCCGGTGAGGTCCGAGCATGTCCAATGGAGAGAGCATGTCCAATGGAGAGAGCATGTCCAATGGGTTTCAAGTGGACTGTCAAAGTCAGTGATTTCACGTCAGCCAACCTTTCTCTCCTTTCTACAAGCGGCAGCGTATGCCGCCTCATTACCATAATCCACCACGTTCCCCTCTGAGACTGTAATTAAAGCAGCACGACCAGTTAATTATTTCTTTTCTCCCTTTTCTAACCTCTGAATGTGTGTTTAGACGGCTGCGGCTCTCTCGCTCCCTCCTCTCCTCCCTCTGCCGTTAAATACAGCAGAAACTGTGCGCGGAAAACCAGCACCTGATGCACGCTGGTTCGGCCGTAAATGAGGCTCACTGGACAGTCGGACAATTTATAAAATTAAAGAATAAAAGAATAATAATAATAATGACTTTCAACGCCGTCAAAGCTGCTATAATGACGAAAAAACGCATTTTCTAAAAAGGTAATCCCTAAATTGGTGAAATAATCATATTCTAGTCCGCACTGTGGGGCAGATTATTGCTGCACCAAATATTGTTGATATTGAACATTACAATATAATATTTCATAACTCTTTACTGTTGCTTTTTGGGCCTTTAACTCAGAGTTTCATGTATTATTTCAGCCACTGCGCGGTTTATTGTGATATTTAATTCTCCTGTTAACAGTAATAAATCACTACTTCCACCCACCGTGACACGGCTCGTGCAATATAAAGTAAACCTATTAATTAATTAAAATAAAATAAATTAAAGGAATCAAAACAGTTGGACCAAAAGTTTGTCTTCGTGCGCAAAATCGGGAAGCAAACCGACATTTGCGCATCTAAGCGAAATAAATAGCCTGATATTAACAACTGCACTCATAACAATCATGATGACTTGTGGGAAAAGATGAGCTATGTCCATCCACAGTATCGGGAAAAGCGAGGCTCTCCTCTGCTTTTCCTTCCTGATTTGTCAAATAAAAAAAGGGGAAATCTGATTAAATAACCCGAGATGGTTATTAATTAAAATCTTTTTATTATCTCGCTGATTTGGAGCATTTTATATTTTCCTAAGAGGCTCGACAGCAACAGAAAGGTTCTCTGTAGAACATTTTGCGCACGGTGCAATAGGAGAGCCTGTCCAAAGTGGCTCTTAGCTGCCAGCCTAGAGAATTTGTTTCCGGATACCACACAGACCCCCTTTATGTTCAGAGGAAACAGAAACAGTCGCTTCACGAGGAAGAAAAGCGCACAAAATATTCCGCGAATGACATGTATCACGGTCAGGCCCAAAATAAGAGAAACGAGCTAAAGAGCGGAATGTTTGCACATCCATAAACTGGAGAGAAGCAGCCACCCTCCCATTCAAACCCACTGCGGGTGGGGTGGAGGGTGAGCAGAGACGGGGGGGGGGTGTTTAACCCATCTGCTAAAGCCGTGCCAGGCTGAAAACTGTCCTAAATCAGTCCACTGTGGCTGAACTGCGGGTTTTGTCCGCGGCGCTGAAACATCTGCGTTTGGGTTTGTTTGTTGTGATTTTTTTTGTCTTTCTGCGCCTGCAGGATGTGTGGCTGCATGTGCCGCGCAAAACAAACCCAGAAACCGTCCCCCTCCTCTAAAAATAAAAAAACTATCCACACACACACACAGCTTTGCATTTCACAAACCTACCTTTTTCCCGTCGACTGAGGAGGAACAATAATCCACAAGCGAATTGCGAGCGATGCTGCGAATCAAAAACCCGTTTGCACCCCCGGAAAGAAAAAAAGCCCCGAAAACAAGCAGGGGGATGCGGTGACGGTGATGGAGGTGATGGAGATGGTGATGCGCTCCCGGTCTGGTCCGTAGTGTCAGTACATTTTCCCCCCCGGTGTGGTGAAAGTGACAGTGCTGCTGCTGCTGCTGCTGCAGATACTCGCCGACACTGAAAGTGACCGGGCGGGGTAGAGAGAGCTGGACGGATAAAGGGAGACAGAGAGAGAGAGAGAGAGAGAGGCGTGCAGATGGGGCCCGACGCTCTGGCTGACTGGCACACCGACACACACTTTTTGTTTGCGGCACATAATCTACCCAATGAGGCGTGTCACTCTCCGTCTCCTCCCTTTAACTCTTCACTGGCCGACTGTCATTTGATGCGATTTATGGGCGAGCAGAGGGATAAAGACCCCCCCCCCCCCCCAACCCCCCTCCCATTATTATTGTAATTCTAATCACAATAGTTGGTGGTTGTATTAGAATAAAGTGGCATTTAAGGAGTCGGATGTTGGGGGGAAAAAAGTACAAATTTGAAGTGCAATTTCAGCTGGATGAGTGTGAGATTACTATTATTATTATTATTATGTTTGTCATAAAGCTTCACTTTAAACCCTCCAGAAATTGGGGTTGACGCTCAAGTGACACTCAAGAAGTATTTACATGTATGCTAATTAAACGGACTTCCTTTGTGGCATCTGAAGTAGCCTATTGGACTTGGACATCCCGAGCATGCAGCACCGGGGCATGACGTGAGCTCTCCCCCGCCGTGCCAGCCGGCTTTACACGCACCCAGAGCGGCTATAGTCTCACCGCGGACCGCTGCTGCTGCTGCTGCTGTCTGTACTGTGCGCAGGCTCATTTAGGGGGCGCCAGTGTATAATTTGCACTGAGTGAGCGGGTGATATTCTGATGGAAAGGAAAGGAAAGCTTCAGGTCAGGTGCAGCACTGATGTTTGGAGTTTTTTTTTTTGTTTTTTTTTAAACTACTTTTGTCTTTACAAGGAGGCGATTCTGCACACTGACATGTAGTTAAAAGACGTTATACTTAATTCTTAATATTTAACTCTATGCTTAATTAAATTTATGTTAAGCTTTTCATTTTTACCTTTTTTTTTAAGACTTCAGACTAAAAATGACGAGTTTAAAGCAAGTTTCTCACAAAAAGTAGTTGATGAGGACTGGAAGAAGCACACGTTTAGCTCCCTTATAGATATGATAATAGACATAAATGTTTGTTAAGTGAAGTAACAATAAGAAGACTTTTAAAATTGAAAGATTTATACCTTTTTTGGTGTTATACATGCATTTTTTTAATACTGTATTAAATGCAACCATGGGCAAATAATTACTAGGCCTTTTTTATATAAAAAATAAAAATCAATTATATCATCAATATCCTGTCCCCAATTTCAAATTGCTTAACGTTTATAACTGTTCATGCAGTGGTCACCTTCCTGTGTTATAGTGCAGATTGAGCTGTTTATTCCTGAAAAGTGTTAAATTCAGTTTTAACAAAAGAATTGCCAGGAAAAGCAAAACACAGAATAAATGACTTCTAAATAATATTTATCAATTATTATATTTAACGAAACACCACGTCAACATGACTGTTCTACCTTAATGTACTTATTATATCAAGTAAATTGAATTTTGTATTGGATCTGTGACAGAAATACTATTTCACTGCTATTTCTGTCAAATTCTGCAATTTCAATTTCGAGGCACAAACAACACTTTTATTATTCTTAAGAAAAATATGACAACCGGCAGATCGAGAGGAGTTTTCCCTTCTTTATTCTTGCTGGAGAAATCCAGTTTCAAAAGATAATTAAAGTTAATTTGACATAAGACTTGTGATGTAATACATGACCAGGGGGGTCAGAGGTCACGGTCAGCTACAGAGCAGCATCCCTAAAACAGGGTTGCAGACAGTGACCTGCAGGAGGGCGCCTCAGAGGGGAAGAAATAAAAGAAAGGGAGGTGTTGTGCACCAAACTGCTACCCTTCAAATTACACTCTGTTTTTACTACTGTCACTTGATCGTGGCTCAGCTGTAAGTCAGTTAGCTGGCGCTGAACCTGAGCTCATTAAAAGTCATAAAACGGGGCAGCAGCAGAGTGAAAGTGGTCGGGATGCTCACAGGCCATCAGAGAAATAAAATCCTCCTCACTTCCCTCTGCCGAAAGTAAAAACATGCTGGAACCAAGTGATGATACTCAAACAACCAAATGCTTTTATCCCAAAAGACAAAAATGAACATATAAAATATTTAAAATAATACGTGTATTATATTTGGGTTCAGGGCCAAATAGGCACATTCGCCAAGAGGTGACCTTATTACTGTCATTTTATTAAAAAAAAATGTTTTTTGTGTTGCCTTTATCCTGAAACTCCACCCGCAGACAGAGATCCTTCACCTCTCATACTGCCTAAAAAAATGAAAAAGAGGTGAAGTGCAGGTCAGATGAAGCATCCTGTCATGGACTGAAAGATCAGTAGAGAATTCACACAAACACACTCACAATACAAACCCATGAATGATAAAAAGGAGTTGTGGCAGCTTGCAGAGAGCTGCCGGTTTCTGGTCTCACACTGTGTTTGTGAAAAAAACGTACACTCTTTACTTGTTCTAGTTTGGTGACATTTTTTTTTTCATTGTTTAAAAAAAAAAGTGTATGTGCAGACACATGCGTGCAAAATCAAGGAAGCGGTAAAGATGCTATGCTATACAAAATAAAAGTAACACTGACTCCGGAGCCCTGGTTTCCTGTGAAATAACTGATATAAAATGTTTTTAGTTTTCCCATTTCAAGGAAAGATAATTAAATTAATTTAATTTTACCAGAAAGAAATATTCATGCAATGTGAAACACGAAAAAGTGTGAAGTAGAAATTAATTTTTGATTCAGAGAAATTACAGTAAAATACAGTAAAATCAGCTTTTCAGGTATCCCATGTGACAGATTTGTTTTTCATTCTAATAAATTTAGCGATTTCTGATCTTGTTAGATTTTGTATAAAGTTTCGTTTCTGCTGAAATTTTGACAAAGAAGAGAAGAAAATACAAGCTGTGCAGTTTCAACCAGCAAGTTAAAATATCTCTCATGCAAGACGTGTAAGGAAATGAGAGAATAGATGTGTGTGTGTGTGTGAGAGAGAGAGTGTAAATTCACAGTTGAGGGAGCAGTGTGTCTGTGAATCATGTGGATAATTTGACAGCTGTATTGTTTCCTGAACACCATGCACTTAAGGCGGATTCCAGGCAAAGACTGTGAAGTCAACACTCTCATGTTTCATTACTGAGGAATTGAATTTGTTCAGATAAAGATGGGAAACAGCAAGAGAGAGGGACTGAGAGCTGCACCGAAATAAAAAGTATGATGACGTTTTTTAGGTATGAAAGAGTGCTTTTACAGTCAGCAACCACTGTGATGACCAGGATTATGAAATAAATAGTTTAAAGAAGTTATTCTCTTTGATGGTGGCCATTTTTGTCTCAGCTGTACCCACAGCTGTAGCTGTATCCCGACCAGGGATTGACATTTTAGCAGACTAACATTTAGTAAAAAAAAAAAACAGTACCATGTTAACATTTAGAATATTAGTGTGACATACTAACATTTTGCATGCTAATATTAGCATTACAATTTGAATGTTAGCATGTTGATGATGTGCATGCTAATAGCTACATCTTGGATCGAGCCCCTGATATCTGCAGCCTTGTAACCTGGTTCCAGACCTCTGATTCGCCGCCCACATCTCCAGGTTTTTCATCAAATCAAATACTTCTGGTCAAATGGTGTTCCAACAAGAACCAGGCCAATAAGAGATCTGTAGCCATGATCGAGAACGTGAACATCCTCGTCCTGTGCTAGAGACACAAAATAACAACAGACAAACTGCCAAGAAAATGGTGACAGGTGTAGTTGAGATCAACACAGATATACCAGTCCAGTATTCCTGAGAATTAGCCTATGTTCATATTAGACGATACCTTCTCGTTTAACATCCAGCGCTAACTTTCAGTGCCTCTGCGGGAAGAAGTGTTCCCTTTATGTAGCGAGGCAAGCATGTGGATGTCGGGTGGTGTATGGACATACATTCAGACCGCACTCCCTAAAAATACGGTCGTCCGTGCAAGCAGCTGATTATGACCCATATTTACGTTTCTTGTTAGGTGGCGACCTCCAGGGGCCGTAGTAATTATGATGGGAGCAAAGGAGGAAGTCAGGTGAGGTAGTTTAAAGAGCGACAAACTCCACGTCTGGAGGACCGCTGTTCGTGTCCCATGTGAAACCAAAAGCCAACGTTGACTTATTTGAACTTATGTCAGATTGTAATGTAAAGTTACGTAAGTTAGCAAGTCGTAAGTCACATGATGTAACTTAAATTACAACCTAACCAAGTAGTTTTGGTGCTTAAACCTAAACTGCAACCATTTCACGACGTTAACCATGTGTCATGTGTCGTTTTTCCAACAGTCATCTGTCTTTTTTGGGAGTCACTGGCAAAACAACCTATTCTGTCATTTTGGTATGAGGACGTGTTGGACATGTAGCATGAAGCGTGCGTGACCACAGTCTTTCCCTAACCTTCACCTAGTGTTTTAGTTGTCTAACCTGAACCAATACGATATTGTAGAAAGCAAGAATTTAAACTATCCAATATTGGTAGTCTTGTCTGGCCATTGTGATGGATGTCTACAGCTATGTCGCCTGGTTCCAGACCTCTGAATGGCTCTGATTTCTCCAGCGGTTCAGACAGGTCTGGTGTTCTTATTGAAGGCTGTTTCCCCAGTCGAAAAAAGAAAAACAACCAAGCCAGTCAGAGCCTTGTAGGAGGGATGAAGGCTGCGGACGTCATCTTCCTGTGCCAGAGCCACAAAATAACGACAGAACAACAGCCACAAAAATGGGGACAACTGTGGATGAGGTCGACAACAGTCAAATTACAGAAATAACAACTCTTAAATTGTCAAATCTCATTAATCAACGTGACAAAAATGAAGTTAACCGCTCCGAGCAGCCGGTACATCTGCTTCTGTGTCGCCTGAACGTGACTGACTGGAACATTAGAAAGAAGGGGTCCAACGAGGACAATTAGCACCAAACTTGAGAAATGAACACTGACATTATGAACAGTTGACCTTTTCCTGTGTCAAGTGAAGTTCCTATCAGGTCACATTACCTGTTGAATAAATACTGTATGAGGAAAGCAGGTTGATGCCCACACCATGATTAATTCACCGTCATCATGCAAACATCTTGTGGGAACAATCTTGTGCTTATAAATGCCTCGCCATCAATTATAGAGAGGGTTTCTGACAGGATCATATTTTTATCATGGATCAACAGGCGTTCTTCTAAACTAAAACTTCTAAACTAAACTTTACCTTTAATCTTCTCCTTGTGATGCACAATTCTGTGGTAAAGATAAGTTAATTCCCCTTCCTTTTCATTCAACACTTCATACATAGAAAATGACAACAAAAGCTTTTGCAAATGGATTTCAGCAGACAGACGCTGGCAGCGCTGCGTCCCGGACGCCGCACTGTCATCGCGTCTCATCAAATATTAGGCATGTTTTGTGCTTTGGAAGAAAAAAGAAAAAAAAAATAGCAGCTCAGGAGACTAATGCATTGATCTTTCGATGCAAACACATCACAGGAAAAACACAGTTATTCACCCAGACGTCCAAGTCCTCAGCTTTGGACATGTTGACAGTTATTGTTTCCAACAAAGCTGTTTAATAAATCTCCCTCCACTTTGATACGTGGAGAGGAATATGTTTTTTTTAATGGTCCAACAAACACATACTGTACACACATACAGTGCACACATAAATAAAATAAAAAGAAGATAGGACACTTTGGTCCCTTCTAAAACAGTAGGGCTGCGTATTGGCAGGAATCTGGCGATACGAAACGTATCACGATACAGGGGTTACGATTCAATATATTGCGATACTGTAAGCAAGGTGATATATTGCAATATTTTTAAATCTAATTTTAGGAAACCTGTCATAGTAGAAGAGTGGGATCTGCATTTATCACAGTCCCTGTAACATCCAACATCCTAGCACTACTTTTTATGCAATCTGAGCAAAGGAATTGACATTTGCAGGATTCTTTAGGTAAACAAATTAAGAAAATAAAAAATTGTAAATCGACAGCAATGCTGTTTTAAAGGTTCACATTCTGTTGTATGTATGCCTGTTTATGTGATGGCTACGCTACCTAGCGGTCGGTAGTTTAAACACAACACAAAATGAACCAATTCCCCCGAATCTCTGCATGTAAACTATTAATTAAAAATCGATACAGTGTTTTTGAGAATCAATACAGTATCACAAAACATAATATTGCAACACTCAAGAATATCGATATTTTCTTACACCCCTATAAAACAGACAAAGTACCTATAACACACTCTCTTTCCCACCTGTAATTGTTGCTGGTTCCAATGCCGAGGATCTTCCTGACCGGCTACTACTGAGGTGCCTTTTAGCAATTCAGTAAATTCAGTAGGTGATTCAGTAAAAGTCTGTAGTTGTATCTCACATCTCCCACATGTGTATCTGTATGCATATAAAGAAGAGCATCTCCGAGAACAAGAAGGCATTACATTTCATTTATTCATTTCAATTCAGACATTGTCTATTGTTTGATATTGTGTTATTAGGATATTGTCTTCAGTTAGGGACATTCACTCTTCACTCATCTTTAAATTAAATATCATTTGATTTCTATGTTCAAGTTTTGTTGTTAATATTTTACATTTACCCTCTGTGGGTGGTTGGAGGTGGAGGTTGTAAGGTGGTGTGCTGTGGAGTATAAAGGAGGTGTTTTTTTTTGTTTTACATATTATGACAAAAACTTGTGTCATAATATGTGAACTTCTGTATTAATTTATTTGTTTTATTTGTTATGGACTATCAGGATCTATGTGTCAGAAATGTAGGAGACATCTTGCAAGAAAAAAATCTCATAAAATCATTGTCTTTTTTCAATTTATGTTGAGTTAAATCTTTTATAAATCTTTTATAATTGTCATTGTGTGCTTGTTATGTTGTTACTAAAGGAATTTAAGCCTATTTTAGATTTTACTTGTCGATTACTTGGCCATTTAGCTGATATGATGCAAATATTTAATATTAAGTTTGTACTAATATAATACCAGTTTTAAAGGTGTTATTGTTCAATTTGGTGTCACATGTTTGGTGTCTGTCTTTTTTAATATATCTTGGGACCATGTTGGAAATAAGTAAGACGAGTTGTTTTTAAGACCCAAAGTTCACAAGATGACTTTGAGCGGCTGCAAGAATGATTAACAAAATAAGTGAGCAAACAAACATGTATCTGCTGCACAGAATTGTGTTCATTTTGTCAGACATCTTGTAAAGTATAGTTTTACCTCTTATTGCCTCTATAAATTATTCAAATGACAGCGATCTGAGAAGGAAAAATCTCTCTGGTCACAGCCTATGATGAGGGGTCACTTTCATTTAACGGGTCATAACCCAAAAATGTTGGGACTGTTGGTTACAGTATGTAGTGAATGAATGATTTTGGACCCAGCCTCTGTATCTTCTGATTATCTATTAGTGACTAATCATAGTTGAGATGAATCAACGAGAAGACCCTGGCTCTGAGTGGAGTCGTTGGAAACACAGTCCAGATGCAATGAAGACGAGTTAGAGGGTAGAAGAAGATCCAACTGACGCGATGATGGACGAGCAACAGTGAGTGAGGGAGTCAGCGTAGACCTTCCAGTCTCTTTCCAATGGAGGGCAGAAGAGGAGAGGCAGCGAGGCAAAAGCAAGGAGGAAGTGTGGGAGAGTTTGTGTGTTGAGTGTGAGTGTCAGAGAGACAGAGAGACACACGAGGAGATAGTGGAAGAGGAAGGTGAAACAGAGGAGAAAGTACAGGCAGCGGCAAAAAAAGAAAAAAAAAGGTTTTCGCTCATTTAATCACAAGTTTATATAAATAAATGTCAGTCCTGCTACTCACTCAGTGATATAACGCAGCAGTGACTCAACCTTCAGCCAGTTCAGGATAGATCTTAAATTAGCTGTTTAAATCCTCCTCTGTCACACAGGAAGTGATGTGTTTTTTGTTTTTTTGGCTAATGTGGAATAACACTGGGTGGTTAAGTTAGAGCCAGACAAACAGACTAAAGATTAAAAAAACAAACTCCAGATTTCAATATATATATATGGAGATTATATTTTGTTTTTATCAACAAATCCCATGAAAAGACCCAAAACCAACAATGAATGCATCCTACTAACAAGTATTGTGTGCAAAGCCTCTGACATCTCTTCTTCCTCTGTGCCATAGAGCTCCATTGTTGTCCAAAAAACTATTAAAAACACATCAATGAGCCACACTGTTGCACTAGGAGACATGCTCCAACATTACCATGAACACACACACTGTAGTACTCAGTTCTGACTCCCACACACACGCCGTCCTGCTGCCAGAGACGCTCACCAGAGCACCATTTTATTAATCCGCCGCTGAAAATAATCCCCAAGAAATGCACTATTTAGTTCTGTTTGAATAATGTTTTCTAAAAACTACAGTGCCCAGATATTTTAGGAAATTACTGAGCCTTTTGTTAAAAAAAACAACTATATATTTGTGAGCTGTTTGTAAAGATTTATATCTTCAGTAGGAAGTGATGGAGCTGAGTGGCACAGACAGGGTAGAGAAATCAGAAAGTACTCCTCTGCAGTTACCAGGGGGTACGTGGAAAATTGTGAAGCTCAGCTAATTTGAAAAAAATAGAAATTATGATTTGATCATATATTTCCATATTATTTGTGTTTAGGAGAAAAAATCAACACACATGTAAGATTACGAATGTGTGTGATGCTGATCTTTATAGTTATTGTCACAATAACTTACCAACAGACAAGACATGCCTCAGTTTTCCTCCAACCTAAGTCAGCTGGAAGTTGATTAAGATGCAGATAGACTAGCTGTAATAAAGACAACAAAAAGCTCAAAGCAAAGATTATGTAAATGGTTGAAACAGCCAGTTTCTGTCACTCCAAATGGCAGCAGTACAAATGCAAACTACAAAAAAGTACCATTGAACAACACCATAAAGCCATCCCTTCTATCAAAGGGGTCTGATAAAGGGGTACTTAGGTCCATCTGATAGGACTGTGGTGTACGTCGGACAAAAAAGGTTGGGAACCACTGGACTAACACACTATTTGTTGACAATAGGAAAATATACCAGGCCTGTCCTTTAAACAATGCTGCATGTTGGCTCAGCCTACAAGGTAAATCACTTCAAGACAAAAAATATAAAATGACTTTCTTTCCAGCCATCAAATGTCACAAGAGTTGGGTTTGTTGTTACAATAAACCAATTTAGCTCTGATGCAAAGCATTTAAAACCTAATTTGTGCTATAGTACAACAAACAACATTAATGCATGAAGATGGACTTCCGCACTGGCAGTAATCCCCACATTTAGCTTTGAATTAACCAAATGCTTTAATCCCCACACACTGCACGTTAAATTAACTTGTCGTCCCTGTCCTCACAGACATCAAATGGATCTGGAAACAAATGAAGGAAAATGAGGCAAAAAAAGAGGAAAAACACAGAGGGGAACTGAAAAGGAAAAAAAAAACTGGGAAGGAATGAATTAATAATGAGCCACTTTTATACCGGATCCAGCGATTATACAAATGGGGGAAACGGCCAAAAAATATTCTGTATGGCATATGGCACTTCAGCTGCCATATGTGCCAGTTTTCACAAAAATTGGCAATGACGTTCATGATGGTCAGTAGTAACTGCCAAAAACACAGCAAGGCCTGAACAGAGGGAGAGAGAGAGAGGGAGAGAGACAGAGAGAGAGAGAGAGAGAGAGAGGGGAGATGTAATGCTTCAATAGCTTTGTTGGCTGGCTTGGACTCTTCTCTCCACAGCTTCTGGTGCTCTAACTACAAAGAGAAAGAGACAGAGAGAGAAAGAGACAGAAGAGGGGAAGATAGAGGGAGGGAGAGAGACAAAGAGGAAGGCTGCGTTCAGATCAAGGAACATTCTCTACCTCTGTTCGGTTTATTTGGTCGAGTGTGAACAATGCCACGCTCGCTTCCAGAGCCTCTGAGCCTCCGAGCCTCCGAGTGGGCGGGCTGGTGGGGTACGCATTTGATTGACAGCCGAGCCACAATTGTCCCTTTTCAACCAAATAGTTGTGGAGCCACAGGAACTGAACTCAGAAGCTCAAACAGGAACTCAAATTTGCTTTTGCACATTTCCCTTTTGCGCTTCAGCACATCTGGAGAACAGTGACAATTAGGCTGATAAGTCTGATAATTGATTTAAAAAATGACGGCGATGTTTGAGGTGCGATTTTCACACATGAGGAAACAACAAGTCTTCTTTGTGTTTACTGTCGCACAGCTCAGATGTTTGAATGGTTGTATTGAACGTTTTTTGGCAGATTACAAAAAATATTCACCCCCAGCCCTGATAGTCATACTAGCCGGGCTGGCCCTAGACTTTTTTGGGGCCCTAAAGAACCCCAACCCCCCCATGATGTACAAATAAATACAGTAGTAAATGCAGTATGGTCCTTCTCAGGGCCTTTTGCTTGATCTGGTTAAAGTTTGATGCATATTTTAGTGTAATGTGTCGATGGAGAGGGCTGAATCTCACCTGTCTTCATGTGCAAGATGTCAGAATGTTGAAAGGATAAGACATGACCAAAAAGATCTGATGCAAACTGTCGAAGAACAGCTAGTGAAGTTTGTGTTGACTTTCGTTCTTGTCTTGCTCATTAATTTTGTTTAACTTATTATATCTATTACAACTGCAAAATGTGATTTTCTTTTTTACGACAGAATCCTGGGAGTGCTTGTTTCATAGGGGACAGTAAATTACTTACTTAGCCTTCCTAAATTATCTAGTTTGCTCATCTCTGAGCTTATTGTTATGTCACTATTTGTGGGCAAAACTGGCACGAAATGTTTCATGGTGTTGTTTCCTCTCCATTTCATTTTGGCGGAAAACAGCATGTCGCTGACACCAACTTGAAATGACGGTTTGTGCGGCCACTAAATAAAATAATGTACCAACAGCATTGTAATGAATGCATTCATATTCTCACTACTTGTAGTGGCTAAATCACAATGAAAAAGGTACTATACTATCACTTACATTCATGTTGGTCTAAATAGATCAGATTAACGTTTACCACAGCACCCCCCTGCTGCTGTTTGATTATTAGCTGATAGAAATTCAGCGTCATAGCTGCCGCCTTATATGCCCCCTGTACTCCATTTAAGCAGGCTTCCCAGCGAGCACAGCCACTCAGTGCTAAATGATGGAAGCTTGTGTTTGAACAGTGAGTGAGTAAGTCCTGGAAGTTCCATTGGAAAGTAGGCTACTAACCACCAGAGAAGGGACTTTTTGGGGGCCCGAAACCATGGCTAATGAGCTAAATTTAAACCTGGTTCCTCTGGTCAAAACACAGGTAAGGTTCCTGAGTCATTAAGTTGGTTGCAGTTCAAAGTCTGAGGCTTGTCTCAGGCTGCTGTCACTGTCAGCCAATGATTGAACAGTAACCATCTAAACTCTTATTGGTCTCTAAATATCTTTGTTCTCAAGCTCTGGTTAGCTTGTTAGAACCTAAAGTTAAGTCTTCCAAGAAAATAAAGTGTAGGTGTGATGGCTGTCTAAGGGCGTTTTCACACTCGGGCTGACTGAACCTGAGGCTGCTCGCCCTGAGAATTTGGTACAATTGCTTAAGTGTGAAAGTTGCTGTCACGCCTGGGTTGGGTCCAGAAGAATGGCCTTGGGTCCGTCACAGTTTTCACACTTGGTCCAGATACTTGAATCCATACCCAGGATCTTCAATTGTTTGTTCTATGTCCTGAAAACGTACAGAATAGTAGGTGTTTTTGAATTTCCTTCATGGCTGAGACATGAAGGCTTGTTGGCAAATTAGCTGAGATGAAATAATAAAGCTGGAGATAATAAAGCTGGACATCAGTGCCCTCAGATCTGCCCCTCCAGTTCAGATAAAATGATGATTCTTTCAAAGCAGCTGATGTGAGGTCGATTGGGAAACACAAAAGTTGTAAAAATGTCTTTGTCGACGAGGGCTTCTTTCTTGTTATATCTGCTGATTCTGTAATCAAATGAGTCTCTCATACAGCTCCAGTTTGTACCAACCATGAAGCATGTAAACACAGCGCTGACCTAGCTTCCATTTGAAGATTTTCTGTCATGTAAATCCTGTTTGTTTGCTGCTTTTCAGCTCAGTTCCCAGGAGCCAAGAGCAACCTGGCGTCTGCTCCAACGGTGATTATTTTGGGACATTTTCAAAGGGACGGTGACACATTTTCTGTCTGCATCATAAAGACTGTCCAGTCGCTGAACACGACCTGGTAACTTGCATCCATCTTTCAAAATGTTTTAATTCTTGCTGCTCTCTGTTCTGGATGAACACGCCCAAACAAAGGCCACGTAGGCCAACTTTCCCTTCTGTGGCGTACGTGATTCCAAAAATAATTTGACAAAAACCTGTCCAACGGATCGGACAGGGAGTGGGGTTGTGTGTCCCAGAAGAGCGAAGAAGAGCGAGCTGAGGGGCCTTTTCCAAACCTGTGCCACCCCCACTGCCACCTCTACCCCAGGCAATCTGCCAGAGCAGCTCAAGGCTCAGAGCTGCACTGAGACGCCATGGCAATGCTTAATGTTCCAGGTTCCTCTGCCCTCAGGGCGTCCTCCCATACACAACCCAACAAACAAAAACACACTCTGGGAAGAGAGCTGCACGTCTGCCTCAGTCTGGGCAGGGCAGTGTCCTCCAAACTCTTCAAATGCACCACTTGGCTTTGCTCTCTTAGTCTCACATAACCGGGATAATTCAAACAGACTGAATTCCCCAAGTTTGCTAATAAAAACACTAATTTAGTCCTTGTCAGATGTGATGTGAGTGTAAATTCATAATAATACTGCAAAATGTTGTTCTAAATAAATGCAAACATTATTTGAAACCGTGCATCCACAAAATAAAGTGATATTTAACAAAAAGAAAAGTAACTGCAGCATCAAGTGTTGGGTGTAGTCAGGCAATACTTTTCTAGTCACCGATGTGTTGTGTTACAAGAGCTTTACTCGCATATGACTTTTGTTACATGTGGATGTAGTGATTTGCGCTAAAAGACCAAAAACAAAAACAAACAAAAAATAAACAAACAAAAACCCACACATTGGAATCTCATTCCCAATTCTTCTTGTATTCGACACACGGTTTGGACCACACATGGTTTCCTCACATGTCCAGCGATTGTAAAAATGACAGAATTTAAAGAAGACATTATTTGTCAATTGAAACTTCTGGCACAATTTTTCTTCCGTATCCTGGTGCAAACAGAACTGATAGCTGTTGGCAAATACTGAGCTCTGAGAATAATTCATCCTCTGGCCTTTGAGGTTGACACGTTCAAAAATGTCTAGGAGAAAAACAGATTGAATGAGCTGTTTGATTTGGGAGAAGTGGAAAGTGAGTCACATTTTCTTTTGTATTCTACAGTATATCTACTTGTTGTGTTATTTTTCCATGAAGTGTCACACAAAAATCTGAAATATTCTAGTGTACAGACAATTCAAAATTATAAATGGTTGTTTCATTTTGATGTGTTAAACTTTCCTAACTTTGTTTCAGTTTTGAGTTGGCTTTTGGTTTTATAATTCTAACTTAGAAATGAATCTCTACAAAAATATTTTACACTGTTTCATATACAGACGTCACTTGATGATAAGAATTTAAATTACATATTATTTTGTACTTGTTTTTCTATGTATTTCTATCTTCCTCCTGTAGTGATAATTGGAGGCAGGAGTGGAAACCACCAAACCAGAAAACCAGAAAACATTAAGTAACAAACTTATACTGTTGTTTCTCTGGCCCCCACTCCAATCCAGTGAATTCCTTTACTCTCTGCACATGCATCGTTGAGTTTGTAGGATAATGCATGAATTGCATGAGGTCTCAACATCATACTAGTCCTGTGTGAATAAAGCTCATGCCACCAATTTTAATGTTAAACCTCTGTGTGAAAATGTTTTGTTCTCTGTTTTGATGTAGCAGAGAGCAAAAAAAAAAGAAAAACGTGTGAAATGAAGATGACAAATGATGTGGAGTGCCTTGAGGAAGGGCTGTCAGCACCACCGACACCAACCCCCCCTCCCATCTGCACCCCTCCGAACCTGCAGTGGCCCAGGACGGCTGCAGGACCGCCGCACAAAACAGCAAATCAAAGTCAGCAGCAGCAAACACACAGCCGGGTCCCGACGGGCGTCGGCAGGCGGACGCCGGCAGCGAGCAGAGCAGTATGTGTGTGTGTGTGTGTGTTGGGGGGGGAGTCGGGCGTCCTTTAAAGCAAACAGTGGGACACAGCTGCTGAGTGGAGGGCATGTGTGTGTTTGGGGGTGTGTGGCCCCTCTCAGACTCCCTGCACAGGGAGAACTCTGCGTTCCATAAGTGCATCAAAGTTTCATCTGAAAGAGACAAAAACACACAGACAGAAAAGAGACTCAGAATACAGGCGGGTGGAGGGTTTGGCTGACAGACTCAAAAACTGAATAAAAACAAAAACTGAAAACTCACGCAGACTCTGAAGGTCGTTCAGGGTGGGAAGGGTTTTTTCAGAACCTGTCCGGTGAGAAATACTCAAAAGGTGGATTCGAAAAGGGCCTGTTTCTGAGACCTAACGAGCTGTTTTGACAGTAGCATGAAAGGGGCCCCAGCGAGAAGGACCTCCATCATGGACGTTCAGCAAGTGCAAAACCTCCAGTAAAAAGACAGAGATGTGCAGCACAGATGCAGCTGTGGTAGATGTGACACGTTCTCACCACATTGCTGCTTTGGCTGCGGTCCTAACAGGAACTCGTGCAGGAATTCATCAGATTTGGGGAAAAAAAAAGATTTGCTTGTTTTTAAGCAGCTGGAAGTTCCCACAAACTGACTGATAACAAATTAAACGACTATGAATTTTGATCAGTTGTTTTAATCCATATGTCCTCAAGACTTCTTGTCTGCAGGATAAAATGGGATTACTTACACTGCATTAGCAAACACTAAAACTCCTTGTCATGTTATTTTTTCAAGATTATTTTTTAACATATTACACATTTAAAAAGCTATAAAATAAGAAGCTGTGAAAACTGACATAAGTAATGATTTTTCTTTTGGAGGCATTTTACTTGAAGCTTAAATGCTGCAAATGTGTTTTATCACACAATAAAAGGGCTTTTAGTGGTTTATTTTTTTATATATAAGTATTTCTCCATGTCTTATATTTAATTTTATAACTCTGGAGCATTTGAGGGGTCCTAAACCCCAGGGTGAGAGCCAGAATAAAAACCTAACTCACTCCTTTCTTCCAAATTGTTTTAGTACCATATGGCTTGCAGGATTTGAGTGGTGGCATTAATGAAAAAGAAAATAAATCCCTCTGGACTTCCAGTGATGCCTCACAGGGAGCTAAGGAGGGGGGGGGGGGCACCATCCTGAGACATGCCGGCAGTCACCAGGGATCCTTTAACTTCTGACCCTGGTTGACATGGATAACCATGTCTGACCATAATCACTTTAAAGCCCCCCTCTCCTTCAAGACATTTAAGCAGAGGGAAGGATCCTGCCCTTAATGAGTGACCCCTGGCTTTAACGAAGCACTGCATCGCCCCCAGGCCCTTATTCCCCGAACTTACTCAGGGGTCATGCACCCGGTGTTCATTGACCTCATTCTTGTCACGTCAGGGCTAAGCAGACGGCGTTGTCCTCCGCACTTTCTACATGGGGGAGATTTCACAGCAGATTTACCTCATAACCACCATCATCCTCCCCTCTGCTCTCTGGGGAATCCCCCTAATTCCCACTGTGATCTCCTTTGTCTTTGTTGTTGCGCGTCTGAACCTGGCACGCACCCCGATCCACCAGTCCCCGTTTGTCTTATGTGGTTTTGGGAAATGGGGCGGGAGAGCGCGAGGCTTACTGGAGCAAAGAATGTGCAACGTGTTACCAGGACGCCTGCCAGGAGAGAGGATGGTTGCAGGACCCTGCTCTGAGTTTTAATTGGTCTCATATTCTTGGCCTCAAGCGTGCAGAGATTGAGAGAGAGCGTGCGAAAGAAAAAAAAAAAGGCATCAGAGTGTGGAAGGGGATGTGACACAACTCAATTCAAATCCTGATTGTTTTCTAAGAGAAATTTGGTTGGTATTAAGAGTTTAGAATTAAACCCAACAGATAATCTGAGAAAACAATTACACGATGCTGACAAATGTCAAAATCAGAGAGGGAGTCCGTCGCTCAATGCAAAAAAAAAAAAAGAAAAAGAAATCCTGTGCAGATTAGTTGTTACACAGGCACAAGAGGCTTCCTAATTTCATGTGCAAATTAAGCAATCTGCTGTAATTGCAGCAGCGATGAATGAGTCCCAGGTTATTTAACTCCAGAGTTTAGAAAACTGAAGCGGCACTCAGGTGTATCCGCTCGCTCACTCTGCCTGAGGAAGTTGGAGCGAAAGACTTTGGGAAGCAGCAAATGCTTCACTGCTAAGCCAAGTATGTGACCCACTGAAATGTTTGGCCTCGGTTCGAGTATCACACACACACGTACACACAATTCCCCACCCCCTTGTACTTGAGTGGCGTTTGGTGTTAAGCTAACATGACTTGAGGCTCAGGCACTGCAGCTCAATGTCCGGCTAAATATTGCTGAGATTGGCCCGAGTTTACTGGTATTGTAACTGCGCCCATTTAATCCCGAAGCCTCGGACCACACATCCGTGACCCTCATTACTGTCACAGCCCTTTATTATTAGATCAGTGACCCTTTTTGAAATTAGAGGATGACCAGAGAAGGAGGCTGGAGTGATTGCCAGGAGGGATGTGCAGTATTTGCCCACCATCCATCCAAACCTCTTATGTTCGCTTTGGGAAAACGGACGCCGTGGCCTGGACTCATGTCATCCTATGTGGCCGGTAATCGCATTAAAAGTTCACACAGTAGTCCGAGATAAAATAACTGTGCTGTGGCTGTCCTCAAAGGGATCCCATGTGAAGGGAGGTGATGCGGCTCTCTGGTGTACATTACAGGAACATGACTCCAGGCTGAGATGAGGCTTGTTAGCTGATGGTCCTATGGATACTCAGAGTGATGTAAAGACACTGAGGGGACTTTAACAGAAGATACGGCTGCCTGCTGAACTGAAAATACATCTGACAGCGTCAAACTTTGAAAATAGTTACAAATGGTTTTCAACTCAGTTCACAGAATTCTGATAAACCAAAGTTTGATTGCTTTGATACCACATTGAACTTTAAATTAATTAGAAATTGTAAACTAACCTAAACTGATAAGAATAGCCTACACACAATATGAAAAACTGGTCTTTTTACCTGTCTGAAGTTGTTCTAACTGTACTGAACATGAGGTTAGGGTTAGTTAGTTTTAAGTGACACAGTATCAACTAGTCCGGTGTTGAGACTCACAAGTGACATAAACCCTTGAGTTTTACGCTTGAATTAATGTCAAAACATACAATTTTAATACTCATCTTCATTATCAGACAGGCAATGTCAGCCACATTTTAGGATATTGATAGTTCGACATTTTGGAAAATATGCTTTTTCTCTTTATTTCGGCCTCATACAGAGCTAGAGCCCGGAGGCGATTAGCCTATGTTAACACAAGGAATGTAGGCAGCTATCCTGGCTCTGTCCGAAGTTCAAAATAATGCCTCTCAACACCTCTAAAGCTCACTATTTAACACATTTTCTCACATTTGTTTAAATGGTGCACAAACAGAATATAAAAACGATAATGTCGGGTTTTACAGGGAGTTATATGTCATAACTATTTGTTGGCGAACAACAGCTAGGCGCAGTATTTCATGGAGTCAACCAGCGGAGGCGCTGCAAAGCAGCAGTGGACTGATGGATAAGTATGTCAAGTACAACATGTGACTCCCTCTAAATCCAAAAAAAATGTGTTTTATTGTACTGAAAACCAGGCTAGCTACCAGTCTTGATGATGATCTGACTCTTGGACAGGAAGCACATAAACATATTTCCCAAAGTTTCAAGCTTTTTCTTTAACTATGGACCAGGCAGAAGAAGTCTTACCCCAGTTTGCTGAAAGACAGGATTAAGGACGCCATTGCTGGATAGTCTTTAAGACATTTGGTCTTTGGCCCATTACAAGATATCTAATCAACTACAGAGGAAGCATCCTCTGGGAAACCATCCACAGAGGATGTTTTCTTATGATTTTGGTGACACCTGACATGCTGAAAGTCACCAATGTTAGGTCAAAATTTCGACTTGACCACCAGTTTGGTCAAGAGGAAGATATCTTTAAAACTGTTGGCCTGATTTCCATGAAATCTTGATATTTTGGATATTCATGGTGGTAATGTCTTTGTGACCTCCTGGCTATTCTGCTAGTGTCATCATCAGGTCAAAATGAAATACCTCGCACTTTTTAACACTGAACACATAGCAAGGATCCAAGATAAACAGATGAAAAATAACTTCTACAACAGCTAGAGGAGCCCAGTAAACTGTGAAACCAGATTCTGAGTGGTTTTCCTGAAGATAAAAAGAACCCGAGGTGAATTCCAGAGAGGAATAACAATTTCATGCCATTGAAGCTAAAATAAAACAAAAATCTCCTTGAAGAAACAAACAAGATGATTCCCGTCATGCTGCCTCCTCCTGAACTAAAGAGTCCAGGCGAGGGAAGGTACAGCATTGTGTTTTCTGTTTGTTTTGCAGCTTTCTAGGTTACAGGAGTTGACGTTGGATGAATCTTTGTGTTCTCTGTCCTCCGAACAATAAGTTCCCTAAACAACGGCTGAATTCACTTATGCGGCCTGGCCAGGCATGATTTTTCATGAATGCTCTGATACTTCTACAATACCTAACATGTGTTTTCTCTGACTCAGGCTTGGCGAGGAGGGAATGTGCTGAGGTTATTGATTACACTTCTGAGAACTGCAGGGAGCAGAGATTCACTTGTGTCCCAGCCAGTGTATCTTAGCTCATATGAGTAGTGACTCTCCTAATCAACACTGTCAGTTTGTCACAGCAGGGGAATATTCTGTCAAATTTTGTCCAGTATAACACTCAATTTTGGCTTGGTCTTTTACTTTTGAGCCTCAGGAATTGGAAACATAGGCACAAATAGATATTTCCTTTCAAAACGGTATGTTTCCAGCACATTTATCAATCAACATCTGTTGCATCACTTCTTGTAGTTCCTCTATCCAGTCAGGTGAAGCCCTTTGAATATCACAGAATATATCAATTGAAAAATATATATAGTATTCAAACAGACCCACAGATGTTTGTCTCCATAAAAAGACTCCATTATTGATCCTCAATGGGTCGTTTTCCTATGTCAGTCTAGCTTACTGTATTAAACAAGACTAGTCTACTGTACGCCTTGAGCTAAATGTTAACATTAGCATGCTAACATGCTCACAATGATGCTAACATGCTGATGATTAGCAGGTATAATGTTTACCGTGTTCACCATCTTAGTTTAGCGTGTTAGCATGCTAACATTTGATGCTCGGTACTAAACACATACGCTGTGTCTCAATTCGGATACTTCCGTTAGTACACTTACACGCAGTAGGCTACACTGTGTACTGACTTGTGTAGTGCATTAATGTTGACAGGATAGTGTCGTCTCAAATCGAACACGGCTGTCCTGCGCTTACCGGAAATGACGATCGCAACATTTGACCGCTTCTTCTTTTTAATGGCGAGTTGCAACCAGGCGGAGCATTATCGCCAACATTTTACGCCAAAATATCTGCCAGCTCGTTTGCTCACTTGACTTCAATTCAGTTTGATTAAAAATTAATGAAAATGAACGTGCTTTTACTTTTAGCCGCAACAATCACAACCGCGGCCGTTGGTGGTCCCTCCCCTTCCGCTACATAGCCGAGATGGCGACCGTTGAGGGTGAGAAGTGCGCAGCGTTCCACACTCAACTTTTTGACCGTTATGAGTACATCATCCAGGTACTCATAGTACACTGCATTTTGCCATACTTGTCACTGTGAACGCACTTATGCACTCAAAATATTAAGTGTAAGTATGGAAGTACGCGATTTGAGACACAGCGATAGTAGATAGACAGGCTACAGCTGAAGTTGATGGGAATGTAATTTTTCAGGTAGGACTGTTTGGTCATAACAAAGTATCGGACAATTTAAAATTTTCACCTGATGATGTTGCTGCCTGTATGTGTAGAGATGGCACGACTGCATACAAAGTCTATGGAAAGACGCGATTAAATGCAAATTTTCCCGGGGTGGCTCGAATAGATGCAGACGTAAAAATGGTTCAACTTGAGCGTGTCGTGGTGCTTTATAAATCTGCTTCATGAACGTACAGAGAAGCTGGAGGGAAGTAACAGAAAGAAGAGAAAAAGAGTTTCTGGTGGGTTTTGAGTTTAGTCAGAGGCTGAGCTGAACACAAACACACAGACAGACGCTGTTCGTCTGGCCGTTGGTACATTGGCTGTTTGGAGCAAATAAACACAAACGGTCCAGCGGTCGAATTCTCACGATTCTTCACTTTCTGTCTGAACACAACTTCAAAGAAAATTGGAAATTCGAAAATCTACAACTGAGCAAATTCCATCTGCTGAGGAAGATTGTGTGATACAATTGAAAGCTGCAGAAAAGCTACTAAATGAACCTTGTGGGGAAATAGTTTTGTCAAAAACCCACAGATTTCTCCATCAGAAGACTCTTTTATTGATCCTCCATGGTAGTTTTCTTCTTACTCTAGTTTCCTTTCTTAAAAATATAAGAAAGTATTAACGGTTTGATCTTGAGGAGGGATGCCTTCAAGTTCAACATCATCATAACCTAGCCTCAAGATTTCACATACATGTAATACAGCAGGATGAAAGTTTATATAAAAATGTATATCAACTAATATCAGGTCTATATTTCACAAAAGACACACATTGTCTGTCTGTTACATTTCGGTTCTGTAGTCTAACTTTTTAATGTTGGTGCCAGCCATCATCTCTTCAGCATCAGGCAGAACATCCTCTCCAGCTCAGCCTAATTTCTAACTCCGCACAAAGTTCAGGATGTTTTTCATTTCAGTTTTCTGTCCTCTGCAGCTATCAGTCAGGGTCGGGCGGAGGCCTGCTGGCCCTCAAGCCCATGTCGCTAATCTCTGGCGACACTGCGGCGACTCCCTCCGCTGTCTCCAGTCTGCGCTCTGGAAACCTGAGCAGGAAAAGGCGGCGAGAAAGCAAAGTTGATGGGGACTTGGCAGTCGACTGGCTACGAGGGTGAAGCACGGTACTGAAAATGGCAGCTGTCAAGAGATGTGACGCTGAGAGGGAGGAGGAGGCGAAGTCCGACCCCCCCAACACACACACACACACACACACACACGCCCTGGTCTGTCTGAGGACTTTGTCACATGCTTTAGATACTCCTGGTCGTCAGAGTAAATGCGGACCGGCAAGGTTGTCAAGTTGAGTGAGGAGGTATGTCCGTGCGTGAACTCAAGTGTGACTGCTTAGGTAAATCCATTAAACCGCTGAGAACATGGGGGATTTCTGATTCAGCCAAAGCCAGGGGAGCAGATGATATGAATATCACATTTAACATCATATTGCGTCTTACATATTAGAGACATGGCCAGATTACAAATAAATACGTGACAGGAAAATAAACTCTGACATTGCAGACTTGGCAAGAGTTGCACTTTTCAAACAGCCCCCGTTAGAAAGGTGATTTTTCATCTTCATATGAGAGCCTTTTCTGATTTTACGTGAGTTTAAATTTTTCTTTGAACTGTCTTTTATTTCCTTTAAAATGTTTTTTCTTTTGTGTGGGTATCTGTTTCCTTGATTTTATGACTTGATTGTTTTATTTTGCTGTCTTTGTGAAGCACTTTGTAACGTAGATTTTGAAAAGTGCTGTATAAATAAAGAGTATTATTATTATTATTATTATTACTATTATTATTATTATTATTATTATTATTATTATTAACTGAGGTACGAATCTGTAATACAATCTTATAGCAACATCAGACTGTTGGAAGTCGGAAACAACAAAAAATGGAAGATAATAAAACGTTTCTAGCTCAACAGCACATACATGATTGGAAGAATATACAGTACAATGTGGTAAAGTCATGAAAGAAAAACAAGTGCATACATACAACAAGACTAGCCAATTTTGTAATATCAGACTGGATCTGCATCAAATACACACAGTAATAGAAAATAATGGAAATAATCTGCCAGATATAGAATAATTCTAGACGTGTAGTCCAGGTGAAAACAGCAGAAATGCTCAAAAAATCTTGAAATGTTATGAAATCCTTGTAAAAAAAAAATCCCAGTGTTTGCACCAAAATCAAACCACTCGTTCTTTGTTGACAAAACTATCTTACCACAAGGTCCATTCGGCTATTCTGGTGCTTTCAACTATACCACACCATCTTCATCAGCAGATGGAGTTCAAATGTCCATTTATCTGTGCACTTTCAGGGCTCCTTGTTCGTATCGGCCTAATGCCCAAAGTTCTATTAATTTCATTTAAAGCAAAAAACACCAACAAGGTTTTAAGACATACGTTTTTGAGAGGGGAGTGAAAACAAAAAAAAAAGCAAAAAGAAATAAAAGGACTAGAGAAAATGTATTTTCAGTCTAGATCCAGATCTGTATCCGAATAGATGTGGTAGAAAATAATAGGATACATGTAGCAGATTTTTTAAAATCCAAGTAAGTGTAGTAGGTCATGAGAAAAATGTCCTCAAAATATTATAAAAATCTTTAGGAAACTCCTGGATCAGCACCAGAAACGGATCACTTGCTCTTTTGGCAAACGGTCTAACATTCAGTCAAATTTAACAAAAAATCTGTTCTTCTCGTTCTCCTGCTGCCAAACAAACAAATTGGACTGAAAATATAATCTCTTTGCAAAGAGGGAAAAATGGATGATAATCTTACATTTCTAACAATGCAAACTACTCAAAGAAGGAGGATCATGGTCGTCAGATACAGTATGGAACAATCAAAGGAAAACCAGTGCGGTGTTTGGTCACTGGAAGGTTATGCATGATCAAAAGGCCTACAGTATATGCATACTTCAGTGATGCATGTAATCCTTACTGTACATGCATTTTATTAATGTTTAATGCAACCATTCATACAGCATGTTGTGCTGCGATACATTCATCAAAGCACTAGTCCCCCTGCGAGGTCATGCGAGGTCAAACCCTCTCCTGAGCAACGACGAAACAACAATGTGCCAGCAAGTTTTCTTCTAACGCTGGAAAAGTGCAAAGACTCCCATGACAGGCTGGAAAAAACATCGGCAAGATGAACTGTGAACGCAGCAATTGTTCCTCGCTATCTTTGCTCCAAGCGCCCGGGGCCGTTTGAACCGGGGCTGGTGGAACAAGGGGGGAGAGGATTGTGGGTCGCACTGGAGGTGACGAGGTTGGACGGATTATTTGCTGCCAACTTAAGCGACAGCAAGGCTCGTGGACTTCCCTCTTCTTTAAAAAGTGTTTTCCCCCTGAGGGACAGGGCGCTATGGGACAATCATTAAGCTGTAAAGGGCTGGCCCTCACCAATCAGCCCCCGTCAGCGTTCAACAGCAGCGCAGCCTGACATGTGAAGCAACAGCTAATCGAAAGCCTCGTCCACTTTGGTTTCACATCAGCGGCTGCGCTCTTGCTGTTCGTTCTCTTTGTCTTTCTTCGTTCCACTCACTGTTTCTCTGCCTCTTATGTGCTCATTCAGTCAAACACACACTTTTGTGAAGTAACCCTAACCCTAATTTTCCATTGACTACTTTTTCTGAACTCACATAGCAAAAATAAAAAAACTCTAAAAAGCACATTTTCTAACGTGAAATTTCAGTTGAATCATAGTTTGGACTTTGAAATCTAAACCTTTCAGGCTTTCAGTATTGATCCTTTGGAACAAATTAAAAGATTTTAAGATCCTGCCAATGGAGAAGACTTCTATCAGAGGAAATCAAGTCTCTTAGGGTTGTTGCAATTGCAACTGTTTGCCAATAGAGGTTGATAAAGGTCCTGTGTTACTTAATGCCCCTTTAGCTCATTTTTCCTGTGACCTCATTCTAATGATCTGTATTATGCGTTCTCATTATGTAAAGAAGCGAAGCCTACGAATACACATAAACACACAGTCATCATCTACGTAGTAGGGAACCAGTGTGAGCCATTTTCCACCAAAAGATCCTGGAAATAGAGGAACTTAAAAGTTAAGGACCTACAAATTTGAATGTATTTTGTGTTTGGTTTCCCACCACATCTCAAGATCTGTGACGGTTAGGCCACATAGGAGGAAGTGCAATTATTGTCATCACTGTGGTCTTTATTATTGTTTTATGATCCTTTCTGTTTTTGGAATTTCTTATGACAAAGTTGTCTGTGCTCACGTTTGACCAATCAGGGATGTTCAGCACTGCTACCTCCACTTGTGCATGCCTCACTGAGCGTACTGCTTTGATCACAAAGACTTCTTTTGGAGCAAGAATGGCATAAATTTCCTGAGTTCTTGAAAAAGAACTTGCTGCTTTAGATGACAAACAGAGCTTGCATGTGACACAGCTCAAGACCACAACGTGCCTGAGGAAATGTAAGTAGATCATGTGTCAACACATACAGTACATGTGTTTCTGTGCAATATCCTCATCCACTGTACCAGTATTCTTAAAAAGGAAAAGCAGTCTTTTTCTTTTAAACTTTTCTTATCTTTGATTTCAGTCAAAGGTGATCTATAACTACAAAGTCACTGAGATGCTTAAAACTTCACACCTTTGAAAATGAGGAGTTTTTTTCTTGATGAAATAAAGGTCAATGATAATGATCATGGATACAAAATCCATCTAAAGGCATAATCTAAAGAAAAATCTATTTATGCCACAAAAAACAGACCTTCATCAGGCTCTTTACATTACAAGTGTTGCTGGAGTTTTGACCTTTTCAGACTATTTCTGCTCTACATGCACCGTGGAAGTAGGTGAAGCTGTGCCAAAAATAACCTCTCTGATCAATGTGCAAAATTCAAATGTATTTTCATCTCTGCTCTGTCACTTGGTATAGATCCTAATTAGTGTTTTTAGGAAATGCCAAAATGTACTGCATATAACCTTGCTTAAAATGGCTCAAATTCATTTTTTTACCATAGAGATCCTTTCCACTCCCTGCAACAACAGCTGATTCAGACACTTTTCTCAAGGAATTGACTACAGCAAATGGTCAGTCAGATTTGCCATAAACGGCCCCTTTTATATGCTGCCTTCAAATAGAACTCATGAGCTCGTGGTTACAACATGGGAAGTCGTGTACGCGATATGCTTGGCGTTCAAGTGGTAGGTCGTGAGAACACAGCTGGAAACATGGATGCCAAAAGACTCCTCGTTGTTCTCTTGACATTCTTTGCTTCTTTTCAAGAAATGTTGATCTTGATTTATACCAACAAATTACAATATATTAACTTACCATCCACCGAAAAATGAACTTCCATGGCCTCTGCTATTTCTGAAAACGTCAGCAAACACATCACAACTCGTGAACTCTGTGATTTCATAAAATTTGTACTTACAAGGTTGTGAATACCACAAGAGGAGGGTGTTCATATGGACTCTTCTTGTAAAAACACGGTAAACACGACCCAATTTGAAGGCACCAATAGACACATACATGAACATTAAAACCTAGTACATACTGTACATGTAAAGAGGAGGGAGCTGCAGCAGATGATTGGACGCTGCTTCTTTCCTTATTGTAAGTCATAATTAAAGTATAATTCATATACTAATGGCATAAAGAAAGAATTGTTTGCTAGGACCTTTATGCTGAGCAGAGAAGTTTGATTTCAGAGGGTGTCTTTTACCTGGAAGTTCACAGGATCAGCAATAATAAGCAGTGTGTCATTTAATTGTCATACATTACGAAATGTCCTTGAGCAAGACTCTGAATTCCCACCTTGCACACTCACGCAAAGAGCCTCAACAAATTACTCCAAAAATGTAGTAAACGTAATGTAATGACGAAATTGTGTGAACACGCCTCAGGACGCTGCGCTGACCTGATGTTTGCACAGGCGGCCCGTCAGCCTGGGAGACATTTCATTAGAGTGGGGGGGGCAATAAAGGTGGTGAGAGCGAAACACTGCTGACACTCATCTGCAGTGCTCTGGACAGGAAGGTGAGCAAACAATCACCAGGAGCAGGTGCCCTTTGATGGACAAAGTCAGCCAAGTAAAGAAAAACACAGAGAGGGGGGAGGAGGGAGGGAGGGACGGGAGACAGGGGGAGGCCGGTGGGAGTGTGAGACAGAGGAACGAGATGGATGCAAACTGATGGTTGTGTTTTTTACAGACTAGCGGCGGTGTCTGAACTGAGAAAAGAAGCAGGTATTCACTGTTTGTCAGTTTTTGGGAAAACAGGATTGAAACCAAGGTGTTGTGGGTAATAATATCTATCTGTCAAAATGAAAACATTTACAATTAGTTTTGAAAAGTTTTACCTTGTTACATAGACAGTACTTCAGTGACAAACAGTTATTTGTTTTTTATTGGTATTGTGAGATGTTTTGATGTGTTTTTTGTTGCCCAGACTCTGCATGGCTCTCTATTGGAATCCAGTGTAGAGTAACTGCTGTGTGTCCAAGATGGCTACAGCTGCCGACCTCCACGAAGGAGTACGCCACAAATGTTTCAGATCCTTTCGACACTCAAAACATAGAGTATGTTTCCATGCGCGCTAGTATCCTTGTTTTGAGTCTTATCCTGTTCTTTTACCCTATTTGGAATATGGCGTTTACATGGAACATGAAAAACCTGGTCATTCATATCCCTGTATACATGATCACAACAGTGTCCAGGTTTCTGATCGTCTGCCTGCCGGCGTGTCTTGATTTCTCACCATCTCAGCCACCATGTTCTGCACCGACAAAGACTGTCCAGAAATCAGGATAAGGTATTTACATGCCGCAGTATCCTGTCATGGTCCACAAAGGACTCTTGTGTGGACTGTGTTGTTGCTCTTGTGTTTCCTGTTTTATTTTGAAGTTCCCAGCTCTTGTCTTTTGTGTATTATTTACTTCCTGTCCTTGTGTTTCATTCCCTCACCTGTGTCTCGTTACTCACCTGTTTCTGTTTCCCTCGTTTTGTCCTCCCCTATATATACCAGTCCTCTCCCTTTGTTCTTTGTTGGGTCGTTGTTTGGTTTGCCAGTTTCTTGTGCTCCTGCGTTTCTCTGTGTTTTCCCTGCGTGTGTTTTCTGGAGTTTTTGTTACTTTTAATTCATTAAATCATCTTGCTGCACTCAGCTTGCCATTGTCTGCATTTGGGTCCTTTTTCCTGCTGCCTAGATGGCTCACTGTGACATATCCTGGTTTTTATTGGAGTGCTCCAGGTAGCAAATTCAGGTTTCTGAAACCATGATAAAGTGTTTACATGCGCAAAACAGAACCAGGTCAAATCCAGGATACTAGTGCAAATGTAAATGTGCTCATTGATTTTTGGAGGTGAGTTTTGGAGTTTAGGTGATTAAAATAACTTGGTCTATATTAAACACATGAGCTGTGTTCAAAGACTTCTTCCTCCCATCCAATCACAACCTCCACAATTTTACTTTTGGTTGCACTACAGTATCTGAGTGTGAGTGCATTGGAACTAAGTTTTGCCAGTGGATGTAAATTGCTTTGCATTTAGTTGCATATGGGTGTAACTCATGTGAAAGATAGTTGCAACAACTTAATCATATATTGCCAAAATTGTTATGAAATATTTTTCTTTTAAAATTTTAAAAATATAAGAAAATATTTTATGAAAGAAAATACACAGAATTTCTTTTACCCCAATATACTGTTTTAACAGGAAATCATTTACATTTTGGCAGATGTCATTTTGCCTTTGCCTAACAGATTCATTCTGCATATATCCTGCATTAAACTAAAACAATCCCCTAGCTGTTGGGCGCTTTAGAGAATATCTCCTCACTTTTCCATACAGTAGGACCAAATTCACATACTGCAACACCAAACTTTGGGCTGTTTGTAAATTCAAATAGCTGGAAAACCTGATTACTTATTCCCCCTGAGCCAAAGTATAGTCAGTAAACCATCCAACACTGTGACAGGAACCAGGAGTATCATTTGTATTGTGTGACTATGACATCTGTCTGAAATGTTTGGTCTGGCCCTGACCATGAATTCCTCAGAGATCTCAGTCATGGACTTTGGAAACACTGGAAATCTACTGCCCAACTCTTGTGTTTTTATGACTCCACTCAGGAAACAACTCATGTCAAGTATATAAATGCTTTCGCTGCTGCCACAACAATCAATCTTGAATAAATATTTTGAAATCACTCATTACTTTTTCCTTCCAAAATCATGAAAAATATTCATATCCCCCAAGAAGTTCTTCAGCACAGAATCTGTTTATGTATATATGAATACAAATGTAAGTGAGATTACGTGAATATTGGTAACATTCATATGAACCCAGGCAGGGAGAGCACAAAGCAAACAATGAACTGCACTTAAACCTGGATTCCTTTCCTTCTTTTCATCTTTTTTTAACCCAAACAGGAAGAGAGACACAAGAGGGATTTGTCTGTCGCTCCATATTGTCTTTAATAAAACCTTGATTTCGTCTGTCACAGCATGAAAAACGTGGAAATAAAAGCCACAGACTTCATTACAAACAGCGTGTTGGACGAGATGAACGAAATGTTTGTTGGCATGAATATAAAACCATCCATTCATATTTTATTTGCATGTATTTATTTTACTTATTTATTTAACGCAGACATTAAAATGAAATTGGTTGTGTAGTCAGAGTGCGAGAGTTGCCACAAGAGACTAGTTTGTCTTTTCTTTTGTTACACGATTATTGTTGCATTTTATTTGGCTGTTAAATGGGAGCATTTAAGATGACATAATTACAAGGAATTTGGCATTAAAACGAACAGTAAAGTTCTCAAAAAGTAGTTCATAGCTTTGGAATGATGAGTTAATTTAATAGTTACATCCTAGTTTTGTGAACGATGTCTTCTTTTAAAAACGGTAAAGTTAAAGTCCAGCCACCATTACAGTTGTTTTTCATTGAAGATGTGAATGAAAACCTTTAGAGTCTGATAATGATGTAAATGTTGCTTCACAGGTTTTTCACGTGGAACAAAATAAATGTATGGAAACAAGACTAAGACTCTGCAGCCATGTTAGCAGCTCTTTATGACTTTACAGTGCTTTCAGCTAAATGCTAACGTCAGCATGCTAACATACTCACAATTACAAAGCTATAATGTTGCTCTTAGTGTTGTTTCCGTTGGTGTTAACATCAATGCCATTACCATATCTATGCTGTATTGAGCTGCTGTATGTTCTCTTTCCTCCTGCTCTCTCTCTCCCGCTCCCCCCTTCCCCCTTCAACCCAACCGGTCGAGGCAGATGACCGCCCACCTTGAGCCTGGTTCTGCTCGAGGTTTCTACCTGTTAAAAGGGAGTTTTTTCTTGCCACTGTCGCATAGTGCTTGCTCATGGTGGGAACTGTTGGGTCTCTGTAAATATAAAGAGTCGGTCTAGACTTGCTCTATTCGAAAAAGTGCCCTGAGATAACTTTGTTATGATATGGCGCTATATAAATAAAACTAAATTGAATTGAATTAACATGCTTAGCAGGTTTAATGTTTACCATGATCACTGTCTTAGTTTAGCGTGTTAGCATGCTAACGTTTGTTATTAGCACTAAACACTAAGTATAGCTGAGGCTTATGGGAGTGTCAATAGTTTAAGATAAGATAAAATAAGATAAGATAGAACTTCATTTATCCTGAGGGACATTGTTGAAATTAAGCTCATTTTTATAGGTAAACAAAAGTAATGGACGAATTGGTATTTTGACCTAATGATCGCACTAGATCTAGAAGTCAGATATCATAAAATGTTTTCCAGTTCATCCAGTGGGGATCAGGAACATCTTTACCAAATTTTGTTTAAATCCATCCAAAACTTGTCTAGACATTTAACTTAAAAACACCAATGTACACCTCACAAAGGCATTGGTGAAAAGTCAAGGCATCACCAAAGGCAGTAGGATTCATTGTTTGGGGGCCACCAATGTCCGTACGAAATTTCATGGCAATTGATTAAAAAGTTGCTGCGATATTTGAATGTTGACTAAAGTGATAGACTGACTGGCTGACCGCTAGTGTGGCAAAAAACATAGACCTCTCATCACATAGCATCACATTTAAAAGATATTAAACAGCAGCGCGAAATATCCCATCATGCTCAGTCTTGGACTAATTAAACTAGAGAAATTAGTAGAGCCTTGCACTGCCCCATCCCCACTGCTGAACATCAGGAAACCACATAATGTTCCTACGTTGACATTAATCGGTTCAGCCTAATGTTTCCAGAAATTAATCCATACGCCGTCACACCGGCTTTCACTTCCTCCCATGATACTCCACGCCAAAGAAATCCTTGACGTCTCAACAGCGAAGTGAAAGAAGTTGAAAGGGTAATTCTGAAACGGCTTCATCACCTGTTTTTTCCTCATCCAGCCCTCCCCGACGTCCCGTCTGAGAGTGTATTTATCCCGATTTCCCTCTAATCCAATTAAACATGGGAGCAGAGGTGCTGTCACTGCCAAACATGTTTCTGCAGGAGCCAACTGAAAAAAGCCTCGAGACAGATTAAGGCAAAGAAGATCCTTAATTTGTTAATCACTGAACTCTGCTGTCACTGATAGGGGGAACGAGCACGTCTTCATACACGGCCCTGATATGAGTGGGGGAGCCAAGCGTGAAACACAAAGGGGGAATCAAGAACAATTACCGGGAGACGATGAGAGGATCAAACGTGGATTCATTTCATTATCTGGACGATGCCTTGCTGCCTGTCCTTCTCTAAATGCTAACGTCTGCCTCCGAGGAGCATAGAGGCCCTCCGTGCAGGGATGTGGTGGAGGGTTCTCAAACTGTTGGTAACTGTGTGATGGCTGGGTCTTCTGAGGGGAATAATCGTGATCAAAGCTGCATTTGGCAAGTCATTTTTCTTTATTAGGGCTTCATCTTTCTTCACGTTTTTATACTTGTCTTATACTTGTTGTCTTTTTATAACACTTGTCTATTCTATGTCACAAAGTGGGGGTGCAACATTGACATATCAAGCTGTAGACTTAAGACTTAAGTCACACTTGAGTAACAAACATTAGGACTGGATTCGTGACTGCAAAAACATTTAAGTCTGAAGTTTTGACCTGGGAAAGTTATGGCACAATTTAAGATAAGTAAGACAACAACAAGTAGGTCTTGAATGGCATTGGTAATTTCATTATTAGGTCTATGTATTGAAAGGACTTGTTCTCATCTATGTAAAATGTACTATAAACACAATTTGGAAAGGATATTTTTCAAATTCTGTGACTTTTTAAAGAATAGATTCTGATTTTTTTAAGTCTATCTTATACAATAGTCACTGCCGTGAGCCGAGAGTTATTGATGGCTGTAATAATTCCTCCTGAAAAAAACTGGCCACATAGCGATCCCTTCATAGTGCAACTTCCTAAAAGAGGGGGGACAAAATCTACAGTCCTTGTTCCATGCAAAAATACATTCCAAAGTTCAGTCAAAGCTAAAATGAGGCTTCAGTTTTAGTTAACCAAATCGAGATGTTACTTCAACCTGGTGCTGTGGATGGGTTTAGGTGTTGTCCCAGCAACAAACCTACATGCGACTACCAGGAAGTATTCCTCTGCCACCGCACAGCAAGGAAACACAGAGAGGAACATTTTGAACTAAATGGACTAACTTTGAAAGATTCATCTGTCTAACTCAGACTAGCTGCAGCTAAACTTTAGAAAGTGTTTTTGCATAAAACCAGGACTGTGGATTTTGTCCCCCATCACTTACAGTACAAACACATTATGAAGGGATCACTACACGGCCAGTATAAACAGGAGGAGTGATTACTGCGCCCATTAGCTCTTTCAACATACATACATAGCCTGCGAGTATTGTATTAAAACAGACTTGACAGAATCCAAACCGGTTCTTTATTGGTCAGCATTCAAAGACTTTAAACTCTTGTAGCTTGGCTTGCAAACTGCTAATTAAGACTTGTGACTTGACTTGGACTTGCCTAAAGGACTTTAAAACAGATTTAAGATAGTATAGCTTGGTCTCTATAGATAGGTAAGACCTCAGAGAATGTATTCCCAGTATATAGTAAAACTGTGACTGTTACTATGCCTGAGTAAATTTTTATAAACCAAAGGAAAAATTAACATTTTTATCCTCACCAAAAATGTATTCTAGATTAGACAGTAGATAACACCATGATAGCAATGATCTCATGCACAAAGATGCCACTGAATTCATTCAGCAACTTCTTGACTACAATTGTGCCAAAGTAGATGGAAATACCACAAAGCAAATAGATTCTACAAAGGTTTTCGTAAGGATAGGACCAGGCGGACTCTCCATTTGGCCACTTGGATACCCAAAGTGTGCCGAATGTTTTTTTTTAACCTCTTGAAAGGGAATCTGGCTGCAAAATACTACAGATTTCCACTACAGGAGGCACAGTCATATAGCCTCTGACCTTGTTTTTCTGATGTCTTGTTAAAGGATGTCTCTTGCTACCATTTGGCATGGCAAACCTGCAAAGTCACCTTGTGCAACTTGAATGCTTTTTTGAAAATAAAACAGATCTTTGTTCATAATGGGTTACGTGTACTTCATAATGGTGTTAGGATTCATTTTGCTGCCTGATTATTTGACACTACATCACTGCCACAAGCAATAGAGACAGAGCGCACAGTCAAGTCCCGCCCACAGCGGAGGGGAAAACAATTCATCGTTCTCCGTTGACTTTGTATTGCGTGAAGGAGCCTCCTTGTCACTTCGATCTGCTAGCAAACAACAGAAACCTGCCTAAAAGCTGCTGTGTGGTGGGGTGCACTACCAACAGGGTCAAGAACCCAGAACTACAGTTTTTATAAGCTGCCGAACCCAAAAACTGAGCTTTTAAGACAAAAGTGGGTCCAGGCGTGAGGCTTCAGCAGGAAGAACGGGAACTCTGTGGGATCCTGACACTCAGTGTGTCGACGTGTGCAGCAGCATTTAGTCACTGCTCAGTCAAATATCCAAATGTCAGTTTTAGGCTAACTATACTGCTAAACATTTTGACAGTATGCAGCTTGTGTAGTTGAATGTGGCTGAATCAGAAAGCTCTGCAGTATTATGTTTGCAGGTGTCTTAGCTAACTACAGTAGCTTAGCTTGAGAAGGGACACTGAGACAGACCAACAATATTGAGTTTGTCCTCTCTGGTGGACAGAAGGTGCTAAAATAACCCTCTGACATGCTGAAATCTAATGTTTTTAGCTGCTGCAGGCATTTTGTTAGCGTTTCAGCCCTTGGTTGCATATTGTGGCGCAGATAGTTTTTTCCTGAGGTGGGCGTGGTTTTCAGAGTATGACGCGCTGCGCTCTGTCTCTATTGCACAGGACAAGCCACCATGCTGAAAGAATAACAGATCTAATCCTGTGTATAGCACAATATGAACACATCACAACACATCAGTTCGGATCTTCCAACATGGCGTCGTGTCTTCCGTAACACCAGCAGCTGATGAGGCTGATGCGCAGCAGCTGATGAGTTTGCATGTTGCGATGAAATGAAGAATGACTTGTGAAAAACCGCAAAAGATGGTCACTGCGTGCATAATTACCATTTACCCTTATCAGGCAGGTGTAGGAGCTGTCTATCTCCCACACACACTACACTCATTACACAGACACACACACACACACTTTTGGCTTTTGTGTGTTTTAACACTTGGCCTCAAGTCATGATTGATAGATGCTGTTTACTTGTGGGCAAGGCACTCAATTTCAACTTAAGATGCCATTAGTGACAAACAATGCTTTCTCAAAGGAGGAAAAACAAGCTAAAATAACAGTTATTAAGGTAATTATGAGTTATAGATGCTATTAGGGCTCGATGGATCTTTGTTATTGTGACTAATTTTTCTTTGGTAGGTTTTCTTGAGGTGCCTTGATTTTCTGACGCCTCTCCAATTATCGATAACGAGTTTTTTTGTCCTCATAAACATGCAGCAGTTCTGAAATTCAAGGACCTTCAGAGGGCGAAGCTGCACAATCAGTAACAGTAAAGAAATATTTACTGTACACTTGTTACAATAAAGAAAGCACCTACCGTATTGGATTGAGTATATGGCTAGAACTACTTGAAATGTGCTTGAAAGAGTCGGGTCTCAGCAGTTTTTGCCCTCTGTGAGTTAGAGTGGAGGAAAAAAACAAATTGAGAAAGAGAAGAGATGGAGGACGAGGAGAGAAGGAAAAAAATAATAAAACAAGTCTGTAGGTGGAAACTTGATTGAAACATGTTCAGTTTTGTTAGCTAACAGGCTAGCCATCACAATGCACAATGAGACTAAGCTGTAGTGGATGGTGTTGCAGAGATCATCTGAATTATTTTTGGTCTTGATGAGATGATTTATGGTCATTTGTAATATCTGTTTTTCGGCATGTAGAGTACATCTTTAGATTTGCTCGTTTCGAGGTGAAAAGTCTATCAACCTTTTTGTTTTATCTCATAAATACAATTTAAATTAATCGTTCTTTCCGTGTTTTATTATTGTGCAGGATGAAGCCAATTTCTCTTAAGATATCTGCATGAGAAATTCATCATTCTAAAGTTTTACTGGCGTTCTGTGGATCTCTTAAAAAAATCCTTATGATCCATGACGTTTGAGGGCAGTTTGCTGGCAGAAATGTTGCTGGGTTGCTTTCTTAACTATTAGAAATATTTGTTTGTTCTTGCACTTTTGCATTTTGTCATGGATTCATCTCTTGATTAGCTTCAACACCTCACTGCTTCCATAAATTAGTGTTGTTGTTTTAACTGTCACTTTTGATTTCTCCTCCAGCTTAAAAGCCCTGTGACAAATTGACGCACTACAACTATTTTCTCAAGCCACTGGATTCTCATAAACACGTACATTTGCCAAATAATGGGAAATACATGCTTGTTGTTCTCTTTGTTTTATGGAGCCCCGCTCAGGATACACCAAGTTAAGTAGCATATACTGAAACCAAATGGCGTGCAAAAGAATTAACATTCTAATTAAAATCTAATTAGACTTTGATTTGCCAGATAATTATACTCGTGTGTCGCTGTTCTCTGGACTATTCAGATTTGATGAGGTGTGTTAGTGGTAATTGCCTCGCTGATATGGAGTTGTGTGACAGCGCAGTTTTCACACCGAGGCAAAACAAAAGAAAATGGATTTAGTTTCTTCGTATAATCCATGTTTTAGTCGAAGCTGTGGTTTGACTAATTTGGTTCTTACACTTCCTGAGAGCCAAATAAGAGCTTAAAGCAGTGAGGATGTAAACAAAACGCAGCTCTACAGGCAGATGTGGACATCAGTGTTTTTGTGTTCACGTTGTCTTTTGCCAGTTTTCAATATTAAATGTTTTGATTTTAAGGTTTTCCTGACAAAATTACAATCTCAGTGCATGTTTCTACGACAGTACTCAGGCCATTTTTGTGCACTAAAGCTCTCCAATGAAACACATACAGTTCTTACGTGAAGTTTAACAGCATTATTCTATCAAGGCAAGACAAAACTCAGCTAAATATTAAAATGAATAACTTAAATTCAATAATATTGTTGAGCGATTAAACTAACTGTGGTGATTATATACACGCAGTACTTACAGCTGTACAGCTGCTCCAGCCTGGACGCACAGCGCAAGATGAACTGGAAACTCAGCTGAATTGAAACTCGATTATAAACTCTGAATATATATTGGAATGTCACATTCTCAGAATCATCTTGAGACCATCTTTGGCTCACAGCTGTATTACTGTATTTTAAGAACAGTGATGTGCAGAAGGAGGGAGTTCACTGCCAAAGCAGGCAAAGCAGACCAATGAATTTGATGTTAGATTTGACAAAATTAAAAAGGACTTTGACTTTAACACTAGGACTCGTGACTTCACTTGGACTTTAGCCTTTTGACTTTGAATGTTTAAAATGATGTGGTAAATGAACTGAATATACATGTACTTGAATCAGTCTGATAACAGACAATCATGTTGTGTGAGCAGGAGGGTAAAGGCCTTTGGCAGTGCAGACGAGCATGTAAAGACATTCTGCTGAAAAATTGCAATTCCTTGTCATTTATCACAGGAAAATATCACTTAATCAGTTTGCTTTCAAATTTTAGGATGTTTATTTGGAAGTAATGAATGCAAATTTTGAAATGCATTTACTATTTGTGTAAATTTAGAAATTGTTATGCTGTTTAAAAGAATTTAATGGCACTTCATTTGGTGAAGAGCGCAAAATGACTTGTACTGACAAAGTTTAGGACTTGGGACAAGACTCTGGACTTCATAACCAAGACTTGAGACTTTCTTGTGACTTGCAAAGCAATGACTTTGTCCCGAATACTTCACAGGATGCCATGGCTCAATTAAAGTCGAAATAGTTAGGAATATGTTAAACTTTTTACAGAAAAATAGGTGTTTATATCTTCAACAATAACAGACAGCAGCCCTAAATGAATGTGGACTACAAACTTTTGTTTTCCTGCTAGATTTACATGGATTTCAGCGCTGGAGTCTGCTGTTGTATCACCATCTTATTTGCAATGTGTGGTTTGAGAGAGAGACATCCCAGCAAACAAATACACCTACATGATTTAAAAGTGCAATAAATATACAAAACCCTTTAACTCTGCCTTTATTGAGAACATGTGCTGCAGCAGATACAGGTAAACCAGGTAGAGCTCAACAACGGCTGTGCTGTGAGTGCCTGTCAGTGTTTATACCTAATTCCATAGCCTGAAGTCACGTCCTCCACCAGCTACACACACCTTGTTCAAACAAGAGGCCTGAGTAATCACATAAGACCAAACCTGGAATTTCCTATATGTCCTGGAAATACCCCCTGAAGAAAGGTATCATCAGCGTGTATTGTTACCTGAGGGAAGGTAGTCAGATACACGGGAGTTATGAAACCTAGTTACTCATCTAGAGTCACAAGTATGAGCACATTTGCATCACTCGTCTTGGTATTCCCTTGAAGACTTTTGGTTTTGTAATGCCACTTGGCCACATGCTCATATTGCATTTGGTTCAGTGGTGCTGTGCAGCTCAGTGGGTGGAGTGTGGCAGCAATACGACGAGGAAGGCTTCAGTTTTATGCATACAAGCTCCATGGTGCACTGCCAGGTTTAGAGGTTCAGCTCCCTGTGTAGATCAATGAGTAGAGAAATGCCACTAAGGCTAACAGGTTTGGGGATTTAAATTGCACAATGAGCCATCCACGCTGAAGAGGCACCTGCAGGTTCTATAGTGTGCCTTGAATAAAAAGGCAAATTTAATTAAATGTTAAACAGAAAATCCCCCATGCTCTTGCACAGTTACATGTCATATCTGTAATGAAGAGTACTTTCAAGGAGTTATTTTGTGTTACCATGGCAAATGTAAATATGTGTTTCTAATTGCATAGAAGCATTGAAAATGTACATCAAGACACAACTGATCAGCTGCTCTAAATCCATAGTGGTACTTATATTTTCTCCTACTTTTTATATTTTGATTATGCACCACAACACCAAGGCATATTCCTTGTACATGAAAACCGTATTAGAATGACATTCAAAACAATAAGAATAAAATCAACTGAGAATGTCATTTTTAAAGATTAAATAAAATAAAATACAGCTACGGTGCAGTAATAAGTTGTAAGTTTCCAACGCAACAAAGGAAATAAAAGTGCATCAGAGAAACCAGTCAAGCAAAGACACAGGAGAACAGCAGAGTTTTTTATTTAGATTTGAAAGTGGCTAAAGTTTGAGATCTTCAGGAAGTTGGTTCCATCTGTGTGCAGCATCGCAACTAAAAGCAGCTTCATCCTGTTTGGTTCTGACTCGAGGTTCTACGAGCTGACTGCTTCCTAAAGATCTAAGGGCCCTGCTGGGTTTATATATATTCTTCAAGGAGATCAGAGATATATTTTGGCCCAAGATTACTGAGTGATTTATATACCAGCAGCAGCACTTTCAAATCTATTCTATAAGTAACAGGAAGCCAGAGTAAAGATTTAAGAACAGGAGTAATGTGCTCAGTTCTCTTGGTTCTCGTTAGGGTTGGCAGCAACGTTCTGAATGAGCTGAAGTTGTCTAACGGTGTGTTTGGGAAGACCAGACAAGAGGCTGTTACATATAGAGTGAGTCTAAGGGACAGTGAGGGAAAATGCAACATTTTCTCAACTGTTTTTATTCTGTTCTAGAGTCTGTTTCAATTTGTGCCTTTATTAAAAGGAGCACAGGCCAAAGTTATTCTTTGGTAGTTTGCACATGTGAGTTATAAAAACTGAAAAAAAGAAATAATGAAGAAGCACAAACTGGATGAGAGAAGGACCGCAGAGAGGCTTACAAAAACACATCACACCCTCCCAAAAAAAAAGTATATGAGAATACTTTAACGCTACACTTCAGAATTTGTCTTCATGCAACATCTTTTCTGAAACATATTTGATTTCTCAGACCTCACATCTGCGGCCTCTTCCTGTTCTCATTTTGCCAACAGACTTTTCTGTTTCCCTTCAGAGCGACTGTTCTCTCTGCATTGGGAAAAGTGTTTTGGATGCCTGCTTTGTTTGCCACGTCTTCATGTTGTTTTAAACTAAGTGTGTTGCAGACAAAGTGCAAGCCAAGCTGATATCTATGGGTAAACGAGAGGATCTCAACCTGGATGTCAAAGGGATATTTGGGGAAATTGTGAAATTATGAGAAAAGGAAAAGATGCATATTCACATGCCTGTGCAGCTTGCGTGGTTCTTCCAACATTTAATGAATCATAATAGCCTTAAAAAATGGGAAACAGAAATCATCTTTTAGTATCAAAGGTCCCCTTTCTGTGTTAGTTTACAGGCCAAAGGTTCCAGTTGTAATTTTCTGTGTCATACAAGAGCAGTTCTTTAGAAAGTTTAAGGCACAACACAATCTTTTTGGACAGAAATTATTTTTATCTTTTATCAGTATAAGATATGTAACATTGGAACAAAAATGCTGTGTATAATTCAACTAAATAAAAAATGATTTTGGCATTAAATATATAGAATATCACACAATGACTGAGTAAAGCATGCAGCAAACTGTACAGCAAACAGATTTTAACATTTGTGCATGGACCTGTTGGGAATCAAACCCCCGACCCCTGCAGTGTCAGTGCCTTGCTCTTGAACTACACAGGCCTCGTTGAATCTGTACAGTCTGAAGAAAATCTCAAGTATCTGACCTCCGCTCTGACCTGTGCCAGTGTTGTTAACGTAACATCATTAAGCAGCCTTGTAGAAAAGATGATACAGATGTTGTTGGGTGTATGCACTGGGACCTCCAGCTCTGCTCTGCAGAAGTCCAACAGCTGGTTGCATCCCGGGCATGCGCACTGGACTGGAAACTGATGAGGCCTTTGTGCTGTCGGAAAGATTGGATTGAAACTCGGACACGTGTGAAGAGCCAAATAATTTCTGAACACTGTGCCGCTACTTCTGTGAGATGTTTAGGGACACATGGCGTCTCAAGAACTGATGTGCTTGGTGAAGGGATTGTATGGCAGGATGGCCAAGTGGGTAATGTAGTTGCAATCTCAATTGAGGCTCTAGTTGTCCTATAAGTAGGCTATCTTTAGTCATGACATGCTCGCTTTAGGTCTGCTGCATTTGGTGGCTGACCCTGTGTGCCCCTTCTCAATTTGTACCTTTGAGGATTGCATATGATGCATAACAGATTTTAAATAATTAAAATTAAGGGTGGAAATGAGTACATTTTGGTACTTCTTAGGTTCTGCACTTAAGTTTTAAAGGTACTTGAGTTTATGTTGTGCAACTTATATATAAATAGATTCTACTTTTTGTCAGTTACACTACTTTGTGATTAAAATGTCATATTCAAAAATATGATCTCATACAATGATTCATTGCTACATATTAAATTACTTTCAGTTATATAAAATACAGTACTTAGACTTAGCCCTAAATAAAAAGCTGATAATAATTTGACACTCTGAAATGGGCTGTTACTAGCAATGAGCAGTACTTTGAATGATGATACTTAAGTACATTTTATGCAGCTTTTTTTAATTGATTCTGTAAAGCAAATTACCTGCAATGGAGTACTTCTGCTTATACTCTACCACCAAACTACTGTTAAAAAATGACATATTTTTCATCACTTTTCCACCACTTAATAAAATAATGATAAAAACATCTCCTCTTCCTTCTACTGTTGAATGCAGCAGCGTTTAGCCCCGTGTCAGTCAGTGCATTTATAAAACAAAGTGTTATGACTAGTATAATTACAATCATTTTTATAATCATTTCACGCCTGCAGCACTCAGAAGTACGAGCTTTCGAGGAGCACTTGAAGGCAGCCGAACTTTTCTCCGGAGTGTGTACTTTAACACTGTGAAGTTCACTATTAGCAGTGATTTGGGTTATCTTCCTAACACAGTTTTGAGAGTCGAGGAGGACAGTTTGGTGTTTATTGAGGATGTGAGTGAGTGGACAGTGAGTCAGGAAGATGAAGAAACTTCACGGCTGATGACGTCTGCGCGTGATTTTCTTTATTTCGCAGGTTGTTTTGGAGGAACTTCGGACATGTAGCCGCTCACACTGCGGGATGTGCACGTCTTCTTCTGCCGTCTCTGCGCGCTGTGAAACTCCACACAAGTTATTTATTGTTTGTTTGTTTTTTTTCCAACCACGAGACTTTTAACTCTTCGCTGAGTTTTTGTGGCCAAGAAAATGTTGGAAAAGTTGTCACGTTGTTTCACCACGGAGGGTGAAGTTTTTCACGGAAAGAGTCGGTGGACTTCGGCGGCCGTCGCTGTGATCCTCCTGGGTTTGTTTGCGTCGTCTTGCTGGGCAGAGGAGGCGTCCTGTCACGGAGCTTACGACCTCTACTTTGTTTTAGACAAGTAAGTAAGAAAAAAGTGTTTGTCTCAGAAGTGCTGCTGCACTCTGCAGAAGGAGGTAACCTCTTGAAATGCAGTTATTTGTCATATAAACTGTAGAGTTTGTCTGTGGAGGGAGAAGAGAAAGGATGTGGCCCCGGTGGTGAGATGGGAGTAGATGGTCGCATGGTTTTGCATGGTCACATACTGTATAAAAATGGTGCAACCACCGTAGAATTAGGTTGGGTAACACATTTGGCCTAAAGTATGTGGACACGTCTCCCCACATATGGCAACCAGGGGTGTCCACATACGTTTAATAAAGGGAAGTCTGAATGCAAATGAATTTAACACAATGCAATGGTTTGGGTAAGGCCCATTTCTGTGCACAAAGGCAGGTCCATAAGGAAATGGTTTTCCCAGTATGGTGTGGAACTTGACTGGCCTGCACAGAGCCTTGAACTCAACCACATCCAAGACCAATTTGGGATAAACTGGAACGCCGACCGCGACCCAGGCCTTATCAGTTGCCTGGCTGATCTCTCTGATCTCTGCAGCCAGGCTCCAACATCTGGTGGAAAGCCAGAAACCAGAAGAGTGGAGGCTGTTAGAGCAGCAGATGAATGCCCAGGAGTGTAATGTTTGGTTGCTCACATACTTTTATAGTAGGAACTAGTGGCCATATTGTATCGGTATTGTATAATCAGTTTTTTTTCCATAGTTGACCCTCCTGTGTGACAGAGGGGTCACAGATTTCAGTGTAACATCTCTTGCACATGTTGGATGGGCTTTAAGACCCCAGTCACTATCATAGAGGTGCTATAACTTGCTTCAGTGGAGCTGCTCAGTGCCCATCAGTATACTGTGGTGGTACTGGGCAGCTTCTTCCAGCCGCTGACCGGTTCCAAGGTTTGGTGTGATTTATTCTGACATATACAGTATACGTATACACAATTAGCAATACACAGAAGACGGATGCAACACAGTAAGGATTATGTACATACACAGACAAACTACAAAATAATTTAAAAAATGATGAATTGCATGAAACACAGCGCGATAAAGTATAAACACTAAACACTAAAAGTCCAATTATTTCCACCATGATCCCACCACAGGGGATGTCTGAATAACAAGGCAACCACTGGTGTCAGTTCATTTAATTGTAGTATGAAAAGCAGCTACAGGGTGTGAAAGTGATGTTATCATTGCTTTGTAAATTATGCAGTACAGACCATTCAAATCTCTCTGCAGCTACAGCGACTTTGGTTAAATAAACAGACATGATGTTCATGAAGATACAGTTGGAAGTTTCTGAAGATTTCTGTCAATTAGTTTAAAATGGTGCCTGCCTAGAAAGTTAGGGGAAAAAAACACATTCACAAGTTTGGCACACTTTTGAAATGGTCAGCAGTAATGTCAAATATGTGTAGTGTGTAGACTACAACATGAAAACACACCTGTACAGTCCCTCAAAGTTGGAAAAAGGTGTGTGTGCTCGTTCATGCTTTACTTGGAAAGTTTAAACTTTCTGAAAATTCTGGTCCAGAGTCAGTCTGGCTTGTGACTGTTCAGATCTGACAGATAACTGAGGCCTGTCCCTGATTGGCTGGAGTCGTGTGATGCTCGGTGGTTACATGGGAGTAAGACGGTACTCTGACAAAACCCCATACCAACCACACAAGTCTAACCATGACCATGACCTTTCCATAACCCCAACTAAGTAGTTCTGTCCGCCTAATTTTAACCATGCTGGTCTTTAAGGAGCATAACTGGTCATATGGTGTCCCGAGGTTTGTCCATGTATTGTTTCCCTTACATGTGCCATGCAGCCAATGTGGGGGGAGTGACCATGAAAGAGGAAGAATGATGGTTTGTCATCTCTTCCTCCCTCACACACGTTACATCACTTCAACATTTACGGAGGTGAACAGCAGGAGGTTTACCATAGTCACATTCTACCTTAACATATGACTGTTTGAGTCCTTGAATGTCACCAAAAATAAGACCTTAAACTTAACTGAGAAGGGAAGTGAAGTTCTTTGAATGCTGTGTGTTAATCACGCAAACTAGCTAGAAAGAATTGCATCACCATTTGGAACACACTTTGGCAGCCTACCACTTCCTGTGTCTTTTTATGCACTCAGAGCGCTGCTGCATGCATCAAACATACAGATACTGCACAGCTAGATTCAGTCAGTTCTGCACAACTTTGCAGTGCTGCAGTAGCGTCATGCAAAAAGGCTTCCAATGTATTGTGGGGGGGAGTTTAGAGCCTTGACAGCGACTGTTTTTAATCCTGTCCTCCCCCGGCTTGGAAACGTGCCATCACTCAGGGCCGTTGAGTTGAAACACTGCTCCCCTGACCCATTTTCAAGCTACTCCACCCTCGTGTTAATTGCAAAATTACAGGATGATGACCAAGATTATTGGCACAAGTTTGACCAAGTGCATAGATCTTAGTTTGCTCTGCATTTTCTATACATTTGTAGGTTGGAGGTCTGTTTGATTTACATATCCACGTTTATATTTGTGAAATGCAAAAGCCTAATATGCTGTGATTGCTCTGTCATCAGTTTGTCAGGGTGTCAAATAGTTGCACGTCTCTTTGAAGGAAGTTTACTTTGTGCCTGCAGATAAAATAGCTTCACTCAAAGATTCCCTGATTGTTCTGATAAGACTGCAGTCCTAATGTCAGCAGTTTGTGCTGCAAGATTTGTTGCAGCAGTAATCTGCCACGCTTCTGTACAAAGAAAGAAATGTCCATTTTGGTGTTCTAACAGCATGTGATGATGTTTCAGTCTGAGGCCAGTTCATGAAAGCTTTTCTGTTTGGTTTCCTGACCTCTCAGGTGGCTCTTTCCAAGGAAAACGTCCTGTGAAGTGAAACTTCAAAAATCACCCTTCACACCTGGAAGCTGACCAGTACAAGTCCAGTCTGATGTACCGGTCATTGAGCTGCAGAGCCTTGCACTTTTCACACCCAGATTTATCTTGCCGGTCCAGGAATCTCACTGGCAACCATTCAGTCACAATAAAATCTTCTATCTTGGTATACAGTATGTTATTTAATAACATATTATTGTTATTTGTATATGTTATTTAATAACATATATCACTGATAACACCCCTTGGAAATCAAAAATGAACTCGGAGGTTCCAGACAAATTTGCATTTGCAAATTGGTCTGGCGATGTCAGGCTAACATAGCCTTAAAGTCCTGGAAAAAGGAACTTTTTAAGTATATCTTGAAATTATGATAACCAAATCTTAGCTGATATTTAATCTCTTATCACTGTACTGTATATAACTTACAGGGATTTATTGCCCTCTCTAGTTGCTGGTGTATTTTGTGATCAACAGGTAAACACCTGGATACTTACGCATGAGCAGTGATAGCCACCTTTGCACAGCAAAGTGAGATTCTAGTGGGATGGAAAGTTGTGGAAATGCAGAAGTTGAAAAGCCAGAGCGCCCAGAGTGCCTCTGCTGATCGCTAGCGCCATCAACATGATACAGATGTGTTCTGGAGCAGTAAAATTTAACTGCCGCACCAACACTTAACCACAATTAGCCACTGCTAATTACCTGCTGACACTCCAGTATTGTCAAAGTGCAGTGGAAGTTTCCTTTACCTTCCCAGCCGCCTCTTCCCTCCTCTGTGTGACCTTGTCTCTGGGCAGCAGGGTGGAGAGAGAGGTGGCATGAAAGATGAGCCTCCTAATGGTCAAACTCTTCTGTTTTATGTTCTCCGCACATACATTGAATTGTAATTATTGGTTTAATTACCTCTTTGTCGTTACATCAAGGGCACATTTTACACACTGTGTTCATTGTGGTCAGGTTGACTTATCGAGGGGCGAGAAGGGCCAAGGGCTACAGGTTGACACCCACCTAACATTGGTTTGTCCTTGGTCACAGCGAGAAATTTATTCATCGTTTTTGACAATTACCAAGTCTTAATTAGTTTTAATGAGACAAAAGACAGTGGTGGTGGAAGAAGTCCTCAGTGCTTTTACTCAATTGAAGATAGCAGTACCTCACAGGAAAACCTCCTGTTTCCAGGTTTAGGAATGAAGAAAGAAAGGAAACAGGGACTGAAGGAAAAATACAGAAGGAAGGAAGAAAAACAAGTTAAAAAAGGGACAAAGGAAAGTTTTAAAAATATGAAAGAGAGACATAAAAGAATAAAAGAGAGAAAGAAGGAAATCATATTTCTCAAAAGTCTCACAATCCCAGCACCTATGGACTTATTAATGAATCCAGTCTACTGGAATCATGCTCAATAGACTCTTTATTGGACTTGGATGTGTTGCTGTTTGTGTTGCACATTTCCTGTTTTGATCTTTTGTAATGGCCTTTTCCTGCCCATGGTGCTTATTTCACACATAGCCATCTTTGTTTGAACTAGGGCTGCACGATATATGGTAACACAAATCATATTGCAATTATTTTGACAGATATTACGATTGCGATATGATTGGCGATTTTAGTGGGAATGATCATTTTTTCAATTTTCATTTTCACTGAAAAAACTTTTAAAATCATGATATGTCATGTGACATTTGTTTGGGTCTGTACCAAACCAATATGTTTTGGTAACGAGATTTGCAGGCCGGGCATCTCTGCAGCACTACAGTATTTCTTTATAACGCTGTTTTGTCACATATTTTACTTTAACCAACAAAATTGCAGCTTCTGCAATTTGAATGTTGTATTTGGCCATGTTATTAATTATTCAGCCCCAGTCTGCACTTGTGCTTTTTTTATTTGAGGACTTTTTTCTTGTCTTCTTAGAGAGCTTGACTGGGTCAGCAGCCATTGCTACTGTTGGCCTATAGGCGCTTTGAGAGCTTGAATGTGTTACCGTACTGTACAAATGACTTGACTATCTCAAAACTGTACGAGAAGTACGGTACTTAGTTACCTCCACCTCTGTCTAATGCCTTCCTGGTCATTAGATGTACTTGCTGTCATATCACTTTGGTGATTTTTCTACCTTTTATTTTGAGAAATAAATTCCAACTTTACCAGCCAACTAGATTTTCAGAAAGGCAAAGCTCCTGTGAACATTTGAGGGTTCTAACAGCTGAAGTGGGTGCTATAGAGCACAGACTTATCGGCACAATTATCCAGCATGTGGCTGGTGTTAATGTCCAACTGTGGTTGTGGTACAAAGCACAAATACTGTACAGTGTTTCACTCCCCAGCACACAATCTGCTGCCACTGATGAGCTGCAAACTGACTGTTGTTTTCTTGTTTCAGGTCTGGAAGTGTCTCTGCTGACTGGTTCGAGATTTACTCGTTTGTGAAGAACCTTACCGACAGATTTGTGAGGTGAGCACAAAGTCGCCATTGTCCCATGTCATAACATTTTCTTTGGAAACAAAAGAAAACATGTTTATATGGCCTGTGATCACAGCTAGAGCCAGGAAGGGTTTCATAATCGTCATATTTTGAAATAAGAAAAAACATGAAGTGAAATTATGCTGCCCAGATTTAGACCTGCAGATATTTTATGGAGCGAGGGCAAGCAATGATTTAATGATGAGAGCAATATTAAAATACATATAATAAAGCAATAAAAGCAGGAAATATAAGAAGAATGTTCTTCCAGAGATCTCTTAGAAATGATATCTCTACTGACCGGATAACTGATGGCAGAAAATGAAGTCAGATGTGCTGAATGGTTGGGGAAATAGTACAATCCTTTTGACAAAATACCTTTTTACATCTGTTTAACATTATTATGGTTGTTTTATCCGGTAAATGTCTATGATTAAAGAGCCTACGACATTAGTTGCAGCCTGTTGCTCAGATTTTAAGCACTTCCCACCTGTATTACAAACTATCAAACAGCAAAATCAATGGAATCCTTTTTGCACATAATTCATTAAAAAGACAAAAAACCCGGAGAAACCGGCTTGAAACGTTCAGCTTGCATAACGTTTGAGTCAAACGGTGCCTGCCAGCACAGTACAGACGGTGGCGACCCAGCCAGAATGAAGTGGTTGGTTGAAGAAAATAGCAAAGGCACCAGGTGGGAGTGGGTGGCAGAGAGGAGCAGTCTTCTGGGCTGTGAGAATGGCCATTTGCACCGGGGGGGTCCGGCTCCACACTTATCCCCTGCTTCCACCACAGAACGGCTGACAGGCAGACAATGTACAGTAAAGCAAAAGAACACTGGAAGGCGACGAGGACAATCTGCTAAACAATGCTCGCTCACCAAGAGCTCTTCTGTTCTGCCATGTGGAGCAAACTGGACTACTTCATCAACCTCCCCTCCAACCAAAGAAAAAAAACCCTCTGATATGTCCTTGGCATCGCTGCCTCTTTATCCATAGTAGAAACAGAAAATATCTTAATACTGCTTAAGCGGTAACATATACAATCGTAAGCTCCACTGAAAGCCTCCAAAGTTCGACGTTAAGTCACCACCCACGATTTATCATCCGTGACTTGAGCGTGGTTAGTTTTTAGTCCACATATGACTCCGAAACTTGCAGACAGGATGTGGATGTATACGGCTGCTACTGCTCCCTGCCAAATCTGGCCGTGTGGCTTAAAGATTGTGCTATGTTTGCGGGGGAGGATCGCGACTTGGCCATGTGTCATGTGGGTGAGAAATATCAGCACCTCTCCTTATGCTCCGAAGGCTTCGGATCTCTGAAGGAAACACTTGTGCGCTTAATTATCTGAAGTTTAACTCGCTCTGTGGGATGGCATCCGTGTGCTTTGTGTTAGTAACAGAGGTGGGAAGTAACAGAGTACATTCACTCAAGTCCTGTACTTCAGTACTCTAATACTTAATTTGGTACTTGAGCCTATGTTTTCTCCACTATATTTCAGAGGAGAATATTGTACTATTTTCTCACGTACTTTTGTCTGATGGCTGAGTTACTGGTTACCTATTTAAGATTATGAATAGAGTTCCTACTTTTATTCCCCCATGTATCAATTCTGATACCAGTGTGTAGAAATGATTGGTATCATTCCTCTATGTGTAAGCTCTGATTATGTATCACTTATTTATTAATCTCTGTAAACGCATATCTGCACATGAATGCAAAATCTGTAGGCAAGGGACAAGATTTTGGAAGTCTTCCAGTTTCCGTTTGTAGTCCGAGTAGTATTGACCAATCACGTTTGAGCGGGCTTTGGTTGCATGCAGGTTAACAGTCCGTGTGGAGAGCAAAAGAGGCGTTTGCATTGGCCAAAATGTAATCTCTGGAACTCATCGGCTATCATCTGACGACGATTTAGCTTTTTATGCTTTGTGTTAAGAAAAAATTCAAGACATGCATTTTAGAAGTTGGCAATTACTTGTTTTGTTAAATAAAAAAAAAAGGCTTTTTTCGTGTTTATTGTGCTCATATTAAGATATTGGAAAATGTATTGTTTTAGTATTGACAACAAACTCAGGTATTCTGTTGGCACCAGTATTGAAAATTGAAAATCCTCCAAATTGGGAATAGTTGTATGAAAACCTCAAGTGGAAAACCTCATACAACCCATTCTAATTTTCCATCATTTCTTCGTGTCCAATTTTGGGTGTTTTACAGTTACCTTTATCACTATGACCACTTTTACTTTTAGTGCTTGAGTATGTTTAATTGCTGATGCTTTACTTGAAATCACACACTTGTATTGGAGTATTTTTCCTTCGTGGTGTTACGTCTTTCCTTTGCTGAAGAAATCAACTGGTTTGTAACTGTTTTTGCACATTTCTCAACAAAAGGCGGTGACATCTTCAAGTACAGTTTTACAGTGGGAGTTGTACATTTTCTTCATCTATGTGCTGATTTTAGTTTTCACAAATGTCAGCTGGATATTTACTCAGAAACCAGCTGTGTTTACAAAAAAAAAACCTGTTCATATTTATGAGACAGTGAGTGTGTTGTAATATGACAGAGGGATACTGAATGTAAACGGTAGAGGGTGTGCAGAGAAGGCTGTATGGTCAGAGACGCATCAGAGTGTCCAGTGTCCTTTCACACCCCTAAAAAAGTCACAGGTACAAAGTATATATTTGTGTAACAGGATGTGTGTGTGTGTGTGTGTTTATGTATGACTCACCACAACATGTTTCATGTCTGTGAATTGATTAATCACTTCCTTTAATTCCACAGAAGCTGCTTTAAGTCATACACTAATATTAGTTGACATTAAAAGAGGCCCCTTCTGTTTGGCTAATTATTTATGCCTCTTTCGTTCTCCTTAACTTAACTGAACTCATTTAACGGGCTTTATATAAAACTGCCAATCACACTGAGTCATTTATAGCAATTCTGAGTGTTTTACATGTCATGCTGTGTGGGTGGCTGATAAAGAGGATGAAGGGCGGAAATTATGATTTTATGGAGCAAGGAAGGAGCAAACCCAAATAAATGTTACAATATTATAGTATATTGTCTAAGCTGAGTGCTATTCCATTTTAAGAATGAGATATTTTGAAAAAAGAAAAACAAAAAAAAGTAGCATTTCTGATTCCTAATTTTTGATTTTTGTTTTTCTCTTCAGCCCCAGAATGAGGGTCTCATTCATTGTTTTCTCGGCCAAAGCAACAGTCCTGCTGCCCCTGACTGGAGACAGGTACACTGTTATATTATTATCACTGGTTTAAACACAACACGTCTCAGCAACAGCCTTGAAGTACAATGCTGCTTCCATGGTTACTGAACCTTACCTTTAAGAAGTCTCCTGGTCTAAATATGTCATAAGGTGTCTGGAATTTTAGGAGGTATGACTTTAAAGGAAATTACAGTTTTGTCTACTTTTGCTCAGTTTTTCCATTTTGTTTTGTATCTTAACTCCTGTCCAGCTTCTCAACTGATTTTCAAGAAGAATGTCACAATTTATGACAATATATAATGAAATTGCAAGATAACATTTTTTCATATTGCCCAGTCCTACCACTTCATTTGTTTGTGAAACGGTATAACGTTGCAACAACGTTCAACACGCTCATGAAGTTATTTTTAGGAGATTGTTGACGACAGATGACGGCGCTGGGCTACCCCACATTTGAATTTGCTAAATAACGTTAGCTGGTAACGTTAACTTGCTAACTTAGCATTAGATGAGTGGCCTACCCATACAGCTGCTGTAGCCAGCAGGGTGTGGCAGTGCTTGGCTACCCATTGATTGAATGTGACACATACCGTTAGCTACAGCAGCTGTAGGGGTGGTCGACTCATCTAATGGTAAGTTAACAAGTTAACGTTACTTGTGGATACTTCATTAGAATGAAATGACGTAACGTGAATAAAACTTGAATACATCTCCTCATCCGTGAACGTCACGTCAGATAGATTTTCATCGACAGTGGTGGTTGTTTACCAACGAAGACAACAACTCCCATGATCCCGCGCTTCTTCACATGGCATCAAACTATGTATTTTGGTGTTGTTTTGGTTGAGAGAGCCCTCGTGGCAGAAATTACATACTGTGCGTTTATTTATTTATTTTATTTATACAGTTTAAAGTTACAGGGACATTGCACATTAATAGACATTTCTGTAAATGTGCCACTTCAGCCATCTTAGCTTATTATCAACTGCAGTCCCCGGGCATCTACGATAGTCCACAGCTGTGAGCCCTGTTATTTCTTGAAATCAGAATCTAAACATCTAAACATCACACTTTCCAAAGCTGTCATAATAATATCATACATATTATTGTAATATACTACCATATTTATATTATACTGTCTATTTTACCTTGGTTGCAAAATATGAAAGTATTTTGTTGATTTGGGTTTACAGTGAACTTGGCCTCTTCTTGCAGGCCACCGTAGATGAAATGTTTGCATAATGACATTAGGTTCAATTCCCTCTGGGCCTCTAAATGCCAAAAAAAGACTCTGACACGCACTGTATGAACAGCTTCTCTTTTCTGAGCCTGTGGTTATTCAGCACAACCACTATCATAGCTACAGTACTGTAACTGCACAAATTACTATCAATGAGGTGTTAACATGCTGTTTTACCAGTGGTAATACAGAAACCTTCATCCACAGTGTGAAAAAATAAGCATATTTGGAAGTCTGATGTGATTTCAGTGCAGTAGAGCATACATGGACCAAAATGTCAACCATGTATTTTCTGTGTTTTAAGATACGAGATAGAAGAGGGTCTGAAGCGCTTGCGGGACGTGAAACCAGCAGGTGAAACATATATGCATGAGGGGATAAAAGAGGTCAGTTCACCCTCTCAAATAAATCAAAATACAGCTCAGTAGCTTTATTGTGAAATTGAGATCTGATGAAATGTTTGTCGTTCGTTTGAACCTGAAGGCCTCAGCTCAGATACAGACGCAAACAACCAAGTCCTCGAGCATCATCCTGGCTTTGACAGACGGGAAACTTGAAGTTTACGTTCACGAGCTCACAGTAAAAGAGGTGAGATTGATATTGTCAAACAGTTGTCACAAGTTGTCTTGTTTAAGTGTCAAAATGTTGAAAGTCTGCTGTCAAACTGGATTCTGGCACTTCAATTTAGTTTAATTTTACTGCAAATACAAATTCTAAATACAAATTAAATTTTCCTCATCTTTTTAAAATGTTTTCCTATTTATTGTACTTGTATTTATTTAATTAATGAAATATTTATAAATGTATTGTTTCTTGAATGTGATCTGGCGCAGTTTTAGTGTGTAAAAAGTTTCTTTTCTGTACATTCAACCTGTTTTGCACATCATCTACACACTTTGTCTGATCTGCAGGCTGATGAGGCGAGGAAATATGGCGCTCGTGTTTACTGTGTGGGTATCAAGGATTTTGATGAGCAGCAGGTAAGGGAGCTTTAGTCTTAATCTGCAGCAGCCAAACACCAGTGAAGTCTGTCACTGAACGTATGCTGAATGATTACATTTTATTACAAGAGACACGTTGCTATGTTGGAAGAGTGTCAGGAAAGGTAAACACGTGTAATGTGAGTGCCATTACCTGTATGGAAAATCCATGTCTTAGTGATATTCCACAGAAATAAGGTGGAATATGCTGCTTCCAGGACAGCAATATCTGTGATTTTTGGAATTTTCTGCAGGTTAAAGTCCAGGGTTCGTACAAAGTCTTGAAAGTCTGGAAAAAGCTTAATTGTAACCGTTGTGTTTTCAAGGTTAGGAATATGCTTGAATTTGATTATACTCCTTGAAAAATGCTTGATTTTTCAACATAATCTGGTGTTTCATCATCTACACAATCGCTCATGTAAAAATCTTTTAATATCTGAAATGAAACGATCCCGTCATCATATTTGGATTTGTAGTAACAATTTAGATGTGATGATCGAGAGTCGATCATCTTTTTGGTTTAGGTATCTTGAAAGTGCTTGAATTTTACTCTTAAAAAACTGTACAAACCATGAAAGTCTGAGAGTTAGTTTAGATCCTGGTTTCCCATTAGCTACAGTTAGCGATGGCTTTTATTTTGTTATTTTTGTTCCACCTTTTATTTGACATTAGACAGTGAAGAGCGCTATAACCATTTGGCTACTGGGGCGCTCCATGATTAGCGCCCCAGTAGCCAAACAGTTGATAATCTTCCACACTATAAAAAAAAATTTCACAATCAGCTTATGAGACGATAATAAGTAATGAATAAAAAACATGGAAACAGAATCTAAACTAAAGCATGAAGTTGCATCAATTGGGTAAAAACAAATGACAATTAGTGATTTTTACAACACATCTAAGTTAATTACATTGCACAAACAAATACCAAATTAAACTGCAGGTGTTCCCTTTGACAATATTACCAAAAAAATCAAAGTGTGCAACCATGAACAATAAACGGAGACAAGACATCAACATCATAAAAACAATTAAGTGTAGTCCGTGCTTTTAGTGCATTTGCATTAGTTTAAGGTAAACTATCTGATATTGTTTGAATTGTTTCATTTTGTGGCTGCTCTGTAAATGACGGTGTGTTTTTGGGGCCACGGAAGTTGTTCGTAAGAAGCTAAATGAGTGAGCGTATATTTTTTCACAATATTTCGGTGTGTAGTTTGCGTGTTGGATATTATTTCCACTTGGACAGGACAGAATCTGTTAAACACTGATGTGCAGTGCAAAGAGTGTGACTGTTAAAGCTTACTGTGAAGAATTGTGTGCTGTATTAAACTGTGGATTTAAGGCATCATTCACGTTGGCTGTTAAATCAGTTATTGGCCTATCACACTGTTCACAGAAATCAATAAATCTAATCGGCCACAGAAAAATCTGATCACTACCTTATTTATTATTTGTCTCCACAACATAAAATCTTCACTCCAGCGTTTGTGCTCATTTCATAAAATGATGTCAGACTGTTTGGAGCTGCTTCGAAGTCAGACTCTTTCCTTCTTAAGTCAGTGAAGTCAGTAGTTTTACTGTCTTTCTTCCAACATGGTGGCCTGTCCCTCGTAACCATTGGTAACCACCCTGTGCCGAGCTCTTATTAAGTCAAAAACAAAGGCAATATTGCTCCCAGTTTGTGCTGCAATGATTTTTTTTTTGTATGGTTGAGCAAAGTGTTTGCCACAGTCATGCCATCTGCTATGTCTCCTCCTGCCCGTGATATGAAAGGAAAGACAGTGCTCAGTCATAAAGAGGAAAACAGAAAAAGAAGAAAGCAGCGTTAAAATCAGCAGCACTTCTTATTTACTCAACTCTTTCATGATACCAACAGCTTGCTGTTATTGCGGACACCAAGGACCAAGTGTTTCCTGTCAAAGATGGCTTCCACGCACTCAAGGGCATTGTCAATTCTGTAAGTTTGCCTACTTTCTGTTTGTGTGTGTGTGTGTTGCAGCTCAGGTTTGTGGTTGATGTATGAGATTAATAAGTGGAATTTAAGCTAATTTTCTCTTTTCCACAACCAGACACTTAGATACAAAACTGGTAATCATTTAAAGTTGTTTTTTCCCCTTATTTTAGAAATAATTGAAGGTGGTAACATACATTTGGGAATCAACCAATTTTGAAGTTTGTCACAAATTAAAGAAAAACCTCAGCGAACTTCCTGCTAAGCTGCATGGAAAATGTCTGTGGAAAGAACTGCTCGTTGTGTCCTCAAGTTTGTAGATGTAGACGGAGAGGGAAATGTCTCAGCCACTCTGTAGCAAATCAGACACTGTAATGGGAGCAGCTTGACAGTTAGTCACTGTCCATATGACATCCTCTTCACAGTGTTTTTATTGTGTCGAGTGTCAAAACCCTCAGTGCAGCGGCAGCGCTTCAATACAATTAATGCTTCTATTTGTATTTTTTTGATGAAAATTCAGAATAAAAGCCAGCATAACGCATCAGACCCATCTTGCTGTAGTCAGTGAATAGCTGTCAGAGTATGAGTCCCTTAAACAGTGTTTATATGAAGTTTCCCATGCAGCCTCCGCGTCCTCTGCCAGCCAATTAGTGATACTTTCCATTTGCTGCAGCTTTTAGCCTAAACGCTGTCAGCCAAGGCGGGGGTTTGTATGGCAACATTTTTACACGAATCAGAGCCCGGAGCTCGGCGGAGCTCGCTGACCTGAGCTGGACTTAACATCTGTGTCAGAGCCGACAAGGCCAGCAGTGTTTGGGAAAAGAGCAGAACTAGACGGAGCTGTCGGACATGCAGCTGGAAGGGCGCAAAGCCAAAGGGTGTGTCTTTGTTTCTGTTGTGTGATGCAACAGTACAACAACTATGATTGATTAAGTTACTTTTAACATGACTGTCAAGTAAAGGAGGGTCTAAAACTGTGGCTCTCAGTCTGCAAAGATGCCTGGGTGCAGACAATAATGTGCAGAGTATCTTGGGTGCCAATTATGCCTTTTAAATCTCTTCTCCTCATATTTATCACTGCGATTAAAACTCAAGTTGACTTTAATGTATGACATATAGATTTTTTAAAATTCCAACAATTGCATGACCCCCAACTGTCATCTAAGGTGCTCTAAACTGAGTCTAGGTGATGCAGCAAAATGACAAAAAGTGATTTAAAAAAAATGCAACCTTGATTCATTCAAAACAGGTGTAATAGTCGTTGGATCATTATAAAGTAACCATGAGTAGCACTCTGAAAAATGAACAAGGAAAAAATGACATGCTAGTTCAAACCAAGAATATTGTCATCTCTGATGAGCATGTGAATCCAGCTTGTAATAATTAACATTAAAATGTGTTTAAAACCTCTGCAAGGGTGGATTTGATTATTGATAATTAGAAGGAAATATGTTTCTAATCTGTTTGTGCTTACCTAAGAAAATCTTCTGTCTTGAGAAGAGCATGCACACAGGCTTGTTCACAAGGACGACCATCCCATTATAACTCATGTATATACTGTATTTTTCTGTGGTTTCAACACTTGTTGAAACCTGCACAGGAATGTCCAGCACAACAACAGAACAGCTCGTCCCCTCAGTCCTCGGAGGCACTGAGCACAGTGACGCTTCCAGAATCCAAATGAAACGCGGCGCATTCTTCTCTGATTAGTAATACTGGATTCCTGACTAGCTGGCCTCCTCGCTCCTCTGTTGGATTTCGAGGATTTGAGATCATCTGTGCAGCCTTTTTTTTGCTGCAGGATCCATGCTGCCTCTGTGACCAGCATGACGAAACTCACAGAAATAGATCAGCAAAGTTTCTGCACCCTGTTAGGTCATTAATTTTTATTTTTTGTGGTACGCCTCTGGGTCTTTGTTGTCTGAGCTGCGGGCCTTTTGGGAAAACCCCAAATTGCAATGCAGCCACATCGTTATTGTTAAACTTTCTTTAGGTTACTGAACACATTCAGCTGAGTTTAGCAACCTGCACAGTGTCGACGACCACAAGACTTTTCAAATGTTATCTTGTGACGCATTCCTGTTAAATAATGAATGCCAGAGATGCCCTCATGAACCTTTCCACCGAATAATTTCCACAAAATGACTAAACCAGCCTCATCCCTTCAGAAACTCCACCAGTTACAACACTGGCAGAGATATTTGGATGACTTTGGGTATTTGGATGGCTGTCTCCTTTTCCCCCTGCAGCCTGTAAATAATGTTTGTCACAAGATCCCAGAGAAATGAATAGCTCCTGTTTGAGTTCAACCAAACTGAGGCCTCTAATCTCAGCGTCCAAAATGCTAAGGACCTAGTTTGCAGATCTTCCAAACCTAACAAATTACTTAATTTAACCACATTTCTTTAAAAGTTGTATATTTTGCTATATTTAAGAGTAAGAGTAAGTATGCCATTTTGGAGCAGAACTGTTCACATTTCTGCTCTCAACGTCATTCCTCGGGTCTTTCCGTCATTTTAAGCAATCAATTTAGTTGTATTTTCTCTTTTTTCTTCTTCTTTTTTCTCGGGCACTGCCAAGCAAGTAATTAGACGGGGAAAATAGTGGCACAGAGGAACAGCAGCAGATCCTTTTCCTCCCAGCTGTCATCCACAACCCTCTCCCCTTTTAACGATTCCATATCAAACCATCATATTTAATAAGGCCGCTGTAAACACTTCCCTCTTCCACTCCTCAGATTGAAGTTTCACCCAACATCAAATGAAAGGTTCAAGTGTCCTATATTGCAGTTAATATGCTTCTTTTTACCGACTGTGTACTGGGATTTGCATAGTTTGTCCTTTGTTGATTTATTGAATCATAGCGGATAGTGCAGCCCCATGACAGTGGGCTCACACAGGCCTCTTTATATGATAATGCAGGATCCCGGAGGTTTTTAATAGAACTGAGGAATGTAATAGTCTTGCATAATTTTCCCATAAAGGCTGACACAGCTGCCGTTTCTCCCTCCTGTTCTCCCCGTCGCTGATATTCAGCGCTCTCCTTTAGCCGCCAGGCCCCGATCAGGAGCGAGACATTTCTGAGGTGTTGCACCCTAATCTGTTTTCTAAACTTGACAGAGCCGATAACGGCCAGGACTTGATGTATTTATTCTTGGCCCTCAAGCGATAATGTACCCATTTCATTTTTCTTTTCTCATCCTCCAGATATTAAAGCGATCGTGCACAGAGATCCTGAGTGTAGAGCCCTCCAGTGTCTGTGTGAACGGTGAGTGGATCCTGCTGCTACAGTCAGTCCCTGGAGCTCATTCTCTGCAGGAATCCATCTTTCTACTGCTTGCTTACTGAACTTATGACATCTTTCCAAGAGGGAATTTGAAAGATGCCTCAGTTTCAAGCAGTGGTGAGGTAACAAGTCTGCTTAGAGACAAGGAGTATATCCGTGTGGGTAGCACCATCATAGGACACTCAAACTCCCCACAGAACCTCAGAAAAATGTAATGATTTCAGATTTTGTAGCTTTTTAGCCCTTTAATGCCCAACCCTTTGAGGGTGGCCCACCTAAATCAGTGGCTGCTAACGTTTTTGGCTTGTGCTCCTTTAAAATTGAACAATGTCTACTTGTGACCTTTCATCACTGGTTACGGCACACTCAAAACACGAGTTGTGAGCATTCAAAGAGTGAAGTTATCCTTCTCTGACTGTTTCATTTGAAGGAGTTTTAGAGGCCTAAAACATGAAAGTATCCATTATTTCTTGAGAAAAAAAAGCAAAGGTTAGAGAAAAGTCAGAAATGTTACATGTGGGGCTTGCGACCCCCAACTTGGGAACCACAGCGTAAATAACATGCCGAAATACAGTATATCAGCATATAACTCTGTGAAAAGAGACACTTTCACAAGTGTGTCTTGATGTAGTTTTTATATCTCTGCAACAAAGAGAGTCTTATCTATAGATACATATATTTTTGTTCATATTCATGTTCAGTGCTAGTTTCCTGAACAGTGGGTGGTGAGAGGTTAATGTAGTTTTTGTATGGAGAAAAGAAAACTTCATTTACATGAAATAATTAAAGAATTATCAACAAATAATATTTGCAAAGAAAATGTAACTAAATTTGTTTGTTTACATTCCACAGAATCTTTCGACATCGTCCTGAGAGGGAACGGCTTCGCGCTCGGCCGCAGCAACGAAGGCGTCGTGTGCAGCTTCATAGTCGACCAGCATACCTTCAGTAAGTGGTGGAACTCACTCGCTGTGTATACATTACATTCAGTTGGTCACATCTACATTAGAGTCTCTTAACCACAGCGCTCTGCTAGGATCAGATTCCTTTGGCTGGACTGAAACTGCAGCTTTAAATGTTCCTTCAGCACAGCTCGGATGTTTTCTAATTACTATGAATGCCGAAAAAGCCAAATGTGGAGTCACAAAGTACTTCCTGTCTGGCCCTCACTGATATGTGCTCTAAATCGGTCAAAGCATGCATGTGGGTGTTGTTTTGACAATAAATAAAGCATAAATCTTACATCAGGCAAGGCTAACATTAGCACTTGCTGGTATTTGTGGAGATGCCTAAATTTAGTCAAAACCCCAAGAGCCGCTCTGTAGATGTAACGTGTTTATGAAAAAGCAGGATATTTGTTAATACAATGATGAATCATTTACATTTTATACAATATCCGTGTTCAACACTGCTGTCAGTTTCAGAATCAGAATACTTTATTTTATCAGAGTGAATGAGTAAACTGCACCGTGTGAGCTGAATTCAGACCTTTGAGTTAAAGTTTTCTAAAGATTTTTTGTGTCTATTAATGTAGGAAAGCTTCATCTTTTTCACCAAAGGAAGAGAAACACCTGAATAAATGAGCGGAGAAACATAATGAATGCAGATGCTTCCACATAGGTGCACTGCATGGCACAATTAAGCAACTAACATCCAATCGTGCTCTGTGGCATGTATAAAAATGCTGAGCAGGCCCAGTTGATTCTGATTTTGTATCAAGATGGCAAGAGGAAAAGATCTGAGTGATGTTGAAAGAGGGTTCATTGTTGGGGCTCGGATGGAGGAGCTTCAGTCACAAAGACTGGTGGTGTTTCAACAGGAACAGGGACTAAAGTGACATTTTGATCTATGGGAAAGACATCAGTAAATAGGGTCGGAAATTCATGAATGTGATGCTGGTGCGTTAGTGCGATATGTAAGGAAAAACAGGAGAGCAACTCTTTATCAGGTGACTGAGAATGTCAATGCAGGACGTCATCAGACTGTGTCCGCAAGAACAGTCCGTCAACAATTACACAGTGAGGGATATTATAGTAGGGTTGCAGTGCAAAAACCATAGGCACTGGTCTACAGAGATGTGGAAAAAAGTGAGTGCATGTACAGCAAGAGAACGGTACAGGCCTGAATGCTTGACCCCTACAGTGAGGGGATCCGGTGGCTCTGTTATGCTGTGGGGCGGTTTGGGTCCACTTGTCTCACTTGTCAAATCATTACGAAGTTGTTCTGAGTGGTCGCCTTTATCCTATGATGAACAATTTCTATCCTGATGGGAGTGGCCTCTTCCAGGATGACAATGCCCCCATCCATAGAGCACGAGGGCTCACTGAATGATGTGAATAACATGCTGTGGCCTTCGCAGTCACCAAATCCCAACCCAATTGAGATAGCTCTCTCCACCACCACCACCATCAGAACACCAAATTAGGGAACATCTTTTGGAAGAACGGTGTTCCATCCCTCCATTAGAGGTCTTGTAGGGCACACTGAATCTGTTCCAGCACCTTACTGGGACACTTATGTTGTTTTTTTTATGTTGTTTTTTTCCTTGACTTTGTCACCTGTCTGGTATGTGTGATGTGGCTCTCTCATCCCATGAAAACAAGACAAGAACCTGCCTGTCAGCGGAGTCAGACCTGCGGGTTGTGCTCTCTGTCTCCCCACGTCCGCAGCAGGCAGACATGTCCCATTAAAATGCCTGCAACCTTCTGTTTTTGCTTTGTTTGTTTGTCCTTGTTCACCTTGAATATGAGCAGATTTTGAAGAAAATTAAAAAAAAATACATTAATAATATTAGTATATAATTGTATTGATTGTTTATTTTAGTTGTAAATCTGCAAAGCAACAAACTTGCTAATCTCTATAAATGGATATTTGCATATGAATGCAGAATCTGTAGGCAAGGGACAAGATTTTGGTATTGGAAGCGTTCTGGTTTCCGTTTGTAGTCCGTTTGTAGTTCGAATAGTATTGACCAATCACGTATTGGATGGAAATGCAATCTCGGAACCCATCGTCAATCGTCTGATAACGATTTATCTTTTTTTATCAATCTCGTAACCCTAGAGATTAGCTTTTTATTAGCTTTTTTAAAATTTATCTGCATTCAAATCATCATCAGATGATAGCCGATGGGTTCCGAGATTGCTAATGGCACTGTAAACGATGACCGGGACGCGAAAGTGGAAATCTTGGCTCGGATATCTGTTATTCGGAAATCCGCTGGCTTACCTCCAGAGACTAAATTGTCATTAGACGATAGCCGATGGGCTCTGAGATTGCAAACTTGCTGACTTGCAGTAACACACCCTCCACACTCTTTCCCTGCTGCCCTGATCTCTGAATGTGTCTTAAATGTTGATTTATATTTATGTCCATGGTGTGGACATAGAGTACGTCACCTCTGCTGCACAAATCTTCGAACTCCACATCTTGTTATTCAGCTTGCTGCGATGTGAACTGATGGTGAGCGTTCAGAAGAAGGACATGGCAAAACAAATCCCTGTCCCGACTTGTCTCATGTTATCTCATTGCAGCTCCCTCTCTATATGATCTAAACTCAACAGAAGAAAGGAGGCTATGTAGGTCACTGTGCTCCTTATTTTGAGCTTGCAGTCTGTTCTGTGGAGAAATCCTTTTTCAGGAAGCAAACGGGATTTGGCACCAAAAGCCAATCTTTTCAAGCTCTCATTTGGCCGTGGGATCTGTGGGATCGACGACTGCCAATGACAACACTTCTCTCCTTGACAAGTTATTTTTGATTTTCAACATTTCAACTCGACTCAAACGCTTGAGCATATTTTTCTCCTTTTAAAAAAGAACTTCATTTGAATCAGGAAGTGGCCATTAGCAGATGTCTTCCTGTTAGTCCTTTCTCAGTTTAGGCTGTCTCACATTCGCCCACTTGGGGCTATTTATTCCCTTATTGGCTTTTGCATGTGTTCAGTCTAGACCTTTTTAACAGTGGGGCACCTTATAATTATGGACAGGCATCATGGCAACTATGGAACACACAGCACATATGTGGAACAGATGCTAGAGTCTTCTCCATCACCAAACCAGTTGGAGCCCCGACTACAGACAAGCAGGAAAAAAATCAATAATCTGAACGACCTCCATGGCTAAAGATGGTTCAGGCCTCTGTCAACACACACACACACACACACACACACACACACACACACACACACACACACACACACACACACACACACACACACACACACACACATAGAGATAATAATGTGATAATCTTTCTTTTTTAACCTCATGCAGCTTGAAATATCAAACATATGACACTATATATATGTATATATATATTTATATTTACACACATACATACATACATACATACATACATACACACATATATATATATATATATATATATATATATATATATATATATATATATATATATATATATATATATATATATATATATATATATATATATATATATATATATAATTTTTCAATTTAGAGTGAAAGTCATATGATCTTTCCCATGTAATACAGAGAGGACACACTCAGAAAACTTGATAATTATCTTGGAATATTGATTATAATAACTGTGGCTTTATTTTTTATATAAAAGGATGTGATTTTAAAAAATTCTAAATAAACACAATTTTTGCCAGTTGGGTCACAAATCTGAGATGCCCAGTATCTCAGAATTGAACCTTTTTTTAATTATTTATTTACTTTTTTATGGCTCACAAAAAATTTAATAAAAATAAAGCAACATTTTTTTGGAATATTGTTTAGTGAACGCAGGTTTAATGCTGATGTCATTTACATTTGGCCCTTTTCTGATGCACTGCTAATTTAGAACAGACTCTGACTCGAGAGTCATGGGTAATGTAGGCAAATTCATTTCATTTACCTGTTGTTACCACTTCTGACCACAGTGGCCGCCTTTTTGCAAGTGTTACATAGGCTCATTTCACTATTATTATTTATCGCCGTAACTGTAAGACATAAAATAGTACACTGTTACAGTAACAAGAGTAAATGTGATCTGTTTTATTTACGATATCATGCAATCTGGGAGCAAGTTTACATCTAAGTTTGTATCTGAGTCATCCAAGGAGTTCATTTAACACTGTTTGTCTTGTTTTTTTGTTTTTTACAGATCATAAGCCGAGCGTTGTGCGTAATGATTATCTGCTGTGTCCTGCGCCGAAGCTCTATGAAGTTGGACAGTAAGTAGTCTGTGGGCTTTCTGTTAGAGGGAAGTGCTGCTGGAGCATGTTAGCGTTGCATATAGTGCAAGTATTGACCTTTTTATTAAATATTACTATCAGATATTGGCCAATCGTGTGGTCTGCTGCTGATGTGGTGTGTCTCTCCATCACCGCAGCCACAGAAAAAATGCTGTTTTATTTTCTTATCAGGTTTCATTTATTCTTTTAATTTATTTAATTCAACAGTAATTCAGTTGTGTTAATTATATCAGTTCTTTATTTAAACACAGTAATGTTTAAATAAGTAAATTGCAGAGTATGTTAGATGCTTTGATAATCCTGAGAATAGTGTCGTTAGTGTCCTGCTTTTCCACCCTGACGTGTTTGAAAATTCTCAGTTTTGTTTTGGTCATGGAAGTAGAAATGGTGGAAAGACACCAAAAATAAACGGGACGTCAAAGTATCTTCTAGTTTTGAAAGTTTATCCTAAATGAAGCGACGCCTGCAGGTTAGTTCAGGCAGTCAACAGTTGTTGAAACAAAAAGCATTCTTTGTTTTCCCAAACTGACCACCAGACATTATGCCAGGATAGACCAGTGGTGGTGAAAGCTCTTAAGGTTTAATCACACATAAAAATAGGAGTAAGGAAGATTTGTATTTTTCTAGTGAAAATAGTTTTTTTTTTTTTTTTGCCTTAAATCAGTGAAATATTGCTAGTATGAGGGCATAAAGGCATAAAAAAGTGACATTTCTATAAAGCAAGTTTGACAAATGAATAAACTATGCAAATTATGCATGGAAAATATAGCAGTATTCTCACAATGTACGTTTTCCAAAATAACTGATAGCTCATGTTTCTGTAAATGTATTTAAGTTTTGATCTTGGCGTGTGGACAACTTGAAATGTGTGAAGTTTTAATGACGGGTATCTCCCTGTGAACTCTCTTATTAATCTGGCATCTATACCAGGGCACCATCGAAACAGATAGAGTATGTTCTTCTACAAATTGTTATGTTTCCATAAAATAGTGAAGAAAAGAAATGGAGTATTGTGCTTAGTAAACGTCAGGTCTGAGGGTTTGTTTTTCAGCTGCATCAAGAAATCAAGAAGCTTATCTCAGTAGAGATCGGCAGAGTGAATCATGTCTTTCTTCTTCTGTAACTATTTATCTAAGATGCTTCAATCTTCTTGGTCTTACATGCAGACATTTTCTTTTTCGTGCAAATAAACATCTCCTAAATCTATAAATCGGGTGTATGTTAAAACAGTAGATGAAGGGATGAAGAGTTTGGTGTAGCTTAAAGACGCAGCAAACATTGTAGACGGAGCCTGACAGAAAAACACCCCATACATACAACCCGCAAAGCTTTAAGTGTAAATATGCGTTTATTCCCGGCTGCACAGCTATTGTTTGATTTTAACGTCATCTCTTATAATCCCAAACCATAACAGATGATCGCTAAGGCATTCTAGATGGAACAACAGATTTTAATGTCCTCGATGACTGCAATCCAATCAAAAATGTATGATTATGAGTGCCGCCGACTCCTGAAGGTCTTTCAGCTCTAAAACAGATTATGTATCATATGATGACACTGTAACTACTGCGAATCAACTTGAACCTCACCTCAGATAATCCTCTCATTTTAACGTCCGAACTGCTCATGATAACATGTTTTTCTGCCCAAAGCTGACAGACAGTTCTTAAAGAGGGACGTGAGTTTTGAAGGGATATAAAACATGACATTAGACTTGCGTTCATGTTTTCAGTCCTATTTGTTTTATTTGCTCGTTGGTATGAATTAGAAAAAGGAAAATAATTAGCTTACGAGTCCTGTATACATCTGTGTTCTATTTGCACGTCTACCTGTATCGTCCCTGTTAGATAAACAGATTGGGAAGTTAGGCCTTCAGCAAATGAATAAATAATGAGTTGTTGGTGCAGATCTGGGAGTTTTTTTAAAAGGATTTAGAACAGGCATTTTATAACATTTTTGCTATTATTTCTATCTTTGAGAATAGACACATTATAAGATGCAGACTAGGTTTCTACTAATAAAATAACAAATTGAAAAGATTTGCAGCCTCGGCAGAGGTATGTGCTCTGAGTTCTTTGTTTGTTTGTTTTTTAGGATTAGGGGTTTATTTATTTTGCTTATTTATATATTTAGCTGCTAGAAATATATTTTACACGTTTTCAGTAATATAGGAAATTCACACAGTGCAGTGGGATTGCAATTACCTCATTTTCCTCACTTGTCAATGTGAAGAAAATGCAACATATTAAGTACAACTGGTCTCACAGCAGCAGCTACTGGAGAAGTCCTCCTTCTTTCTTTATCCAGATTTTTTCTCTTGAAAAGAATTCAAAACAGCAAAACAGAATCTGATATCTTTCAACCAACTCGCCAAGGATGCAGTGAAAAGATGAACTTGAGTGATTACATCTGTAAACCACAGGCCTACAGCGCCTGCCACGACCTGATAGAACCTGAGCTGATGCTACGTGCCCGCCATTTGCAAAAGGCCTGCTTAATTAACTCTTGGCTGCCGATGGTGACCCATTAAGTAGTTAGCTGGTACGGGCGCTGAGTAAACACATCTGCTGGAGGGGCTTTAAAAGGATGTGCGACAGATGCAGCCATTCCCTTTTCCATGCTCCCCATTTAAATAATTCACCATGCACTGACAATCCCCGCACCCAGGACCACCTGCATGGAACGGCAGAGCCTGGAAACTTCCGTCTCCGTCCATCTGTCTGCTTCTGCTCCATCACCGCACCCGGCGCACAGGGCGCTCCGTTAACACGGCTCTACTCAGCCGAAGAAGAATCGCCTTCTCATTGCACATTCCTTCTCCCTGTTTGCACTTTTTAGCCATGTTTTTTTTTTTTTACACATGAGGGCCTCTCCTCAGCGAACACTGCTTGAAGTTCTGTCTTGACCTCACAGACGTGGATTGCTTGGAAACATATTTCAGCTACAGCAGTCACTCGAGTGGAGGTGCTCAGGTGCAGCTTCCTGTCCCACTGGGAACTCGGAGCAGGCAGCCCAACATCCAGCCTCCATGTCCAGGAATCACAGTGTCCTCAGTTGGTCATCGAGCTGTGTAGGAGCATTCGCAGAAGAGGCATCATCTGTGCTGACAGCTGCGGCATCAGGCTTGAAACACTGGCATCTGCTGACGCCCTTCCTTCCCTCCCCATCCCGTTCCCTCCCTCCTCCTCCTCCTCCTCCTCCCCCCTCTGTATATCCCCATTAGGAGACCCAGCATACCCTGCTGTGGCGCTGATGGAGAGGTTAAGTGGCTGCGCTCTTGCAGCAGCATGTCCTCACCTGGTGTTTTCACAATAATGGTGGAGGACAAAAAATAACTTGGGGGAGTCAACACCTGCTTTACAAAGAAGGTACAGTAGCTAATGCTAATGCTCGTCAATAATTAAACGAGCTGTCCCAGGGCTGCTGCTAGCCGCGACATCACTCCATCTGCTCCAGCGGGCCTATGAAGATGTTTATGGTGGAGCTGTCCTGTTGTTTGATTGTCCTCCATGTTGTGGCACAGACATGTCGGATGTGCATTTACTTTAAAAAAATCAGTGGTTCCCAATATTTTTGGCTTGTGAGCCCTTAAAATGATGCAATGTCTCCTTGTGACCTCTTATCACAGGTTATGCCTTTAGTGTAGATATTATGTTATGGGCAGTGTTTAGTTTTTCTCAAACTTTAATTTGGAAGGGTTTTTAAGGCCTGAAAGTACCCAGTATTTCACAAGAAAAAAGTAAAGAATAAGGTCGAAATAAACAGAATTTTCTCACGTCTATTAATAATTTTGTGACCCTTTGAAACTCTACTTCACATCACAGCTAATCATTGCGGAAATCATGCTGCTGGACTTTGAATTTCTGCATGATCTGAAAATATATTAGCAATTTACTTGAGTTGTGTAACAGCAAACATAGAGACTTGATGTTTACTGTGATGAATTACACAACTCAAGAAGTCAGTTCATTGATACAGAAATGAATAGAAACACAACTCCTACCGGATTGGTAAGAAATATAAATCAAAAAATCAAAAACTGTAGACCATGTGTTGGAAAATAGTCCGAATAGTCAAGATTTGTAGTTAATGAGTTGCATCGTGCAACGCGCTGGCATGGTCCTTTAAGTTACCAGCTGCCATGCCCGAAAACCATCACTTCAGTTTTTTAGAGTGCATGTCACTCTTTCCAAACGGTGGATGTCTCACTCTGGAACACAACTTCTCATCTGCTCCCAAGGCTTCATGAGGCGATCCCTCCCGTCAGCTGAGTTTCTGTCAGAACTTCTGCCACACAAATTTGCGCAGAGTGATGGCTCCTGGATGCCGAGTGACAGGCCTCGCATATGCTCCGCCCGTGAATTATTCAGCCTCCTCAATTTTCACATCTTTAAGGGAAGTTTGAAAGCCATTAGCGTCACCATTGTCAGCCGCTCCAGCTGCATCGCATCATCAAAGCTTAGTGTCACGGTGGGATTACTTTCTGACATATTACAGCGAGCCCGGGGACAAAGTTTTTCCAACGTGGAGCCAGAGATCGGCAGCAGGAAGAAGCCCTATGCCATTCAACTGGTGTCCCTGGGAGCCTGTGTCGCTTTCTACCCAAATTCTGACTGATCCCTCGGCCCCGTGACAATCTGCTCTCTCATCTCCCATTTATTCAAACGTAACCGTCGACCCACCAAGCAGCTGCAGCTCTCTCCGCACTGTCACTCACTGGCTTTCACCATGGAAAAGTTAAATGACGGCGAGCGTTGTTTTAAATTATTCATCTGGCTCCTTTTTTAAAAGTCGTCCAGTTTCCTTTTTTTAATTCGTTTTAACCCTTTTTGTCTCCTCTTTATTTCGTGTTTTGCGTGGCGTTGCCTGTGCAACATTCAGTAATGGCCATCATCACTGTTTTGCGAAACAAAAGGAGAATTTAGAGCGTAAATCAGGCTTCCCACTGTCATGAAATTCCTGGAAAAGTTATGAAATTAGAAAAACTGTTTTCCAGGCCTGGGAATGATTTGGATAGTTTTGCTATTGTTTAGAATATGTTCATAAAAATCCCCAAACATAATGTTACATGAAATACGTTCCTCGTATTACAAATTTGAAATTTAGTGCTGCGCCGCGTGACCATTGAAACGTCACTAGTATCACATGATACACATTGGCATATGCAGCTAGTTGGGAATGTCTGAAGTTAGCAAGTGCTAGCAGTTTGCTTATCCACAAATGTCTGGGAAGTGCGTGTTTAATGTTTGGCTTTTAACACATGGCTCAAGAGAGAGGCAGACCCTATCCTGCACCCTATGGATCTCTATATAGGCCTACCTATTTATAAAACGGAGCCAATCAGCAAATCCTCATTTGCAGGGTTCGTACAAAGTCTTGAAAGTTTGGAAAATACTTAATTTTAACCGTTATGTTTTCAAGGTTAGGAAAATGCTTGAGGTCGAATATACTCTTATACTCTTGCTTGATGATTTTCAATATAATCTAAAAAGACAGTTCACTCGTCATTCATAGTCCTCTGTTGATCCGTTACTCTGGAAATTAGGAAGCCTTAAATAATCACGATCAATACATACAATCAAAACTAATATGAACAGCTGGTAAAATAAAGTGACATTATACATTGATTTCTGTGGGTATAAAGAAATTCTGTAAATGCATTTATAATAACAATTTAGATGTGATGATAAAGGCTTCGAGAGTGTGGACATTTTTGGTTTAGGTACCTTGAAAGTTCTTGAAAAGTGCTTGAATTTTACTCTGTACGAACCCTGCATTTGAGAAGCTGGAAACATTTTTGGTATTTTTTTCTTTACAAATTACTTAAACAATTAGTTGATTAACAAAGTAGTAGATTAATTTGCTAATTTCGAGCTGACTAATCATGTCGGCACTAATTGTAATACTGTGGCACAGAACAACCACTTTAATAAATCTTGTCACCCAGTTACTAATCATTCTTTTGTTAATATTCCTGGAAATAAAAGGGTGAAAAAGAGAAGAGCATATATGACTTATGCCTCCGTGCTGGAGCGGATTCTGCCTACTCAACAGTAACTCGGTAAATTAGCAGTCGGCGTCTCGGCGAGGAAGAAAAAAGGCCTCGCTGACTGTGGTTGGGTTGTGGTGCATTAAGGATGTCCAGCGATGTCAGGCGAGGGAAGCGGGGGTGGGGGCAGACGTTTGTCAGTGTAACTCGCTTGGGAGCTTTCCTCCTTCATACGCCGGGGTCCACACCTCCACCTTGATTAACAACCTGCCCACCATTATCACGGATTGAGGGTGTCAGCTAAATTAGCCTCTCCTCTCACCCATTCAGCACAAGCACTTAGTTAACATGCAAGGACCCGGAACGGCTTCGCTGAGCTGCAGAGGCCTCTCACTAATCCACATCGGACACAAAGGGATGTTTTCTGATAGACGCAAACTGGTTCACACTAAAAATGTTCTCATTTGTGGGGGATTTATACATTCATGATTAAGAAGAGTAGGGAGCACGAACGAGCCTTCTTTAGTGCACTTGTCCAGTAGAGCTGGGCGATATGGGCAAAAATGTTATCACTAAAAGGTTTTTCATATCAGTCGATATCGATAATTATCACGATCACATCAAATCGTTATTTCTTACAAGTTCACAGGCTGATTTTTGCTCCTGAGTGAAAGTTGAAGAAACCAGATGGTTAATTGTGGTTTAAACTATTTTAAACTTTTTTGTCAGAACATGACAAATGTAATTTCTTACTTTTTGCCACTGTGTCTGTAAGCATACCTCTATTCCTGCGACATGATTGGCTGTTCGTCTTCTTCTTCTTCTGTTTAATGGCAGGTGGCAACTAACATGTAAGGTGTATCAGCGCCTGCCTCCCCTGGTGTATGGGTGGTTTAATTATATCGAACATTTATTGAACATTTGTTATATTTATATTGAGGAGAATTATATCGCAATAATTACCCTTATGGTTTTATCGCCCAGCCCTACTGTCCAGTGATTGTCACAGTCCAACCTCTTCTAAACAGGTAGGTAGGATCAAGTGCAAACAATTTAACAAACCAAGCACCTGTCATGGAAGTAAGGCACACAGAGCAGGTCAAAGGAAAGTGTGTGGAATACACACAGGTGTAGAAATATTCAGAATTCGTTATCAACGTTTGACACAAAATAAAAAAAATGAAGCCATGTTTTCTTCGTCGAACTGTCCACTCTTCACTCTTAAACCCCTTGATTCAGTTTATCACTACGCCCTAAGATTTATAACCGGTGACAGTTATTCTACTCATCATGGCATCTTGTATGAAAAGGTTGGGTGGGCATCTTTAACAGTAAGACATGACAGGCATTGGTTTCTATTTATTTATAAAGCCTTTAATGGCAACTTACCATCATACATCACTTCCTTATTGAATTGGTCTTATAGTCATTTTTCGACTCGCTCAATTAGCTAATGGTTGAAGTGTGCAAACACAAAATTTGGGAATACTGCTTTTAGTTTTTTTGCTGCACACGCTTGAAACATTTTACAGTTAAAACCATGATTACACACTACTCCACTCTTGAATGTAACCGTTTGTTTTCTGTTGTCTGTTTGTTTTCTTGTTAATTATTTTTGTGTGTGTGTATTTATTCAGTTTTAATTGTACTTTAGATTTAAATAAAGGTTGAATGAATGAATGTCTGTACTTGACGTCACTGTCATGCTGACCCATCATTACTCTGTTATACTACATTATGCTTTACCACTAATGACACATTTTACACTTATCATTTCTCTGTGTCCCAAAGTTGGAATGAATTTCTTATTGACAAGGAGGGATGATAAACATCTAGAGGTTTATATGATAAATATATAAACCTCTACTGTCACACATCTTCTCTCTTGTTTAAGCCTTTTAAAACTACAGTACACAATCCAATAAAGACTAAACCTTAGATACAGATTATGTCCACACTAATTCTTTTTCTTGACTGTTGGTTGTCTGGCATTTTATCTGTTGTCTCTTGTACGCGGGTTGAACGGTTGTCAGATTCTGGATGTTTTTTTTTGTTGTTCTCTTTTGCTGGAAGTGCAACAGAGTGTTAGTGCTCATAAAGCAATATTTAATGTCACCTAAAAAAAATCAAAACACTTCTCTAAAACTTCAAAACCGTTGTGAATAATTCACCTCTGTCTGTCTCTGCTTTAATTAAGCTTGCACTTTGTTTATTGTCTGTTTTATTGATGACTCCTTTACAAATAAAAGATTAAATGGTACAAATGAAAAAGGGATCTTGATCTCAACTAAGACTACATGATTAAAATGAAAATGTAGTTACTTAAATATGGAAGATCAGCATCACATGTCAAATGAAATAATAATAGAATAAAGAAATGAAAAAGAGGGGGCATCAACAAGTTGAGCGAAGTGTCAAAGTCCATCCGGTTTTAAAGTTCCATGAATTGTCTTTTAAATATTTAGCGTGGGTGAATTAGGAAAGGTGCAAAGGAGTCAGTTTAGAATATTTTGAATACACTGCATAGTAATGGACACATGGTCTGGTTGCTCATCTGTTCCGAACCACAGGAGAATTGGCGGCCCAAGGCGCTGCCTCGGGCAAAATCCAAAGCAAAGCAAGGAGCTCTCTTGTTATTATTCCGCAGCACCAGTTTTAATGCAGGCCTCCCCTGTACGCTACCACACACTCACAGCTGGCCCCTCACACACAATACCACTCTGCCTTCTTCTTTCTCTCCTCTTTCTGTCTTTTTTTTTTTTTTTGTGTGTGTTGGAGGGAGGATTTTCAGGCGCTTCACTCGTTCCGTATCCTGAATTCTCATTAAACCTGCGGTAATTGGATTGGGCGTAATAGACATATGGAAATTGCGGTGCCGTTCATCATTAGGGTTTTAATTGCGCCCATTTTGGCTTCACATTTTTTCCCTCCTAAATAAGTCATAGGAGTTCACGAGCCTTGTTACTGCTAGTCAGGTTACTTCATCCGCACACACGCTGACGGCTGTGATAATGAGAGGATTTCCTCCCTCTTGAGCTGGACCATTTAGTTTGCACCCATTGTGTTCTTTACTGAGCGCTGTGCTAATGTGAGCGCCGGACTTGTTACTCATTTTTAAACAGGATTTGCTTGTGAAATAATACAATTCAGCTCTTTATTCTATCACTGGAAGTCATAAGAGTTTTACCGATGTATGACCTTTGAGGAAAATACTGATATTGATGATGGGAAAAAAAAGTTAATCTACTGTAATTACAATACATCGGCCGATGTTCCTTTTTTACTCTAATACTCACAATATTTTGTAGCTAATTTCCTTTTTTTACTCAAAAACATAAATATTTTTTGGTAATTAACCCTCATATTTTGTAGTAAAAGAGTTGTGACAAAGATATCTACTAAAAGACAAAACCTGGACATTCCTTGTTCCTTACCAATTTAAAAAAAAATCTATTTAGACATGATTGACAACGCTTTTTGTCCAGCATCAGTGGACCGTTCCTCTGTGTCCACTGGTGTTGGACAGTGATGTAGGCCTCTTACCGTGCAGAGAAAAACACACAGAAACTGAAAATGTAAGAATGTGCCTCTTGGAGATCTGAGGCATGATATTTACAGTTGTACGGTAACTTTTACTATCAAAGATGACAGTAATAGCACAAAATGACACTAAATTCTAACATGGTAACTGGACTGAACAGTGTGTATGTGCGTATCGTCCAACACATACACCAATACCAATAAGCTGATATTGGCAAATTATCATTTACTTTTTTATTTAACCTTTATTAAACCAGGAGTAAAAGACTCACTGAGATTAAAAAATCTCTTTTTCAAGAGTGTCAGACATTTCAGACATTAAAACAAACATAAAACAAGAACAAAATACAGAATTATGAGATATCAAATCATTCTTCAACATTCAAACCATCTACAGCTGCATGTACCTGCGTCCAAGTCATTTAGAGCCATTTTAAATGTGTACAATGAGACCAGCTCCTGAAGACTCGGGTGACTTTGCAACTGATTCCAAGCCGAGGGAGCAGCACACTTAAACGCCCCTTTTTTCCAGTTCAGTACGGACTTTGGGGACAGTTAAAAGAAATATGTCCCGGGAGGATATAATATCAGCCTGCTGGTGGATCAGCTAATGTTTTGGGTACCATTTAGATATTTTTTCATGTTATAAATACAAGTAATTTTTGCTAAATGAATGTGCGGACACCTGGAGGAGGCTTTAACAGTGGTTTTTAGTCCACTTTGTATCAGGTACGGTTAATTGAACATATTGCTGCAACACTAATACACTAACTCTTTTCTTTCCAGGACTATGGATGTTCTCATCAGCCTAAACCACGGCAAGTCCTTCATCTCCAGCGCCTACACCATCACTGCTTCCACATGTGTGAGTCTGAATTACCTCCATGTATGAAACAAAATGAAAGCCTCTGAAATGATACTGAGCTCTGGTCTTCAGTCCTGCACCTTTCACCTGTACATGTTATATAACAAGCTTCTGATTTGACAAAAAGCTCTCTTTAACTTTCCCTCACACCTCTCTTTTGTAACCTGAACCTGATTTCCTCACTTAATGTTTCAGTGTTGCTCATATTGTGGTTTGAGTACATTATAGCTGCAATTTTCCTGTCTTTATAAGCAGAACTCCATCTTCCTCTTTCCCACGATCACCATGTGATAAGACCAGTCTTTTTTCTCCAGTAGTGTCTTTAGTTGTTTCGTAGTTTTTCACTGTTTTTTATTGTCATGCACACAATATGGACTGAAACTGAAGACACTGAAACTTTTACTTAAGTTGAAAATAGTCAAATTGTTAATACAAGGTGAAAAACCTGCAATAAATTACATTTACACCCTAAATCATTATTTTTATATAATATTAATAATAATGATAATAAAGCCTTGTATAATTAGGATCATCTCTTTTTGCCATTTAGTTGGACGACTAATGGACAACTTTAACTTGGGCCATTTTGCATCCCTGCAATCAACTAAAAGCATATGAATGCGGGGGTTTAGTTGTTTTATTAAAAGCTTGTAAGCATCCGTCTTCGTCTGCATCTCAGCTTTGCATTCTAACAAACTTATTGATGATGATATTTCTCCACCAGCTAATTACCAGACATTTCCATGTGAGCAAAAAGCAGTGTTCTGATTGTCTCATTTCACCATTTTGTCTTTGGATTTAAGACAAAAAAAAGTATTTTTAGGAAAAAAAAACTGATTACTTATTGTCATTTTCTCCTCTAGTCAGATGGTTTTGCGGTGGCGATAGTCTTCCTGGTGCTGCTGATCATCGTAGCTCTGGCCCTCATGTGGTGGTTCTGGCCTCTTTGCTGCACAGTGGTGAGTTTTGCTGCACTGCTCATAACCGACTCTGAACATATTCAGCTTTGGGCAATCCGAGCTGATGATTCATTTAGTCTGCAGGGTTCGTTCAAAGTCTTGAAAGTTTGGATGCTTAATTTTAACGGTTTTGTTTTCAAGGTTAGGAATATGCTTGAATTCGAATATACTCCTTGAAAAATGCTTGATTTTCAACATAATAAAGGAAAGTTCTTTTCTTGTCATTTGTAGCTAGATGTTGATCCCTCACTCTGGAAATTAGGAAGCATTAAATAATCACTATCAATACATACAATCAAAGTTATTGCGAACAGCAAAGTGACAATATACTGATTGCTGTGGGTATAAACTTTATTTTTCACAATTGCACTTATAGTAACAATTTAGATGTGATCATAAAGGCTTTGAGAGTGTGGATATTTTTGGTTTAGGTACCTTGAAAGTGCTTGAAAAGTGCTTACATTTTACTCTTAAAAAGCTGTATGAACCCTGAGTCTGGGTTTGCATGGAAATAACATGTTCTAACATGTTTTGCATGTTTGCATGCACAGGTTCTGTGCTGGCAAAACATGCAAAATAACTCATATGTTGCCTGTTTTCCTGCAATCAAAAATAATACAACTAATACTCACTGCTACCTTCTGTAGATCTGATGGTTATTAAAGGACTTGCAATGTGTAATTCTGATAAAATCTGTTGCATTAAGAGCAAAGGTCAGCACTGACAACACAAAGTGTCTTCTCTGGTTGTTTTTTTTTTTTATTTCTGATAGTTGCAAACATCCTGTTGTTGCAAATGCAGCAAATCAAGTTGGGGAAGTGGTCCAAAGCGTGTTAAGTTTATGCCCACTTAGAAAGCCCAAAGCTGTAACCATATAAACCAGTGATGACCAGCAGGTCAGTGCCAGGTTTAACTGTGTCTGACAGCAGGCTCAGCATTGTTCACCAGCCGGCTCTGAAGGGAAGCAGTGTTGAACATCTGTTCAACCCCGTCACCTTCCGTTTACCTTGTTCAGCCGCAGTGGCTTAGCAACACCACAGAGGAAGGACCTCAAACAGGAAGTGAGGAGCCTACATCCTGCAGAGCAGTGGCTGCACATGATCACACACAAGTTCTGAGAAGAGATGAAGTCAATTTAGGTGAACGAATTATGTTAAAAATGAAACGGATAGATTAGCAGGAGAAGAATGTGAGTGACAGATTGCATGAAAGTTAACAAAATCTCTGTTTGCTCAGGACTAACATTAGGCCTACCTGGGGACTAAAGTGATTAATAATAATCACAGAGATTGTTCATGGTTTAATCACAGTTGAATCTGCCATGTCCATGCTGCAGCTTAAAATACTTATTCTGTTTTGGTAAACACAGAATTCTTCATTTACTAATCCTGTCAGAGTGTTTCATTTCAGCTTTGTTTTTGGCCCTTGGTTTCTTTTCCCTCTTACTCCTTTTATTATTATTATTATTTTTTCTTTGGTAATTGCTAACTTCCTCCCGTCATCAAGAATGGAGGCAGTATCTAAATCAGGAGAGGAAAGTGCAGAATGCATGTTTTGCTTTGCTAAATTAGAATTGGACAAAATTAGAAGGGAGAACAATTTTGACAAAGCTCTTGCACACTATTAAGTCTTATTGACAGGCCCATAGGATCAAAAAGTTGACTGTAAAGGAAGAAAAGAATGCTGCACACCGTCGATAAACTGTACTCACTTAACAACGTTTCTATTCTTCAACAAGTGAGACTTTTTCAAACAGCACTGGCGCCATACATGTAAATTTGACCTGGGAATAATAATCAGAGGACAACAACAGCCCCCCCCCTCCTGACATCCATACAAATGAAACTCTTCCAATTGTAAACAAACATAGTACAAAGCTCTTCCTATTGCAGTAAGTACATATTATATTCATGGATATTATGTTGCTAAAACTAAACAAATCAACCAAAGTAACAAAAATGATGACATTATGAATAAGGTCACTGATTAGTTAAAGCTCCTGAAAACTTAGTTTCAATTTTAAGTATTTGTCTTTAACTTTAAAGGGTAATTCCGGTATTTTAAACCTTTTACATATTTTGGGGTCTAAATTACTAATAGTTAACAAAGGTTTTAGAATTGGTCCAGTAGATCGCCTCAGCCGGCAGCCAGAAACGGGCTGCAATGGCTGCAACATAATCCTTGGGGGCAACTAAGACACTTAGAATAACAGTCTGAGTCTGTCAGTGGCAAAAACAAGCACTTTTAGTGGACGGACTTTGAGGGGCGCAGTTGCCCACAAGAAAAAAGGACAGTGGAAACAGGCCAATATTGGCTAAAAATCTAATCATACAGCTCACTGACCTTAATTATATGAATGCAGGGAGGTGCTGTTGCTGTATGTATGACACTGGTGCTGTTTGACTAAATTAATTCTACCTCAGGAGTATGGATGGGTACTGAGTTCCAGTCTTAAACTGGACCAGTTCTTAATTGATCAGAACTGGAATATAGTGGTGCAGGAATGAGTCCTAAAACCCGGATATGAGTTAGCATTTTTGTACTTCCTGTTCTGTCATCTGGAAGTCAGTGGGTTTCTTGAATGAAATAAGGTTTGTGGTTAACACAAGCTTAAGAGATTTTCACGTTTTGTTCTACGACATAAAATCCGTCAGTAAATACTCCACTTGTGAATTTTGAAGCTTAAAAAGTCTTAAAAAAGACAGTTGCTAACAAGTGGCTAAATGAGACTACAGAGGTTGTCGGGAACACATAAACTCATCTAATCACTCGTCCGCCTTTACAGCCTCGTTGTGTTTATACTCACGCTCTTGCAAACTATTCTAACTCAAACTTTCAGAAAGTTTCTTCCGGGTTGGCCTACAAAAATACGTCATCCCTGCAGCACTCTATACCGATAAACTCTAGGGTCAGTCAGAGCTGCTGTCAGTACTTTAATGTTCATTAGTGTTGCATGACTATGTGATGGTTTACATTCTGTTAACTGTAGTTCTAGTGGACAGGTTAAAATGCTCTGCAGAGTGGGCTAGTTTAGGTAGACCCACTGGATTTATGGAGGAGAATCAATAAGAGTGATGATAAGTATCGATGCCACTGGTAAAATCTTAATGATACCCATCCCCACTCACGGTGGATTTGAGACCAAGTGGTTGTCAATATTGAGTAGGAGTAAATGGAAGTGTGTGGGAATCTCAGAAGGACAAAATCTAAACTCTTGATTCTGACAAGTTGAGAGGCTCATTAGTAAGTGCCGATGTGTTTGTGTAAATGTCGATGTTACTGGTCCCGTGTGAGCAGGGTTTGTTTGTTAAGGTGGAACTTGAGGCTGCGTAAATTAACATTGAATCTGCAATTCAGTTGTAAGCTCTCCTTTATTGTTTCCCTTTCAACAACTCGATTGTACTCGATGGAAGGTGTTTATTTCTTTAATCCATTGTTTAGACTCGTCTTTAGTCCTGGATATTCATAAATAAACTTATTCATAAATAAACTCCTCACCACGCTCTCATCCCCTTTGGAAAAACGGTCTCACCCACTTAACCATTTACAAAAATCCGCAACAGATTATCGTTTGGGGCTATGAGAGAGGGGCTACAGATGGTGCACCCCGGTCTTTTTCTGTGTCTCTGCTTTTTTCTACTGAGATCTGATAAAAAAGGCAAATTTACCCTCCACCACCGCCAACCGCCCCACCGCACCTCCGTTCCCGCTCACCAGCGCCGCCCCTTAAATGATAGACGTCACCTGGCTTTGTGGACCTGAAGGGAGCCCATCCAGGATGAGATGGAAGCATATTTTGGAAAACCAACAAAGGCATTAAAATGTAAACCCCCTGCAGCATGTCTGGCCGTGGACGTGTTTGTCTTGGTGGAGAGAGCTGCTGTTGCCTTCCATCGAGGGACACGGCAGAAGAGGAGGGCCATGTGTGGCTTGTTAATATTTAAACCCCCAGTCTGCCAGGTTTCAGCAGTCGGGATGAGGCCACGCACACACACACACACACACACACACACACACACACACACACACACACACACGCCCAACCTCTTTCCCACAATCCCTCTCTCTCTCTGTCTCTCTCCCACATGGATTGATGCCAAGAGAGAGGTCATACAAGCTGTGGAGTGGTAATTTCTTTGTTTATGATTTGTTTGGAAATTAAACTCAGAATGGCATAGCCTTTAGTTCAAATCAAAGGATTCAGGTTTGGAGATGCGGTTTTGAATTACATCGCCAGTTTATCCAAATTACAAATGATTCGCTGCTAAATTGGATGCACTTTTGGACACATTTTCAACTCAGTTGGTGCTTAATATGTTAATAATCTCTGATTATTTCATGTTAGAAGTTGTCAGCGTTGCTCTCTGACGCAGAACTTTTGTCTTCTTTTGTTTCTTTTCGCCTCGGAACCGTTTTTGTTTTCTACAAACGGGTTCATGTGTCCATAATTAAAAGCACAAATCATTTTTAAATTTTCAAATATGCTACCTGCCACTGAACCATCATGGTAAGCCTTCCGAAAACAGCTTGACACAACACGGTTTGAGCTTGAGGTTGGGAACGAACAGATTATCAAGTCCAGTTGGACAGTTACGGAGACAGCCATATGGGGACGATGCCCCGAGCGCCTCTGATTGGTCTGATCCCCCCCACTCCCACCCTCCCGGTGTCGTGGCTGCAGTGGCGAGCCGCTGGGGCTGATGTCAGGCGGCTAAGCATCCTGCGGTTTAGTTTTTAATTGCGTTGCTGAACGCTCCTCTTCACATCTGTCCATCAGGTAGCTGGGAAAGAGCAGCAGAGCCCCGTCATTTGTATAATGCTTTATTTATCCCACAATATGTCCAGTAAATCTGCTGCATAATTACTTAATAAAAAGAGATAATCCTGTCAGCGTAAGGTGTGGCTGAAATGATGTTAATCAGCGTATGGAGAGGCTACCAGCAGACCTTTACTGGATTTGCTTACAGCCAGTTGTGTGTCAAAGAGCAATTAATTAACCCTAATTGATTATTTTTCATTATTCTAATGTAATGACAACAGTATGTGGAGAGTGTGATGGTATCCCTGCACTTAACAGTGAATGAAACAGCTGTTAGGATCTATGATATGCCATAATTACATTGCTCTTTTTTCCCCCTCCAATACCAATTTAGCAAATGCATAACCAGTGATGACAATGAAGTGTGTGTCTTTGAAGACTAATGGACAAAGGTCTGCCTTCCACTTTGCCGCACACCTCAAGTTGAGATATGTCTTCACTGTAATTATATGTGCTGCATTTATAGGCCAGAGACTGTACTCTGTGTGTAGTGCTAACGTCCACTATTGTGTAAGGGGGGGGGGCAGTGAAATAAGGTCTTATCTCATGCCAAGCCTGGGAAAAATCTGGGTGGAGAAGTGAACAGGAAACACTCCTTCCGTTCTTATCAACCTCTGCTGATGAGCCTTTCACCAGAGTACTCGACCTCATTTCATCATTATCTTTTAATCTTGAATAATGGAAAGTTCTCAGAGCTCAATGTCATGTCTTCAGATTACTACGTTTGTCCAACAAACAGTCCAAAACCCAAAGATATTTAGTTTGCAATGATATGAGACAGAAAAGAGGAGCAAATTTAGAAATGATGTTTGGTATTTTTTCTTGATAAATAATTAAGTGATTATCATAATTGTTTTTGTCAATTGACTGATTAATTAATTGGAGTGTCTGCACCCAGGGGAGAATTGTCACATGGCAGCTATTCAGCTATTTACACCCAGCATAACCTGGGTTGTTATTGACAGCCACGGTTGTTGAGCGTTGGCCGTGGTTGTCTTTTTCCTAAACCTAAGGCTTTCTAACATGTGGTTAACGTTGTGAAATGGTTGTAGTTTGGTTAGGTTTAGGCACTTCTCATGACTAACTTCTTCCACATGCTGTGTCAGCAGGGGGTGGTTATTGACGACCGCTGCATGTTGAGCGTCGGCCTCAGTTGTCTTTTGTCAGCCTCGGGTGTTTTTTGACCACAGGGCTATTCCACCCTGGGTGCAAATAGCTTTGTTGGTGATGGTCACTTAAATGCCACAATTTTCAGAAAACAGACAGGACCTCTGCGATTTGGGAGCTACAGGCCTGCTCTCTGTAGTATTTACCGATGACTTAAAACTCCTGAAACCTGAAAACACAGAAGACTAAACCACGGATCTCGGACACTGGAAGACAGACAGATCTTTCCAGCGTGATCCCTCTCACAGACGAGAGTGAGTGGCAGTGGTGTCTTCAGCAAACCTGCAGTAAAAAGTTGGACACCAGTATGTGAAGCGTCTGACTGACACCTGACAAATGTCATTGTCAGGCTGCTCTTTGCTTTGCGATGCACATATCTGAAAAACCCAGTAGAGGCATCTTGTCCTTGAGTGGAATCACATTGCGGACAACCTGCTCCTCAGGTGCATGTCATCCGGTGTTGTCATGAACAATGCCGCCGGGCTGGTCATTCCGCTGTGGGAGAGGTGTGTCATGGTTATGTGCGTGTGTTTGTTCCTTTTTTGTTATTTTTTTTTTCTGTGTGTGTATGCCGCCACTCATCTTCCACGCAGACGGGGCTTGGAGCTGAGCCCGAGTTTCCTCCTCTGTATCTCATTGGGCCTAATTAACTCCTTAGGACTTTATGATTGGGCGGATTGCTTGGGAGCACTGAACCCCATCCAATTAATTAAGAGCTAAACGGGCAGCGGTGCTCGCCCCAAAGACTCCCCTGTCAACAAGTTGATTTTCGGCTTTTCTTTATTTTGCACGGGGGGGCCCTGATATTGGTTTACAAGCAGAATCCTTGTAATCAGTAGGCAGCGAGGCGATGGGGTGCCAGTTGCAGTTACAAAGCAGCCTGGCAGTGGCGGCGTCTCTGCCCGTGCGACGAGCTCAGGGACGTCTCTGTTTGACTCAGTCACCTGTCACGAATCACCTCCGTCAGCCTCGTCTGTGCTTGTCTTGACAAGGTTTGAGCATGTGTGTGTGTGTGTGCGCGCGTCTGTATACGTCCCCTGACAGACTTTGTGCTGACCCTCTTCTGCTTTTTCTGTTTATCCAGGTCATCAAAGACCCGCCGCCGCCTCCTCCACCTTCCCGTCCTCCACCACCTGTGAGTACATCACTATAGTGTTGTCAGAATACCAATGAAATGTTTTAAATTTGTGTACTATTACAGTATTATATCACAGAACAAATACTGCACTTGAAAATAACTTAAACAAGAATATCATCAACAAAAATCGAGCTTTGAAATTTTGCTTAAAGGAATATTTCCACATTTTGCAAAATTGGGCTTATTGGCTTTCTTTCCAAGAGTTTGATGAAAAGATTGATACCACTCTCATGTCTTTGTGTTAAGCATGAAGCTAGAGCCAAGAGGGGATTAGCCTAGCTTAGCATAAAGACTGCTAAAGATGTAACTCACACTAAAACTACAATGTGTTGCTTTTACATTTCTGTTTGTGTGCAGATTAATCAAACAGATATTATGTAATAATTGTTGAGCTTTAGAGGTGCTGGTATGTGGATTAATAGAGACAGGTTACATGTTCCCCCGTGCTTTCAGTCTGAATGCTAAGCTAGGCTAATCACCTCCTGGCCCAAGGTATTTTCTTCTCACTCTCTGAAAGAAAGTGAATATTTCCCAAAATGTTATTTCTTTAGAAACCTTTTGAGAAGTTGCTGCCGGTATTAAACTGAGAAATTAATTTGTTGTTTTTTATGACCCTTTTATGTTGAACAAGCTATTTGTCTTTACTGGAAAATAATAACATGATATCATAAAAATCTGACTCATATCTCATATAACAGGTTTTGGTCTTTAATAAGCACTAGATTTTTTAAGAGCTCCCTCTGCAATACTGGATTCATCTGCAGAGGATTAAGGAAATACTTTGAAGAAATTAACTAATTATTTTGTTGACAAAATCCTGAAACCATGTAGAGTTCTTTCTACATGGTTTCGGGATTTCGTCAACAAAATAGTTAATTTCCTGATGGTTGTAGCGGAAGTAGGGACACAAGTGTCTCTTCCTTCCTGATGAAATGATGTAAATGAGTCTTTCCTGTTGAGAGGAAGTGCATTCAAATATTGATGAATGGGATTGAAAGAAAATAGAACAATAGCAAGTCCTGTGCTACCTTCCTTTTGTCCATGCAGTAGGGTTGATAGATGTAGTCGTTTGCATATGGGTCCAACTACAATACACATATTTGCACTGTACATGAGTCTCCTAATTTCATTGTCTTTTCAAGGAGCCAGAGCAGCTGCCCAAGAAGAAGTGGCCGACTGTGGACGCCTCCTACTATGGAGGAAGAGGAGCTGGAGGGATCAAACGCATGGAGGTGAGAGCCTAATTCTCATCCCCCCAACATATTGCTTTCAGGATCATGAAACACTTTCATCACAGTCACCAAGTCACGTCTCTTTCATTATGTTTGACACATGAATCTCCTTGAAGTTGTCTCAATGTGAAATTATATGAGCAGCAAAAGTCCATGCCATCTTTTCTTATCAAATCTAAGCAGAAGAAAAAGAACTGAAACCCTACAAAGATAAAATCCTAGACAGCAGGAAGTGATGCGTTGCTGACAGCTGTTATCCTGTAAACAGACATCATGTTTAGAGAAAACTGCTGACATTCAGGGTTTTCTCTGAAGCTACAAGTTTGTTGAGTTACATGGGCAGCAGGAGGAGGGACTGACTGACTGGCCGGGCCGCTGTCCTCGTCAGTCCACTGATGCCTCCGACATGACAGGCCCTGCCATCTCGTCCTTGGCCGTCCGGGCCTGATTGGATCAAGTCATTGCCAGGATGAAGGATTGAGTGCTGCTGTCAACTTGACATATCCACCTCACCCACCTCTCCTCTCCACCTCCCCCTTCTCAACTCCCAAACCTTGGCAGTCCCTTTGTTATCCGCCTCCTCCGAAGGGAATCCAGGTTTAAAGGCGAGCTCCCCTCCTCCTCCCTCCTCCCTACTCCCCCCTCGCTGTTGCACCCCCTGCTGCTTCTCAGCCCCGAGGAAGTTAGTGGCATTGCAGGGATTTCCCAGAATCCTCAGGGAGCTCCTACCTCTTGACTCCTTTCCCGCGAGTGTTGGTGAGCTGCGAGCCTGGCTATCCCGTCGCTCTCTTCTTCCTGTAGCAGGTTGATTCCCACCGACAGGACCGTCTCCACTTCTGAAGCTTCCCCCCCTGCGGATGGAGAACGAGGTGCTTGTTAAGATCAACCTGCCCTCTCCTCTGCATCCACATTTAAGACGCCATGCTGAGAAAACCACCTCCACCTCCGCCGCCTTGCCGCTGCCAATATTTCAAACGCGTATTGAGCCGGCTGAGGTGACAACGTATCTTTTATTCATCGCAGCCCTCTCTTTTCTTGATGCGGCAGGCCAGGGATGTATCCCAGAGACGATTCTGAAAAGCTGTTCTATATTGTCACGGCTTAACCTACAGCTTGAAAACTGTGTCGCTAATTAATCACCTCTCCCCATTCATATGACGGTGTTTTTTTTCTTGCAACAGATGTGATGAATTCAATTAAAAAGCAGGACAGCTTAACTAACACACAGGCCTACATTCACACACTCACACACACAATAATACATTATACCACATGTAAATGTGCTTATTAATAAAAGCAAAAACATATGCTGATAGCAGTTGTCCAACTCCTTTCTTGTTCTCGTTATGTTTTTCCTCCCCAAAAATATGTCCGTATAGGTCGTCTGTGCAGCAGCTTATTATGACCCAAATTTACATTTATGGTTAGGCGGCGACCTATAAAGAACGCCAAAGTCCACGTAGTGAGGAGGTCAGGGTGGATGGATGGGTAAAACATCACAGGAGACCGCTGTTCATGTCCCGCCTGAAACCAAAAGTCAACGTTGACTTATTTTAACTTACATAGCCCATGTAACTTAAGTTACGTACGTAAGTTTTGTATTAAGGTATCTTTTCTGGACTACTGTAGAAACATTTCAAGTGATGCCCAGCCCTACCATCGACTAATAGTTTCAACACTAATGTAATTCTGATATTTTGTCAATAATGAATAGAATAAGCCATTCTTGTCTCTTAAATTGTTGCTGTGTGTGGTTTTACCTGTCCAGGTGCGCTGGGGTGAGAAGGGCTCGACCGAGGAGGGGGCCCGGCTGGAGAAAGCCAAGAACGCCGTAGTGTCCATACCAGAGGATGCAGAGGAGCCAATGATCAAACGCCCCACCCCGAAGGCTGCCCCCACCTACCATCACATCGAGAACAAATGGTACACTCCCATCAAGGTGAGCGCTACAGCCAGCTACCTGCAGCTGATGTGACTGAATACGTTTGGGGGGGGTTTGTCTTTCAGAATAAATCTTATTTTCAGTTCTCTTCCCTTGAACTTTTGATGTTTGTCATTTGAAATATTATGTAACGAAATCATCTTAAGTCAAAGGTCCTCTTACTAGCTCTTTAAATCTTTTAACAGCCTCTCATGGTCTTCATTCAGCAAATGAAGCTGGCTCGGGAGACATCGTGTAACCTAAGAGTGGAATTTTGGACAACTGATAACAATGGTCTAAAATCATCCTTGAAGCAAGACAGAGGTCACGAAATTCCACACTAAGGTCACATGATGATACCTGAGCCAGCTTCATTAAAGACCAGCTGAATGAAGGCCGTTACATGCGGTTAAAAGCTCTGAAAAGCTAGTAAGTGGTCCTTTGAGCAGTTACAAAGGTCAAAAATGACCTTCAGTACTCAAAGTTTCATGTCTTGTTTTATTTTTCTTTCTTACCATTTCAAATAAGGTGAACGAAAATGTTGCTGAACTAAAATCACATTTTTCTGTCCTATCAGGGTCGTCTCGACGCTTTGTGGGCTCTGCTGGGGCGACAGTATGACCGGGTTTCCCTCATGCGACCCACATCTGCAGAGAAGGTAAGTCAGTGAAAAGAAGCTTAAAGTTTTCCAGCTCCTGACACTTTTGTTCGCGGTGGAAGGTTTATTTGCAGAGAGGCCTAAAATACAGACCATACTCATGATGAAGAAAATATGCAGAGGCATGCAAGATTGAATAAATAGTGAAGTGTACGTGGGTGTGTGGGATACAGTAAATCATCGTCAGAGTGTTGTGTTGGGTTTTTAGTTGCATAAACCTACAGCCCAAAGGGAGTGAGTCAAAGTCTCATCAGTGGTCATCGGTGCAGTTTATTGTATTCAGGGACATAAATAGAGAATTTCTTGCATCAGTCAGCAGTGTGGATGGTCTACTTCTCCTCCTAATCCCCAGAATGACTTCATTTGAGCACCACTACAGTTAAGAACTCATTGTTTTATTGCAGTATTGAATTACAGCTGTGGAGGTACAATAATCTGCCACTTAGCAGAGGAAGTTGCTGGCACGAGTTTAGCATTGTGTTGTTGTTACCTCACTGGGGCCGACGTGAGCTGCAGCTGCAACGGCTCACTGAAGGAAGCACGACAGGGGCAACCTAATATGGTCATACTCTTGGACTTTTCTCAGCCTCCGTCAGAGGACAGGAAACATATCAACTCCACAAACCGACACACTGAAACCCGACGCTCTGCTGGCGGTTAGGGGAGCACGCTGCTCACAAACCGCCACCAAGTCAGAGTTAACCAGATGTTGTGATATGTTCATAGCTCTCTAAGGCAGCGGTTAATCCAACAAACCACACCATCTGCTGTTGACACTGAATTTACGCCTAATCTCAAAATGAATAGCATAGATTAGAATCAGTTGCAGACGGGTGTAGAGGGATGGAGCGTTTAGATTATATTTCTTGACCAGATTTCAGGCCAGGAAACAGGTTTCCATTGGCCTCTTCGTATGAAGTCATCCCCCCGTCCCACATTAATGCTGCATACAGCTCTTTTTTGAATGTTACAAGGTAGAACAACATAAGATCATTTGCATATAGCCTGCTAAAGGAAGAAACCGCATTTGAAGCAGAAACAAGACCATTAACCGACTCCTCCAAACACTTCCCCTTTGTGAATGAAGTGAAATATTGCAGAAGCTGTATAGGCAGGAACAGGAACCATGAACCAAGAGTTTTTTAACAGTTCACAGAATGATGTCAGACTGCAAACGTCTCAAGTGGAATAACGTTTGCTGCTCTGAGGAACATTGGGGGAAAAACAGAGGTGGTGAGCCAGCTGTGAGCCTGCCAGTTGCTACTCAGGGCATCACAGTGCTGTTTAGCAAAACTCAGAATGCCAGAAGAGGCACCATAAAAAAATAAACATCATCACCATCAACATCTTTTGACCTATCATTTGTAGGTCAAAAGATGTCCAAATATCATGGATAAAACTACGCTGAATTTGGTGGAAGTGTTCATGTTTTTAGACAGCTAGGTTGCAGATAGTATTTCAACATGTAGTCAGGACCTGCTCCACATTGAACTATAGTGACTGATGTTAGATGTAACCTTGACTTTTAAAAAACTACAGCTTTTCAACCAAATTATTGTATTGTCTCAAGCAATACCAGTGCAGGCCAGTCATCGTCTCAAAACCGATTGTAGTCTTTAACAGTCATGTATGCTGTCGAGGTATCTTTGTGCTACACTAATCTCTGTAAGGCCAATACAGGGACTCATGCTGTTTGTGTTGTGTTACGTGTCTTATTGACAAGGCCTGGGGTCTTCATTAGATGACCAAACCTGCATATTTTCCTGCAGTACGCTTGTTGGAAAGGCTGCTGTTTTCATGTTGAAATGACAACAATTCCCCTGCCCAGTATTCATCCAGCTGTCTGAGTTTTAAGCAGAAAAAGGGCAGAATGTGGAAACATCATGGCTGCAGCTCCCACTGTGTAAAAGATGATAGATGTTCCCACACAAGAGGTCACCTCAGTCGCTCCGAGCAAACTGTTTGGAAGCGTCGGAAACAAAGAGCAAAGCCCACTGGTGAGTAAACCAGTTGTGTCAAAGCTCGTAGGATAGAAGAGGACGTGGAAGTAAAAGCTGCCAGTGAAGTCCCTGGCACCGCTGGCTCACTTCATTCACACGCCGATCACTGCGCCAAACTCCACTTTTACGTCTTTGATCAAGACTGCACACAGCGGACACAGGAGGGAATCAAACAAGTTACGTCTTAACAGAGCAGTCATTGACAGTGAATGGAAACTGAATTTTAGCACAAAGAGAATTTCTTTTTAAGTGAGTTATGATGGTTTTAAATCCTACATTGGCTTATAGTTTAATTCCCAGCATCACAATGAGCAATACAAATGCTTTTTATAAAAAGGCAAACATCTTACCTTATGAACTTCATTTCAACTTTGACTCTTTCAGTAAAGATTAAATGTTCTGTAACACTGATCTGATCTGATTCAGTTTGATTGAAATACTTTTAATACTTCCAAGAGAAAACTCTACAAATATAGATTGTAAAGTGCCACTAAACTGATTCCGTCAACATTAATTAAACTCATACAGACCTTTCAAATTTCCATCTTTTCAGAGCATTTTAAAGACTTCTCGTCCATGTTGGCTTAAAAGTTGAGGTTCAAAAGCTCATTCTTAGTTCCAAGATCATCAATCTCGCCTCAAGGTCCATTTAGTAGCTGTTCTGGAGCTTTCAATCGTATCACTAGATAAGACTCACTAACTGAGGTAAAACTTTCTTCAAATGCTTCCAAGGTCAAGAATGAACTTTAAGTAGCAGAGTATCAAACAAAGATTAGGAAATATGGAAACTTGGCATCTGTTGCCAAACCCAACTGACTGATGCAGATCTGTGGTTCCAGGTTTCATTGTCCAAGATAAGATTTTTTTCAAATCTGGACAATGGAAAATAAATCTGATGTCTGATGACCTATTTTCACCTCTACCAAGATATTTAAGGACATTTTCCATGTACTTGTGAAATCATATACCTGATATTAGACTTTCATTAGACACATTTTACAGCTTTCTGTTTAGTAATTGAAATATTTCCACCTCCTGTTGCACCCTCAGCTGAAGATTTCCTTCATATATTCTTTTCTTATGAGTTTTTTAAATTGTTCCATGTCTTCTTAGAGATTATGTTGAGTCGGTAACTGCTACTGTTGTTGGCCTTCTGCAGCCTGGCCCTCAATGAGACGTGTGAACAGATAAACTTGACTTGATAAGAAGAAAGAGGAGTGTTGAACTGTCCGGTGGGAGGTTAGGTGTAGATGGCAGAGCGGGCAGCGGTGGCGTGGAGAAGCAAGAGGAGAGGAGCAGCGGAGGGAGGGGAGGCAGCAGGGAGCGAGGGAGAAGGGGAGGGAGGCGGTCTTTGATGGCGGACAGGAAACCTCCAGGGTCATGAATTTTTCAGCGGGCTGCGTCCGTGGGGTTACGAGGACTCGTACAGGTGTAAGGAAGCAGGTTGTCGCAGACATCTGTTCAGCACGGGGACCCGGGTGTCCATGCCATCCCCTCCCCTCCCCCCTCCTTGCCGAGCTTCCATCCTCACCCCCGCCTTCTCTCCCTCGGCAGTCTCCTTTCCTCACCCCCCCATCCCTCCCTCAGTGCTGCCGCCCGGAGCCAGACTGCTGGATTGTCAGCAGATGCAGAAGAGAGACAGAGAGACAGAAAATGAGAGTGAAACAGTTTTTTTCTTTTTTTTTTTGTGGTCTCACATTTAGCGCCCGAGGGCCTTCAACACCAAAGGTAAAGCGGGGGTGGACACAGCTGCAGTGCCGAACTTGCCCCAGGCACAAATAAAGAGATCTAATGTGGTTTGACTGTGTTGTCGGTGAGACTGGGGAGCCGGGGAGGCACTTCAGAGCCAACTTAGCACAGCAACATCTGCCGCCAAGTTTTGCCGGGGATCGACTGGGGACAGCAGGTAGAGGAAGGTGGCGGAGAGAGAGAGGAAGGTTGGCCTTATTCTGGTGCTCACTCAGGCTCTTTTTGAAGAGGCGGTGGTGGTGTGCATGCATGTGCGCTTTTTTTTTCTGCTTTTTCATTTTTTTCTCATTCACCGTGCCCCCCCACCAGCACCTTCACACTCTAGGTATTGTTTTCTAAAAGCAGCTGTCCACAAAATGTCCAAACAAGGTGTGCAATGAATGATGCATTACCATACATTAAACCCTCTGCTGTGTCCTCCTACAGAAAAAGACACAAGAGCAGGCAAGCCAAAAACAGAGAAGAGGCGTTAAGAGTTCTTTTGAGTCCGTGTGGATTTCCAGTTGGATTTCCATTTGTTCCTCGTGCTCTCATCTGTTCCTCACCAGGGGGACGTGTGGGCTGAGTATGCTGGTGTGTGCGAAGGTTAATGGTATTATCTGATGGACCTTGATACTGCTGCTAAAGCATATTTGCTGTTGAGTTTATGAAAAACATTTTAATCATTTTTTTGTGGGGGGACAGTTCCTTCTTGAATCTTGAAATTTTAGATGATGAGGTGATAGTTATTGATCCTTCAGGGTGAAAACACAGAAGAAAAACAGAAGCAGTGTGTCTCCTCCCACAAGCATTCTTGGATATTGCAACGTCATTTTAGCACAGATCCTTCCACCTCTCTCTGTAACTCTCATTTCTCTTCTCTTAGCTTCTCTCGTGGCGTCATACTGTTGGTTCTTTTACATTACAGAGTGTCAACTAAGTGGGAAAAATAACATTTATCAAGGACATATTTACATGTACGTAATCTCAAAGTAACAAATGAGTGCATCAGCAGAAAGAATGTAAATCCCTGTGCTGTATAAACAACCAGCAGAAGAGAGTGCAGGATTTAAAGATGCAGCACTTTGACATAGTGCTGCAACATTCCTCGTTTGCAGCTTCTCAGATGGGAGGATTTGCTGCTTTTCTCTTATTAATGTCATTGCATTTTGCAGTTTGAACTGCTGATTTAGGAAAAACAAGCAATCTGAAGATATCACTTCAGGTTCTAGACGCTTAGGATACAGATTCTTCATTATTTTGTGACATTTTACAAACTACATGAAATCAATAACGAAAATAATCAGCCTTACTCTAATATCAGAGCCAACAAAGTATTCCCATGACGATAAAATTATTAATATCTTTATTATGAAGGATGGGAATACCTTGTTTTTTCACATCAGGAGAGAAGACAGAGCAGGTAGAGGAGGAGAAAATCTACAAAATATTGGATTTAGGACTAACACAGTTTTTTTCGCCCCCTAAAATGCCTCTAAGAAACTGTACAGATGAAGAACACGTGAAGCAGTAAACTACAGTCGTATCGGCAGCTTCCCACCTCTCCCTGTCTCTTCTTCCTCCTCACTTCCCTCGGCTGGTTTATCTTTCCATCACCCTGCCAGCGCTCGGTGCCCCGGCTGTGACAACGTCTTAATTTAACAGCCGTCGGTCACATTGTGGACGGTGCTGTGGGAGCGTTTAATTAAGTGACTGTGAGCAGAGGGACTCTACGGACCTGCTCTGGAAGAGTCCCGGAGAGAGAGAGAGAGAGAGAGAGAGAGAGAGAGAGAGAGAGAGAGAGAGAGAGAGAGAGAGAGAGAGAGAGAGAGAGAGAGAGGACAAGGCTGGCATAAGCCGAGGGTAGAGGTGACAGTCTGCTTGCATGGCATGGCAGAGCTGTCCATGGAGGTCACAGCAATACATGCTTGGGTTTATTTTCTCCTTCCTCAGCAGCTCGGTGACGTGCCTGCCGGTTTCTCAGGGCTCAATTAGGATGCCGTGAGGTGCCGCAAGGTGACTGTTTGCATGGAAATAGAGCCAAGTGAAACATTAGACTGTAAATTGGATGAAGATATTTGCTTTTCAGTCTCAATATTTGACTGGCATGAAGGTGCTACATGTAGCATTTTAACATCGGTAAGTCATCAGTAATTACCACATTCATTTTAAGACATGAGTGTAATTACTGTAAACAAACAAGACCGTGTCTGAGAGGATTGGCAGCCTTTCTCTGGCCTCTACACTGCATTTTTACATTGTGAGCCACCGGGTCACATTTTGTAAGAAATGTTCTTCCAGTGCAAATGGAGCTCAAGTTTCTCTGAGTTTCTCTCAATGGCAGATGGTAGAGGAGTGAACGGCTGATGGCGGGTGGGGGAATGATTTCCAATATGTTTATCATTTTCAGAAAAGCCGCAGAGAAAAGCTTTGATCAGAACATCATCTTTGTAACAAGAACTGAGGATCATAGGAAATGCAGGCTTTTAGGAGTAATATCAATGGTTTTGTACCATTAAATACTTCCTACCTTCTAGACATCCTTTCTTTTCTATTTATTTATTAATTTCTATTCTGGTTTGTAATCCATCACTGAACAAGTAGTTGCTTTTATGGTTTTGTCTAAGTTATGTTAATGCATTTGCGTAAAGTCTTCCCAACAGCCACCTGTTACATTTTTGATTTCATTACGTCCTTGATAGTAGGTTTAAATTTCAGCAGCCAATTGTGCAAAGTTGGTTGATGTCACTGCATCTCTGCACACACCACCAGCAGCAAAACAGCTTAAACTAGTTGCAAGTGAACATAACACAACAAAAATAACGTAAAAATAATGATAACAGGGTACTGCATGGTTAACCAGTGGCAAGTAAGTTTGAGAGACCTGGAACCTTATTTACATTTCAACTAAATGTATTCCTGCACAGGCTTTAACTAAAATCAGTGACTTAGTAGAAAGTTGGAGGTTAGTCTTAAAATGTAAGGACTTCAGTAATAATGTAAAGAACACTCAGTTTTTCTTTATTGTGGACTGAATGCACTGAACACTACTGGTTTGAATATTTACTTTGGAGAAATGCTAATAATACCAGCTGTGTGAGATAGAACATGGTGTCATCTGTAAATTGAAATTTCACCAAGATATCCCAATTAATGTGGCAGTGATATAATGACTTTTAGACCATCCCAGTCATTCAGAATGAATTGCCTGAAATGATTTTACAAGCAAAAACATCCAATCTGCCGAGATAATAAACCCAACTCACTACACCACTGAATCAGATTTAAATACAGATTTAAATGTTGGACTATAGCCATGCCATATGATCAGCAGTAAAATGGCTGCCACACTGGTTGCACTGGTGTATCAGTATGTACTGGGGCAGGCTGGTCACATGGAAAGCATCCAAGAGAGGACATGGCTGCCTCACAGGAAATCAGGCAAGGTGTTTGTGGCCTGAGAGATAAACGATGACCCATTTAGATAATACAAGAGATGAAATGGCACCAAATCCTAAAAAGACAGTGAGAAAGGATGATATTGAAAATCGTACACTGTGCTCAGCAGTGAAATTACACTGTTTATTCAGTCTTATACATAAAGGATGTATTTAGCAGCTTCTTTCTTTGCATCTTTTGTCACTTGATCTCAGTATGTAAAGCAGGGCAAACATTTCTCTTGGCATTCTTAAAACAAAAAACGTAAACAGATGCACACATACTCATCCTTTCACGCTTCCCGTTTGTTGCTTTTTATCTTGCTGCATTACAATGCCACACTGAATATGGTGAGAACATCTTTCTTGAAGCTAATAAAGGCCGTCAAACTGTATTGTTCAGTGTTAAAATAAATGCCTTAGAAGAGCCAAAGGATGACACATCCTTGACGGTTTTCGGCATTGCAGAAGGCCCACGTTTTGCTCCCTCCACAGCTGTTGAAAGGAATAATTTGGTACCTAAACGTCTGATAAGACAATATGCTAATGTGGTACTAATATATGCCTAAAGAAAGAGTTGACAGCAGCACTAATGCGGAATAAACACAGGGTAATGTATGCGGGAGGACTTCTACATGTTGACATCAGACAGGATGTTTACCATCACACAGATAAATACCTCGTTGCACTTAATTTCACAATAAAAGGCTTTAATCGAAAGTAAACAACCTGGCAAATGACATTAAGTTGAAATGAACCCCTAGATCAGAGAGCATGAGATTTCCTAATTAACAAGGGTAATTGGAATTAAACCAGAGCGTCACAAATAATGAAGCGTTTGGAGAGGAGACAAGGCTTCATTGGAAAAGGCTGGAGTTGAGTCTGAAAAACAAAGCTCAGACGTTACTCACGCATGACATTTAACCCCCAACCACCATCATCACATTTATCTCTCCATGATGAAGGGGGGAGACATTTCTTTAGTGCTTTTTCGCTTCTTTGTTGCACTGCATGAGTGTTACAAGGTACAGGGTTGATAGCTGGCCACCCCTGTAAAATACAGAGGAAGTCCTTCAGATAGTTCACTCAAGAGTTTGTAAACTCGAGAATATCAGTGTGCCTCTGCCATCATTTGACTGATGAGGATTTTCTGATGGTGTTTTAAGTTTCTACATGTAGCTTTGTCTCATCGGTAAATTCAAACATCCCGGTTCTTCTGTCTTTCAAAACAAATCTCCACCTCTGTTGCTAATAACATAACATACATGGAGCAATGCCTGCAACCTTGTTCAGGCAGTCAACTCGAGTTGCACTGCAATACACACCTGACATATCTCACTCTCCACAACCATCTACTAAACACACCCTCCCAATTTGGCATCTATTTAAACTGCCTGTTCTTTCAGCCCCACCACCACCCCAGCATCCACCTGCAGGCTCCGGCTAGGGGGGTTTAAGATATTTGCTCATCACTCCCCAATATCTCTATGTAAACATATCTGCAGGGAGTGATGAGGTCGGAGCCTAGATGCCAAACTCTAACTGTGTTCTGCTGCTACAATAAACATTTAAAACATGAGCTGTCTGACTGAAATCAATTCGTGGGAACCACCAGCAGAGTTTAGTACTTTAAAGACTCATCCAATTCTGGGTCTTTTTATGTATTTGTATACTGTGTACAACCCTTCATGTTCAGGCATTCTGCAGATGACTTCAGTGTAAAAATGTAGAAACAAAAATAATTTGTTTAAAAGAAGCTGAAAATGTGTCATTGCATATTTTATTGCATATCAAGGTGTTTAGTGCTCAAGAAAGTAAAAAAAACATCAGTCATCAGTGTCAAGTACAAAACAATTTGTATCTCGGCTTCTTGTTTTTTGACGCTGTTTAAAGTCATGTGTTGCAGATTTTTCTACAGTGTGCTTGTAAAATAAAGTGCTGCAAAACATCGTTTTCATAAATAATTTAACATGACAATTTAACTACTTAATTTTCTTAAAACTAGGCAAACTCTCTGCCAGTAGGGTGAGATTATCTCCCCTTTTTTTTTGATAAAATAAAAACTCAAACAGGTCAGGTGTCAGTGATCTGCTTTACATTGTTGTGTTTTCAAGATGCTAAAATCTTTTAATGAAAATTCCTGAAACAAGGGAAACAGTGCTGGGAACAAGTAGAGACATTTTACCTTAGTGAGATTTTTTTCTGTTCAACATGAGACTAAAACACTTGTTCAGTTTATTCACAAAACAGTTAAGTACAATAATATAAGATATAATAAAAATATGTGAAGTGGGACACCCTGATAAGCCATCTGCAGCTTGAGAATAGGGCAGAAAATACATGTTTAGTAAAACGTTGTCTAAATTTGAAAAAGTATGTATTAAACTAACATTTACAACATACAAGACTCTAGTCTTAAATGTATGCGAGGGAAAGTAAGTTGTAGAGACGGATGTTTTTGCTGTGCATTTAGTTGTTGTTTTTCTTGTTTGTCCCTAATTTTCAAGATTGATTTGTGTTCTTTCTCGTACCTTGGTGCTCTTTATACATTATATAGCACATAACACAGCAGCAGCATCAGTGGTGGTGGTGGCGGCGGTGGGCTGTGCGGGGTAGCGGCGAGCCCTGGGCCTCATTAGTCCTATCAGTGGACGGCCTTGTTAGCCCTAACAAGTAGCCAGCTGACAGCTCCATTCAGCTGCCGCTCCCCCACAAGAGAAGTGACAGCTTTAACTGTGGCAGAGAGCGCCGCCGATTTATGAGCCGCGCCCGTGCTCTCTTAACCAGATTAGTTCTTTTTACATTAACCGAGGAAAAGTAGGGCAGATGTCTGTATGACTGGTTGTAAATTTGATAATGACCGCCATGTTAATCCCCCCTCCTCCCCTCCCCTCCTCATCCATGCCCCCGCATGGCAAGTCCAGGCTGGGTCCTGGCTGGTAACAGGATTACCAATGAGGGGACCCTCCCCATGTGTGTGTGTGTGTGTGTGTGTGTGTGTGTTTCTTGGACCAGGAAAAAGGAAGCTAATTGTTGTTGGTGGCGGCTGGTTGGAGGAGTAAAGTGAAAAGTATCCTAATGTGGGAAAAAGAGGGAAACAATGAGAAAATGATTAGTGAGACATCAGGACCAAATCCCATTCAGTTTTTCCCAAATTTTTCAGAATCTAAGTCTCTAAGGTTTATTTCACTTAAAAACAAACTCCTGTAACGACCATTTTAAACATTTTTATTTGAGAATGCATTCAAATGTATATAACTTTCATTCTTAACACTTACGTTTTGTGGAGCGTTATTATTAATTATTTTAAAGAGCAGCTTGACTTTTACTAAAAGGCTTATTGGAACAGTATTTTGTCAAACACATGTACACAGAGATCTTCCAACTTTTATCAATCAGTACACATTGAATATACACATACACATTTTTTTTTTACATACCAGGCTTTAAGTGTTTGTGAGGTCATTAAATAGAGACAAATATGAAAAAAACAGATTTGTTTTCTTTCCAAGGTTTTTTTAAAAATTATTATTATTAATATTACAGACATGGATTCCCAACAACAACAACAACAAAAAAACAAGTTTCACAAACAGTTACTCAAGCAACATGCTCATCTCAAAATAAGCTGTTTGTTAGATATTTTAATATCCTTCCAGATTTAATGTCATTTATCTGCATGTGAAGATTCAGACTGTGATCTCTTCTCGCTCAGTTTTGGATTAGCTCTTGTTTTTCTCGTCCCTTTAAATCTCATTCTGCGGCGAAATCCACTTTGAACACTCAGCTACCAAAAGTATTTTGTGGTTCAATCAAGTATTTTGCAGTGTTGTTGTTTTTGGGACTGTCCAGCCCCCCCTCTGGGTTGGAGGGCTCCCCTTTTCCTCTCCATTAGCTGATCGGTGTTGTTGTATTTGGGTGGCCAGGGCTGGTACCTGCACCCGCTCCCCTCTCCCGCTCCCCTCTGCCTGATACGATCTGAACTGATGTCCTGCCGGTGCCTTTTTTCCCAGAAACCCTCAGATTGGTTGGAGCGGCGGCGGTGTCACCGCGTGCCGAGCCTTTTCTTCATCACCTATTAAAATCAAAGCCCCGTCGTTTGGCGAGGACCGCTGGGATCTTGGCTTTAATTAAATTACATTATTGTTAACGTCAGCTTTGCCGAGGCCGGCTCTGTCGCGTGCACTTTGCCCTCCTCCTCCTCCTCCTCATCCTCCTCATCATCCTCCTCCTCCTCCTCCTCCTCCTCCTCATAGGCTCACCTCCTGACAGACATATAGAGGAGGGAGGAGAAGGAGGGGAGGTGGGAGGATCACACGTACATGCAGTAATGTATTCTAATGCTCCCCTCCTCTCCTCCCATTGATTTGAATTTTTAAAAAGATGGAAGCGGGGAGTAATGTTATGTAGGGAATATGTTCACAGTGAATATTCAATTAGCCGGCTCGTATTTTGTATACATGAATGTAACGGTGCGACGCTGCCGGCTAATATGTAGTGAAGGGCCCTCGCATGAAGCTACAAGTAATATGATCCGCTGTGTTTGCGTTTGATAACAGACGTGCGCTATGAATAAACATTTAAACATGTGCCACGAACCTCAGATGGTAATTCTCATACTGAACGCACAACATGACCATTGTCTTTTAATTCTTCGTACCGTGTGTTAGCTTTAATTTGCATTACACTTTGAATAAGTCTATAATTCTCTTTTTCTTCTTAAAATGGAATTATCTTTCCTTGTAAAAACCTTATTTCACAAGCAAAACACTCTTATTATGAAAATAATTATTTTTTATCTGTTTTGATAGGAAAATAAACGTTACAACCTCCTGAAAATACCCTGAACATCTCCCCACTGAGCCTCTCTCCTCCATTGTGAACAGAGCAGTGAAGTGTCACTAATGTGGCTCTATTCACTGGTTTGCAGGCCTTGTGTTGTCTTCATGACCGTCCTACCACACCTCCTCCTCCTCCTCCTCCTCCTCTGTCCCTCTCTCTGCTGTCGTCATCCTGTTGCTAAAACTCCTACAGGTCACTGAAAGGTGAAAGGCCTGCTCTATATGGCTTACTTCTGTATTACAATATTACTTTGGATATTTAAACCATATTGATACATCACTGTGCGGCAAATGAATACCAAATAGGCAAGGCAACTTTATTTGTATAGCACATTTCATACACCAGGGCAATTCAATGTGCTTTACATGGTAATAACAAGCAAAAAGATTTACAATATAAAAGTTCAAAAATACAGGCGAGCAACACGAGATGCAAGATTTAAAAGTAAACAAGTATAGTTTAAAGGAAGTGAAAATCAAAAGATAAAAGAAAATACAATACAGTTAAAACAAATAAATCATACAATAATCAAAGTCATGCAAACAGTTGTGCAGGTCTGCACGATTATGCTTTGTATCAGGTAAAACTCTAAATGTACAACATATAAAATAAAAAGATGAATATTGAACTGTCACCCAGGCCTAGATTGCACCCACATGGGAACCTCAACAGCTACCACACTGAAGGCCCATGGACGAGACACAAGATCTCACAAACTTTAAAGGTGCTTCCATGAACCGCTAACTTATATTTAAATGTTTGCCAATAACTGACCATCACACATTTCCACAGCTGTAGTGCCAGCATGTGTTCACAGTCACTAGCAATCTACATAAACTATTTAAAAAAAAACTATTCAATTAAATGAATAATGTCTTTCTTTCTTTCTTTCTGTTTTTTTTGTCACGTGTGTTGATGTTGTCTAATGAAGTCTCTAGTTGATCATGTGACAAGACGATAGGATATATGGTAGCTAGTTTAGGCACAAAATCTGCACTAGGGCCCATCATAACTACCTTACGGCACTGGGTAGTAGATGACGGACTATACAAAAGCCACACTCATTAATTATGCAACATTTGCTGCATGAAATAACACCTAATAACAAGGTTTTTTCTTTTTTAACATGATGTTAGTCATGAGTTAAACACTGCAAGAAACACAGCTTCATAAGTTCATGTTCTGAGTGAGCTCATCACTAAAAAAGGAGCACAGATTAATTCAACTCAAATGTGGAAAATATATGATTTTTTACAGTAAGTAGACCCTTAAAGGTTTTCCAGTTAGATGTAAGTATGGTATAAGAACACACAATCAGCGCAGAAATGTAAATATATTGACGTTTCAGAATTGATGAGTAATACTGTGGATCACCGATCAGCTCTTTTTAACAGTAGGGCACCACAAGATGCTAATTGTCTCTGTTTGGATCGGCCTCTAGTGACCATTTAAGTGAATTAGCCGCATCCCCGTCACCGGCTGTGAAAGGGTCACTCCTTGCCCAATTACTGGCTCCACCTCGTTAACTCCTTCAACGTCAGGCCTTTGCCATTTCTTAAACATGAGCTTAATTATGCTAATGAGCGTCAGCATGCAAATGGCCCGAGCTCTGTCGTCCTAAACTGTAGGCTCAACAGCTATTTGAAGGCGTTTTTTAATTTCGTATGCTTGTGTTAAGTGACCTCAGCTGAGAGGTGAAAATTTCCTTGTGTCCAACCTGGTTTTATCTCAACACATGATTAGTAGCAGGTCTGAATGTCTTAATGTCTGGAGTTATACTTTAGAAAAGGAATAAAAAGTACCAAACTGTTTCCTTGTAACGTCCTGCGGCTGAAAACAAACTCAGAATCTGACTTTTCTGACATTTTCTGCAGTTGTTAAAAATGCATCAGCAGCTGTGCGGCCGCTCAGTTAAAAGGGGTTTTATTTACTGGAAAGAATCTCTGTTCAACCCTTCACTGTATGTCTTGTGATTTAAACAGATGTCTTCTTTAAGGATGCTGCTGAAAGCTTTTTTTCCCCTGTCATTCCAGGGGTTGAATTTGTCATCCATTCTCACAACTGGAGCCTGAGTATCCCATGAATAAATTACAGCGTTTCATAATTGATTGAGAGAAGAGATGCAGATGTGACAGTAGCTGGCAAAACGGCAGAGCGGCTAATTGAAAACATTCTTGAAGGGGTTCCAGATGTAGTTGTCATTTCTTTTTTTCTTGTCCCACCTCACAAAATATCCGCATTATGGCCATTTTTTTTTAGGCTTTTCCTGCAGTAAAGTGCAGAATCGAGTATTTATCTTGGTGAGACTTTGATTCACTCATCTCTCAGTGTCTCGCCTCATCCACGCCACCGTACGCCATCTCGGAAGGCGCCAATTTTACCGCCTATTTTATCAATATGTCGTTTATCATTATAATAGATGTATCTGATGTTAATGACGATAGTTGATAAAACAGCTTATTAACCTTAATGACAGTGTGATCTTTTACAATTGATAGGTTGTCTCACCTTCAATTATCCTGAGTAATGATAATACAGATTTAATTAATGCTTAAGTGCTCTAATGGCTTTTTTCATGGCTGTACAGCAGCTTGCCGGAGCAGCTTCAGCTCAGTTTTCCTTTACTGTTTGTTGTTTATCTATATCCCTGTTTGTGAGGACCACAGTAACAGTTATTCACCCAGGAGGCCATCAAGAAGTATGGACTTTATTCTAGAGGTTAGAGATGTACACGGCACAAATAAGTGCAATAAAATGCAAATTAAACAAAAACAAAAACGCCAAACGATGGAAAAACTATTAGGCGAACTGAACCAGAGCAAACTGTGATGATCTACTTTCAACAGATAAAATCTTTAATTCAGCTTAAAGCTGTGTTTGCTTCTGAACTCCCAAAAAGATGAAGTGTAGTAGCAAAAAAACAGAAAGAATCTGTGTTCCTGAGTCGTCCCTTTGCTTCTCTGCGGTCCGTCTGTCTATGTATCTGTGGCTGAGCGAGCGCTGTTCAATCCCACTGTTTGGGAGCACAGATGCACATTCAGTCCTGTGTTCTCTGCAGTCTTAATAGTGTTAACCCGTCAGCTGTCCCCAAACTGAGGACACAAGCGTCTCCAGTGTTTTCGCCGCTAAGCCGGATTTTCACTCTTTCTCGCCGAGCGAGTGGCCAACACAACTTCTCTCGTCTTCCACTGCAAACCATCCTGCTCCTTTTCTCTCTCTGTGTTCTCCTGCTGACAAAACCTACATGAAAATATTTTCTAAGGAACTCCAGATGAGAATTTTCTGTTCTTTTTTTGCCTTATTTAAAAAAATAAGAAGTTAAGGAAAAACATTATATTAGAAGCCTTTATTTAGTCGAGCATAATGGTTGAAAACACCCACTGGTTTCGACCTCACAGGGTTTTATCACCAATTTTTTCAACTTCAAGAGCACCTTAAGGTTCCTGGACTGCATTTGAAACTGACCTCTTCGTTGCTTTGTGTGTTTGGAGGACGTTTTTTGGCCTTTAAATGTTGTGATGTATTCAGTTTTATGTGTTTTTGCACTATTTTTTGGAACATTTGCATCTTACATAAATATGG